>RXID01011111.1:828352-1160526 GCA_005019695.1 Trichopus zeylanicus subsp. travancoricus
ACGCGGGGGTGGAACGGCCTCGGTCTCGGCCTCCGCGTGCGGGCGCGCCGGCCTCTGCCTCCGTCCCCGGCACGCGGGGGCGGAACGGCCTCGGCCGTGGCCGTCCTCGCCCGCGCCCGCGTGCGGGCGCGCCGGCCTCGGCCTCCGTCCACGGCACGCGGGGGCGGAACGGCCTCGGCCGTGGCCGTCCGCTCCCGCGTTTCGGCGCGCCGGCGCCCCGGCCTCCGCCTCAGCTCCAGCCGCCGGCCTCCGCCTCCGCTCCCGCCCGCGCGACGGGGTGTTATTTGCAAAAATCCGAATTTCGGGGACTTCTCTGTAAATCGGAATAATTTCCGGGGGTTTATTTGTAAAAATTCGCATTTGGAGGACGTTTTTGTTAAATCTGAGTTTTTTCGGGGTGTTATTTGCAAAATTCCGAAATCCAAGGATTAGATATAAAAAATAAGTTTCTAGGGGTGTATGTGTAAAAATAATCAGGGGTAAAATCGAAATTTTTTGATAAAATTTTAATTAAATAATAATCAGGGCTGTGGAAATATCGGCGAATTTGAAGGACGAGGTAATTACGGAAATTACGGAACCGTAATTAAGGTTAATTACGGGAGTCACCCGTAATTATCCCTATTATTTATGATCAATTAGTAATTAATAATAAAATAATAAAATAATAAATATAAATTTTAAAAAATAATATAAATAACACTAAATAATAATATAAGTAAATATATCATTTAAAAAATATAATATAATATAATCTAATCTAATCTAATCTAATATAAAAAATAATAATAAATTTATAAAAAATAAAAAACTAATTGAACTACCGAACAGAGAGTATCAAAAGGAAACTTATACAGACAATATTATTATATAATAATAAAAAATAAAAATTTTATTCTAGTTCTCAAGTAGAAATTAATGATGTATTTGATAATGAATTAAAATTAAGATTAAAACTAAGATCAATAAATTACTTTTATAAATTATTTTTTATTAAAATTGATCCTATAATAATTTAAAATTTAAATAGCTAATTAATTTTTATAATAATGTAATTTAATAACTATATAAAATGATTAATATTAATTTTTTTAATAAAAAATTTATTTAAATCGACTATTTTTATCCTAGTTGATTATCAAATGAGGGCCAAGCAAACAAGCTCCAGCTCGAACTCGAGCTCGACCTTAAGCTCAAAATCGGGTTTATTAACCAGCGGAATCGAATTCTAGCAATTCGGGTGGCTCAAGCTAAATTAACAGGTTTAATTGTACGTAACATTGTGACCACTCTCAAAATCTCAGAAAGTATCGGGTGTTTTTGTCAAAATTGTAAAACACTATTGGATTTGACCCGATTTACAACGATCCAACCAGAAACAGACCCGTTTTTGGTTTGTCCAATCCAACCAGAAACAGGCCTGTTAGTGGCGATCGGCAGAGTCAATAGAAACCGCATTCCCCGCGAATCGCCCCCGTTCCTCCCCGATATCTCTTGTCCTCTCATTTTCTCCATTATGAACCTGTTAATTTTTCCATCAATATTCTCTTGTTTATTGATTTAATCTCCGGGATTTGATTTTTCAAGGTAAGAAAATATATCCTATCGATTTTTCTTTATTTTGGCACGGAGTATTAACCTTTGGATTCGATGGTGGATGTGAAGCATGTTGTTCGGAAGAGACAATTTGGGGGAAGTTTTGGATTTCTGAGTCGTCTTTTTATTGGGAGAAATTGGACCTTTGAGTTGATTGGGAAGTTTGTTCTAGATTTGATGCTCATTTTACCGGCAAAATGATATGCTGTGGAGACGGGGAGGAGGAGAACTATGGGCAGCCTCCGAACCAATCCGTGCCTCCTCCAAGTCGCAATGCGTTTGGTATGACTCCCTGCATTTGTTATTTTTTCAATAAAATTTGGGAATCTAGTGGTTTTTTACGATAATATTAAAAATGACACGGTCAAGAACTATAAATCTGATTTCAGAAAATTATTTAACTCATTTGTGTCTATTTTTTTTCACAATGAGAAAATTCCATAATTGGTCTTTTTCATATGCATTCCACTATAGCACTATTCATAAACTTTTGTACTTGGATTTCCAACAGCTCCAGTCAAAAACTGACAGAAAATTATGCAAATACCATTACACATATGCTTCTGAATATGTTACCCCAAAATATAGCATGTATCTGGGGGGAAATGGCCATCTTTATAGGATTTGATGAGAGTGGCAAAAAGGAAGTTAGCTGGGAATATCATGCAAATAGTATGTTATTGCGTGCAAGAATTGTTGTTTATGGATTAGTTCTTTCCCGTATCACCCCAGAGGCATGAATATTACCTTGTATGTCAAAAAAGGCTGCATTAATGAGCACAATGAATCGACACTGGTTGGATTTTTTTTGAGAAATAAATTGGTTCATAAATAGTTTCTCATATGTTCTACTCTGAGAAGTGGCTAACTGTTAGTATTTAGTAATGTAATTTGGAATGATTATGTATCCATTTCTTCTATCAATTGTCTTTTAGATTAACAAATCTACTTGCATACCTTTGATGTTTTCTTTGAATTATGGAAACTTGTTTCGTATCTATTAGAAAGTTAGATTTGCTTATATACACTTAGGAACTTGTGTTTTCTGCAGAATATTTTTTCAGATTGTATTTTTTTTTCCACTAGAACTCCTGGAGCGATAATCTAGGGATATACAAAGCTAATATTTTTGCACTGCACACTATTGAACATGCATAAAAAATCGTGGTTTCCCACGGGTATGAATTACCACATTCAAAGGGGCATATAAAGAATTTCCCCTATTTGTATGGGTGGCTATGCCTAAAATTACTTTGCGCATAATTCCTCGATGATATCATGTAATCTAGGCAACGATAGAGATCCAAGAGGCTCCAACGCCGTCAAAAGTGGAGCTCCTCAACAGGTCTTGCCCATAGAAGTACCAGCCATGTCATTGACAGATTTGAATAAACTTACTCATAATTTTGGTCAGAAGGCTTTTGTTGCAGACGGTTCTGAGGGCCAGGTTTACCATGCAACCTTGAGTTCTGGAAGGCAAGCTGCGATAAAAAAGTTGGACAGCAATGATTCAGATTCTGACTTTGCAGCTCAGGTAACACTATTTATCATTCAAAACAGCAAAATGATACATATTCTTGGAATTGCTATATGGAAATTAATTTATGTCATTTTTTGTCTGAGGAAATATGGAGTCAGTAATTGGTTGATTTGATAACTTTGTTGTTCTTGTCACATGTTGATGTAATCCTAAACGCAGTGGCTTATGGATAACTCACAATTATTTGCGAGGTGTATGCACAAAAACTTACTCTCATTGTGGCTGATACAGCTCTCCTTGATTTCAAGACTCAAGCATGAATATTTTATGGAGTTGTTGGGCTACTGTCTGGAGGCGAATAATCGAATTTTGGTATATGAGTTTGCAATAAATGGTTCTTTACATGATGTGTTACATGGTACGCCTAATGCTCGTAATGCCCTTTCACACTCTAATTACTAACTATGTAGTTTATACAAGAAATATCATTATTGTGGCGCAGGAAGGAAAGGAGTAGATGATGCAGAGCCTGGCCCTGTCTTGAGCTGGACCCAGAGGGTGAAAATTGCTTATGGTGCAGCAAGGGGACTTGAGTATCTCCATGAGAAAGTTCAGCCTCCAATTGTTCACAAAGATGTTAGATCAAGCAGTGTTCTACTCTTTGATGATTTGAATTCCAAGATTGCAGATTTCAATCTGACAAACCAGTCATCAGACGCTGCTACCCGTCTGCATTCAAGTCGGGTTTTGGGAACTTTTGGTTATCATGCGCCTGAGTATGTTTGCTTGTTCCTTGTTCATCTGTTACACCTTTGTTTCATCTACATTAAGAATAATATATGACTGCTTGCTTTAGTGAAATAAATAGTCGCATGATGGCAAATATTTTGAGAACCTGGATATCTTTACCAAGAACAAGACTAATTTGTAATTCAATAAGTTGAACCTGAAGTAAAGAGAATAATCCAATCCTAATTAAGAGGAGCATCCTCTTTGTATTATCCAAGCTGTCAGTGATGAAACTATCATTTTTCTTTCCTGCTTTTTTTTGTTTCTTAGGTATGCAATGACGGGAACATTGAATCAAAAAGGTGATGTTTATAGCTTTGGTGTCATTCTTCTTGAGCTCCTTACAGGAAGAAAGCCAGTAGACCACACCATGCCCAAAGGACAACAGAGCCTTGTTACTTGGGTGAGTTTCTTATTAGTTTTAGAGTTGTGTCATATCATCTCTATTTTACTTCTTCATCTCGTCTCTCCTTTTTGTGGCAATCATCATGTCTATCACATTTTTTTGGGTAAGGATTTGTATCTTATGTTACAACTCATGATGTTACAGGCAACACCAAGGTTGAGTGAGGACAAAGTCAAGCAGTGTGTGGATCCAAAACTAAATGATGAGTATCCACCAAAAGCTGTAGCAAAGGTAAGCCTTTGCCTCTGATGATATCACTCTTATTGTAATTGTTTATGTTACCTACAATATAGGATGATATTTGGATGTATACTGGTACTGTAAGCTTTCTTTTGTCTTATTTCTTTACTTCTTTCATCTGTTATAATATTGAATCCTGTAAATTTGTCATATCTTCTATATTTTGACGATTATATTTACAAAATTAGATTCCTAAGCTATATTATATAGAACATGTGGAGGGAGGGGATAGTATTTTTTGGTACCCACATAATTCTGTCATCTTTTGAGCTGGGCTTGATGGAACTGAGTCAATATCCTATATTCAAATACAAGATTTGTACATGGGTATATACAAGATTTGACATGTTTGCAAATCACATACATCCAAAAAACACTAAATACCTTAGCAGCACAAATCTATGTACTAAATGAAATTTTCTCACGGAAATTTAGCAATTTATATGGCACTTGTGCATGGGGTTCAGATGGCGGCTGTTGCAGCACTTTGTGTTCAGTATGAAGCTGACTTCCGGCCAAACATGACGATAGTTGTCAAGGCCCTCCAGCCTCTGCTTAACAACAAAACAGGCCATGAACACCAACCAGCATCATGAGTTATATCTTTTCCACTTCCTGTCAATAACTCGGCTTTATTACTCCATCTTGTTCCCTTTTTCTATGTTGCTTGCTGTATCAAAACTGAAGAATACTTGTTGCAGAATTCAAACGTAAGTATGTATTCAGAAAAAAAAAGTGTAATCTCTTCTGGTTGTAGAAACAAAATGGTTGTTTTAAAGTATAAGCAGTGTTCTGCAATGATCTGAATTTACTGGTGCTAATTATATTGTTTTTTGTATAAGCGGTTGCATCAGATTGATCTGAACTTGTTGAAGTGAGACTGGTTTGAATGGCATTTGCTATTTTGGGTATTTTTGATATTCACTTGGATCACTTGATATGCATGGGAACTACGAGTAATTTTGCGATTAGCACCAATACTTTGTCGATTTGGCAGACAACTCCCACCGTTTCCAGTATTCATGGACAGCCACCATTGCTGTATTGTTAAAGATGCCTATTATTGCTGGACTTTGAATTTTTATTTGAAGAGAAAAATCATTCTAGTCTATTTAAAAAGAAAATTTGTGCGATAAATGGTGTTTTTACCTCTTACACTCGCTACACATTGCATTAATAAACCGTGAACGAATCAAGCCATCAAATTAAATTGTATACTAACTCACATCAATCAAACAGCTAATTTTAGAGAATATATATTATTTTTTGCTAATTCAATTTTGTGACAATGATAAGGGCATCTTGCATCCATTTTAAGAGATTAGAGTTTACTTTTGTTAAAAAATAAATTATGTGTTACTAAAATATATTAAAGTGATTTATCTAAAAATAAGGTTTATTATCTATATTTCATAAACAAAAATTTTTTTAAGGTTAAATGCAGATTAGGCTAGATTAAAAAATTACGACTTAAGTATATTGTCCAAATAAAAATGTATTAGATGTAATCATTTTTTAGATGGTCATCTAAAATTCTCTGCAATTTCATAATGTCTCTACCCTTCTTTGGAAATGGTTTCTTATTAATTTTTTCACATCCAATATTTGTCCTCTGTCTATCTTTTTTTTTCACAATCAACATATTTTTCACACCATAATTTTATTAAGGAAAATGCTACAAAAAGTGAAATGGCCATTAATCTCGAGGCATATGCTATACTTTAAGATTAATTTACAAGATAACTCTGAAATATATAATATTTTTTGAGTAAAAATAAAAAACAGCTATATTAAATTTACAATTTCACATATGCCAGGTGTGTATATGCAAAACCCCCAAATTCAAGTTCGAAACCATCCGGATCGGCTTCCACCCATCCAAATCGGGAACCAAACCCGAAACCCGTTTCCGCATTTCCCTGCCAGCAAAGCTCCTCCGTGTCATCCCCCTCGCGTCATCCGTGTCCTCCTCTCTCGTCTCCTTCCCGTCCGGGCGAGACGAAGAAGACGAGGCATCCAAATCCTCCAAACCCTTGACCTCCATCTCCTCCAGATCCCGTCCCAATTCCCCCAAATCGCTACATTCCTGCTCCCAAATCCCTAGATCCACCCTCAAATTCGCTGCAATGGGCGACTTCAACCTCGCTCTCGTGATCGTCGCCGCGGTTGCGTGCATCTTGGTGCTTCTCGTCAGCTTGTACCTCCTCGTAAACTACCAGCACCCCGACGACGCCAACCAGGCCTACTTCCCCAAGCTTGTCGTCGTCTTCGGCCTCTCCATTGCCGTTCTCTCCATCCTTATGCTTCCCGCAGACGTCGCCAACCGCCAGGCCTGCCGCCATGCAGTCTACAATGGCGCCTGCAAGCTCACGTTGCCGATGAAGACGCTCTGGCTTGCGGTTTATATTGCTGATGCTGTGCTTGTGTTCTTTGTGATTCCGTTTGCCATTTTCTACTACGAGGGGGATCAGGACAAGTGCGACGATGTAGATCTGTTTTTTAATAAATTGGACTTATTTGTGGTGTTTGCGTTTTTTGACTGTGTGTCCGTGGTTGATTCTGTAGGAGCGTGGGAAAGAGGCTGAGGAGCGCGCTGATGTGGGTGGCTGCATCTGTCGTTGTCTGTGGGCTTGTTCTCGGGATTCTCTATGGTTAGATTCTTGATTTCTCTTTCGGTGTTTCTATTTTGTCAATTCTGCAAGTCGTGGTAGAAATGGCCTTGCTTTATCTTTGGTGACATTTGCATGTTTCTTGGAAGAGTGTTCAAATGTTATGCCTTGCACACTCAATAGGCTATGCTTCCTAAGGGATACCTAGCTCACTTGACAGCAATGTAAGTTTTGGTATCCAATGAGTTAGAATTTGATGAAGAAAACATCCTTTTTTATATGGTAAGCACTGATAAATGAAGCTGAAATGATCTTTAGCGATTCGTTTCCGTCAATTGCAATTGCTTCAGCAAACTAATCTCTGTGGAATTACAATCTGGTAATGAAGCTCAAACAATCTGGAATATGCATTTTGTGACAAGTTCAAGTTCTTTGGAATAATCTAAGGTGAATTAATACATGAAGCGTGAAGTCTAAAATTCTCAAGAATATCTTTTCAACAAGCACAAGTGCTTCTGAATCTTGTGCGTGAGAAAATTTCTTGGATGGTGTCTGCTGGTTTACTTTTAGTGTTAGTTTAGTGGTTAGTGAAATCCAAAAGTAGTGCTTTTCTCTTAAGAACTCCATACTGAGTTACTAAGGTCTTTTGTGCTTAATGCCCCTCTAAATTGAACCCAAAACAGAGGGTATTAGTATTTTCTTTTTCTTTCGCAGTGCAAATTATTTGTTTGTAGGTCTTATAGGCCAAGTTCACAATTTGTATGCTAACCATAAAATCACAATTTTGTAGGCCATGCAATTAAGGTAGGAAGGACCACGGGTCCTTTTGGTTTGTGTTTAAATTTTGAGAATAAACTATGATATCTTGGGATTCCTTAGGATAACCTTAGGATAACCTAGGATAAGTGAAGGATGAGTTAGGATGAATCCTGACTTATCCTAGCTTAGACACGAACCAGACAAGCGCAAATGTTTTCTGCGGACTTAAGTTACAAAATGGTGAAAACATTGTAACTTGTAGCATAGCATGGAAATAAGAACCTAATTGTAGGCTAAAAAGCGATAACCACTAAACATATTTTCTAAGAGGAAATATGACCACTAAAATGGTAACAATACTAATGCCAGAGTTACTGATAGGTGCTGAGGAAATAAGGCAATGTTTTCTTCTTCAATTTCTGTGAATGATTGTGTTTCTTTTGTTGTTTTGTGTTTCCATGAATACAATGTTATCTGAAATTCATCTGGTAAAAAATTTCAAATTTGTCAAGTAAGAGAAATGAGTGATTTGGCTTGATTTAGAATCCCTTTGGTGCATTTAAAACAACAGACCAAACTGAAGATCTTGATAGAAGCATTAATTGACACAAAACAGCCACAGGACATTCCCATCATGAAACTATTAGCTTATTGTCAATAGGATATTGACCTGTTTGAAGGTCAGTAATAATCCCGGATTATCTGACTTGTCATATGCTTCCAAGAGTTGCTCCATTATAGTCAGATAAGAGATTTTTTTCTTCTTGAAATTTCTATTCTTATTGATATATTCTGAACATATTATCTTGGGTTCAGTTCAAGAACTTGGTTTTTCAATGTGCTATAGGATGCATTATGAAGTGCATGTGCAATATGCATGTTTATTGCTTACTGATGCTAATATAACACTTTGTGCTGATACCGCTTCGTAGACTTATATGCCCACTGGAGAAGTAGAGAATGCTGGTTTCTGCTTTCTGCTTTAATTGTTGGGAACTGAAACTTATGTGTTAAGTTGCCTCTACGTGCTTTTAATTTACAGAAAATAATTATCAGAACCAAATATTTCTTCTTTGTTTTAAAAATGGCAGAATTTCATTGTCAGCTAGCCTGTGGTCCTTTTTGGAGAGGTATGAAATTTCTGATGATAACTTTATAAGGATGTTACTAGAATCACATAGATGGCATTCTTTTGGGAGGAAATGAGTATATATTTATAATTCCCTTCTGACTTTTTACTCTGCCTTTTGATAGGTTTTTTTGACCTTCCTGACTTTGATAATTATTTCATTACATGTTGAGAAAAAAAGCTGTACCTCTCTGCTATCAGGAATGCCTTTTGTAATGTGTCTATGGAATTTCTTTGAGTTCAAGCCTTTCCTTGAGATTTCTTGTCATTGTAGATGCTTTTAACATTATGAATTACATGATGGTAGTTTTTCTGATGTGACACTGAAGAAATTTGGCCTAGCTGATTGATATTGTGTTCATGTAATCAGGACTAGTGGGAAAAGTGGATATCACAGTTAGGCATCTGTCTTCATCTACGACAAATTTTCCAAATACTTGGTCTGAGTTCTCAAGCGCTCAACCTTGTATTGGATCATCTGTGCATCAGGTTCTTTCAGTCAAGCCCATTTCTTATATAACATGTTCCTTTTTATGCACCTGTAATCTCTATTAGAATGCATACATTGTCAACCTCTTCTGACAGCCTTTTTATTTAGTAATTATTATACACTGAATGTAAGGATAAGAATGTAAAATATTTTCATTTGTTTTCGTTGATCTACTGTTTGATTTGCTTGTTGTCTGATCAACTATTACTTTTCTTCCATGGACTATCTTATTTATAGCAAGGGTTTATTGCTGATACTTGATTTCTTGTATTTTGGTTCTTTTCTCCAGTGCTCTGCATTTACAGCAAGTGCCTCTTCAGAAACAACTTGGACAATGCGTACTACCTTTCCAGAATATGTGGTTGCTCTAACAACAATTGTTGGATCCATTCTTTTCTCGGTAAATTTAAATAGATAAAATAGCCCCTCTGATAACCATGTTTCCTCAATGTGAGGTTGATGCATCTGAACACATTTTTCAATTATATTGTGCACCTGTGATTTTTGGTTCTGCCAATTAGATTTTTGGAGGTGTTGGGATTGCATGTCTTCCATTGGGACTCATAGCTTCATTTATACGGCGTCCAAAGGCTGTAATAACTCGTTCCCAGTACATAAAGGTATTTTCCTGATTTATCAAAAGTTACTCTTAAGTGTACTCATCTCATGTACCATCTTGTTACTTAGGCTTTTTTCTCATGTTTGCACTGAGCTCCTCAGGAAGCAACTGAATTGGGGAAGAAAGCTAAGGAATTGAAGAAAGCAGCCGATGCACTTCATCAGGAAGAAAAAGGTGGCTCCAAAGGGAGAAAATGGCGCAAAAATGTGAAATCTGTTGAAAAGGTATGCTTCCTTTCCTCTATGCATCTGTTCGGCCTCAGGCATCCTCCATCTTGTAAATGATTGGTTTCTTGTTTCCCCACTGCTTTATCTGATTGATTTTCAAGAATATGGAATATCTTTCTATTTTATGAAATTTTAGCTGTACATCGAAGACAGTTTCAATTTAGTTGCCCCTGTTAATATAATGACCTTGTCTCAAGCAGATGGTAAAGTTTCTTGTTCCTTCTAAATGTTATTTTGTTGATCTGACTTTTGACATTACCAACTACTGTGGTGTTTTAATCTGATATTTGACTATATAATTGATGACCGAATATTTTGCTTTGCACCACCCATTGTATTGGATGGGTGCTACGTCAGTAGTGTTAGCCTGAGATGGGTCTAAGACTCTCACCTCCACCAAGTCAACCTTTCCTGAGCTTTTATATATTGCGAAATGTTTTCCTTGCTAGATCATCACTTTCTCTTTGATCCTTTGCTTTTGTTCTCTGTCATATTTCTGTCAACCAAGTCTAAAGTGACTTCATTTGCATGTCTAGGGATAGTTGATTCCTGTGGCCTCACCCGATCTCCTTGTCTAACTACATTATCAATTAACAAAAAATGGTCATAAATGGAATCTATAAGTTTTTCTTTTAATAGAATGTCTGATAAAAAAATCTTGAATTTAGAGACCAATGGAGAATGATAAATGTTTTTTTAGAAAATAGATCTCTCATTGATTATCTATTACATGGAGTAAAGCCAAAAATTCAAGTAGATTCATTTATTATTGGTGTCAATAAATGCGGAACTATATCTAATTTTTTAATTTCAGTTGATTATCGGTATCCAGGCTTTAATTTAAAATGTTTTGTGATTTTATGTTGTTTTGTTAGTTTTACAATATGTTTTTCATGTATTATCCTCATTCTTTTATGAAATTTTTCTAGGAATTACTTCTATTGGAGGATGATGTGAAAGCTCTTGAGGAAATGTACCCTCAGGGAGAAAAGGTGATGAATACATTTGTGGTATTCTATTAATAGAAAGTTTCTGATGGCCACTACATTAATTTTACTTGTTCATCTTTTGCAGGCAGAGACTACTTGGGCCTTAACGGTTCTTGGTTATATTGGAAAACTTGTACTGGGAGTTTTAGGGTAATGCTAAACAGAAGCCATCTCAAAGTTCTTCAGAGTTTCCTACTACATGAAGCCAAGACTCTTATTAAACTTCATTTCCTTCAAATGTTGTTCTTGCTGCTAGTCTGGAGAGAGATGTTGCTTGGATCAACATTGCATGCTTGCAAACTTTTGAATAATGCTTGCATAAATTTCATCAGAAGTTATGGGATCTGGTTCAGACTATTGCACCCATATTCCAAGAGAATTCTCGCTTTCTCTTTCAGTTTTTTCAATTCAAATAAATCATTGAGGAACATCTTTTTGTTTTGTTTGATAGCTTTTTCCTCTGGCATTATCTTCTATTATTTAACAACTACAATGTGATAGGTAAATAGTTTAATAGTACTCCAATCCCTTTGCTTTAAAATGAGTATTAACTGTTTTAGGTTATCATTCATTTTACTTCTCATCACCATTTCTATGCTCTATTGACTTTGTTGTGTTCATGATATAGAGTCGTCCTAAAATATCAGTGTTAGTGATGGATATTATCATGTCTTTATTTTGTCCAATTATGAGTTCATGTGTATTATTCTCGGTGTGCTTTGTGTAGGGTCATCATTTCAGTGGCTTGGGTTGCCCATATTGTGATATATTCATTGATTAATCCTCCACTGTCCCCTTTTTTAAATGAAGTGTTCATCAAATTGGATGACGTATGGGGTATGTAGCCAAGGTTCTCTTCAGTTAATCTGATCTATCTTATATAGACACTAATATGATTATTTGATTTTATGATTTTAATCAGGGCTGCTTGGAACTGTAGCATTTGCATTTTTCTGCTTCTACCTTCTGCTTGCAGTTATTGCAGGGGAAATGATGCTTGGCCTGCGATTAGTGTTTATAACCATTCACCCAATGAAGTAATTGAATCAGCCAAACTGATTCATTCTTAGTTCATTGCTTTATTTTCATTGTTTTGTCTCCCTGGGTGCTGATTTCTTTCTTTATATCCTTTCAGATGGGGAGGGACACTGATGAATTCCTTTCTTTTTAATGTTGGACTTATTCTATTATGCTCTATCAGGTATGTTTACTAAACAATTTCAAGTATTTTAGTAATTTTCTTTGGTATAGTTGGAAGCTTTTTGAATTTGTCCGTGTTTCAGCTAAATTGCTCTGTTTTGTTGCAAGAATTTTGAGGGATAGATTTACACTAACAGGAAAAGAAGAAAAATAAGAAATTCAGGTCTTTCCAACTGAAATTTTAGTAGATTATCATTTATTCCCATGCTAGATGAAATCTTTTGATTTTTCTACATCATATCCTTCATGTTCACAATTCTAATTCAAAAAAATGAAAAATACAACAAATCTGGTGAATAGCTTAAATATCAAGCAGATAGTTGAAATACTTAGCTCTGGTGTTTCATCCCTCTCGTCAGCCATTGCCTGTTCAGCTTGACTTGCCTTTACTGGATATTTCTGTGGTTGATTGCTTAATCTTGGACCTATCTCCAACCTATTCAATATTGCTATTGCTCTCAAATGGATTTGTAACCATACGTTTATGTGTTATTGAGAAAGGGTGTGCAGCTGTATTCTGGTTCTTGAAAGTTGTACTTTGTGGCCCCTTTATCATTTTCACACTTTTTTGACAGTATTGTCATTTAATGCAATTAAATTTTGAGAAAAAAAAAACACTAACTGGTGATGGGATCAAATTGAAGGCTTTAGGCCATGGTTAGCATACGTGACAACTTTCACAAAATGCCATAATTAGTTATGCAAGAAGAGAGCAGGTCTCTCCTAATGTCTGAAGAGAGCAGAAAGTAAGAATGACCTACTCTGAATAATTGAATATATTCGATTTTAGCAAGTAATTTATGTTATTCCTGTATCCCTAGAAAACAGGAATCATGTAGCTCATCTTTCTAGATGTTTCAAACAAAAATTTTGAAACCACCCTTCTTGCATGCCCCCACAATGGATTGTCATAGTTAGTCAAAGTCCAAAGACTAATTTTCTTGGCTGTCAAGTTGCATCACAGGGATTAGGTGAATGACCTAAAAGCTTTGTGGACAACAGTGATCATTATAATGAGTTGAATGTTTAGCTTGTCCTCTGAGGGCGACTGTGCAGGATCTAATTATAAATGCTGGGCATAGTAAGAATTGTAATTATATAAATCAAGTCATGTTTTGACTCTCGTGAGATCCATCAATAAGGAGGTTTTACTTTATCATTCTCATATTGCATTTTCTCGCAAGACGTCCATCTGGTCTTTGACTAATGTTGATCGGGTGATTTCTTTTGCAGTGTGATTCAGTTCTGTGCTACAGCTTTTGCTTACTATTCACAAGCTACTGCTGCCCAGGAAATATTTGGCCACACACTGATGTCCCTTCGTGGAATCAAGTATCTGTACAAGTGAGTTCTTGCTGCCATTGCCATATTTTTGGTTTATGTTTTAATGATATCATATGACATACTAAAATCTCCTTGATTTATCACGATGCAGGTATAATGTGTTCCAAATTGCATTTATTGCTTTTGCAGCATTGACGTTCATTTACTATCTTTTATTTGTAAGCCCTGCTCCCAGATTTAATTTGCATAAATTCCACATTTTGATATCTAAATTTGTCATGGATTCATTATATTCAGGGATGGAGAAGGAGAAGACCGAGTGGCCGATTCCAGCTTTCGAGCTAACTGCATGTCTGTATTCAACTAATTGCTTGAGCACATCATATGAGCACCATGAGAAGAGTTTTGAGGAGCAAGTCCGAAGATATCAGCCGTTGTAAATTAATACGCATTTTTATTTATACGCATTTTTATTTACTCTTCGGATCTGGGAGCAATGGACTTGATGTTTGTTGTAATCAATGTGGCAGTGTATTATGTGTTACTTAGAGGGCCTTTGTTCTGTATAATGGATTTGTGAGCTCAAATCTTTATTCACTTGAAAATTCAGATTTGCAATCTTTCGGGGATGTGAAAATCCAGAGCTGTTTTGTTACTTGTTTATATAATTTTGTTTTTATGAAAAATAAATATGACCAGCATGGTGGCTGCATGAGCAATTTGCAAATAATATAAATCGTTAGATCAGTAATTATTTGCCAATATTACTTTTTCCGAAGGTGAATATTAGCGAGTAATTACTGATATGTTAACATTCACTCTCAATTAAAAAGCAATTATTTCCTAATAAATCCTTTTGCTGAAAGCTAAATCTTTATTAATTCTCTACATCAGGTGTTTTCTGACCAATGATAGTACGATGCGTACTGAAATAAATTCAGAGATCCAAAGGTGGATTCGGAATATATAGATGGTCCTCAAGGGTAGTTTGGCATTTTCACATAACAAGCTAGGGTTTCTACAGCTCTCGCCTCTCTCTATATAAACGCCGCAGATCCCCAGCCTTTGTCCTCTCGCGTTGCCTGGAATCCCTTGATCCGTTAGGATCAGTAGAAAAGCCTCGTTCTAGATTTTCTTTTCGCCTTTTGTTTTTTCTTTCTTCTTTTTCGCATCTGATATGATTCTCTTCGATGATGGCCGGTGATGCGTATTGTCCGTACCATCTGAGGTCTGGGTAATCGCCCTTCTCTCTGATGCATCTCCAAAACTCTAGCTTCTGAGGCCCCCGTGCGTCCAGATTTTTATCTGTTTTCGATTGTTTTTTATTTCTTTGATCTTAATTTTGACCTGATTTATCTTCTGATGGATGGCTGTGATGATTTCTCGAAAGATACCATCAAACTCTGAAATCCGAGATATCGGTGTTGATGTCTCTGTAGTTGAAAGCTGAGCCTTTTTTTAGGGTTTTAATTTAGACGAGAAAATTGTAAGGCAATAAATTAGAGTCTCTGATGCGCTTCTATTCAGTAGCGTTTTCAGCGCTGTACGTTGCCGAGATCGACTGAGCTAAGATTCTGGCATGAGTTTTCTTTCGAGGCTTATGCATTCAGATGCTTCGACATTTTTTTTTGTTCCTAATCAGTTTTAATCTTTTCTGAATTAGCGTAATTCAAGATTTTCAACTTTTTCATTGTTTCTAATTTTCTAGATTTGATGGGCTTAAAAAGTTATTGTAATTATAAAGTAAGAGATTGTAGGTTATTTTTTAAAAGGAATAAATATAATAAATTTCGATGATTTGTACGTAATTTAAATATATTACACCTAAGATTTTGAAAAATACGCCTAAAGCTTTTTTTTTTTTCTAATTTTGAAACTAAAAGTAATTAAGATGCTTTCGTGATTTATTATTCAGGTTACTGACTGGTCTATGAAAAAATGGGTCCTTCAAAGTTATCCGAAATTGAAATGTAGTTCAAAATATACCTGACATGCTATAATGCCATTCATGTCATGTAATAATCTGGGCCTTTTGTAGCCTAAGTAAATCGTTTGCGTGATCATGCGATCTCCCTCAACATAAATATGACAGCTTGCAGGTACAATTCCAAATGCAATCTCGATCACATCCCCATTTTTCTTTTATTTATCCTTTTAAATAAAATGGTGTAAATGTTTTAAAAATATTCGTCACAAAGCTCGGATATACAACACATTTATAAGAATCTATATACTAAATGCCTTGTATAGGAGGAACCGGAATTGCTCAGCTCCCATCACTGGAGTAGTTAACAAGCTTATGTACTCTTACCTCAAGACTTCATTTTACTCTCGCGTATTGTGCATTCTTCAGTGAGTTTTGCATTCTCCAGTCTTAATCTCTTGACTTCGGCCTTAAGCTCCTCATTCTCATTCTGTAATCTCTCGATTTCTGCCCTGAAGTTAGCTTCATGTCCCTGCAAAAAATGGAATAGTTGTAAGAGAAAGAGTAACTTTATTTTGGCATTGATAAAATGCAAATAATCTAGCCATAGAACTCTTCTGTGTCATCTATGTACATTTCGAAACTGTTACCAATTATTTGTCGAGACGTAGCTTGCAGTTTTAAGAAATTAAGGATGTGGTTTGAATTTCTACATACACTTTCATAGAGCTTTCCCAAAGACGAAGGTTGGGTCTTTCCTCCCATGTACGGAGCCCTAAGCAAAACTTGTTTAGTGATCTCATCTGTGGGCATGTCAGCAATACCCATGTTTTCATAACTCCAAAATGCACCTACAGTTCCCATAAACCCTTCATGGCACAAAAATGTTGTTTGTAATTGATCTTTGGACCTACATTAGTTGGGTTAAAAAAGGAAATCAAATTGTTGAGCACACAATGGAAATAGATACTGATTAAAAGAACAAATGCAAGTAAATGGCTCGTTACCAATATTTCAGTGAACGAGAAATCTTATCCATTGTCTTTGCATGACCACAGATATAACTTCCTCGGAAAAAGATCCTCTTCAGGCCTGAGAGCTTTGCCACAAAATACGATATCTGGATTGCAAAGAAAGTGAGAAAGCAAATTCTGTTGAACAATACTCTCTTGTTAGAGAAACAATTAGGTCCTTATTCCATAGCCAGTAGAGAAATGCTCCTTGGACAAGCAATGATGTTCCACTTGTTGACATACAAGAAAAGAATACTAACTTGTCCAATGTTGTAAGTAAAAGCATTCAATAGTGCTGAAGCAAGGTCCTCTGTTCTGTAGTCTGAGAGTTTGCTTGAGGACACTTTCCCAAAACTAGCAGCGGTTGTTGTTGCAGGGAGGTTATGCTGTAGGTTACAGAACAGTCATAAAAAACTGATGCAAACAGAAGAAAAACAAGCAATTTATTGCAAGGCAAAATACAATGTCCAGTGGACATTTTTTAAAAAACTGCTCAATGTTTACAGGATGTAACTAGTCACTTGGAAGGCCTCACCTCTTCTAACATGGAGGTAAGGCTTTTCCAAGGCTCAATAAAACTACTGCATCTCTTGTTACTTGGAAGTTAGAACCAGTAAAAGATCAAATTAGAGACCTGCAAAGGAAACCTTGTCGGAGTTGTCTCGGTTTCTTTTCAGTTGCTCTAGCTAGTTTAAACATGGTTAATAAAACAACCATCTAAAAGTCTTCTTTTTTTATTTAGTTTCCAGAAAGCTTTTACTGTTTTAAAAGAAACGTGTCATTTTCTTGCTGGATTGTCAACTCTTATTAACAGAGGCAAACCACCTAGCTTAGTGCAACAAACCTTACATGAAAGATGGCCATTTTAGCTTTTGACTAGGTAAACAATAAACATTGAAGAAGAGAACTTCCACAAATATAAATAGCAAAGTTTTCTGTATCGATTTCGGTTTCGCTTTCGACGCCCAGCGAAACCGATACGTTTCGGCCGTTTCGGTTTCGATTTCGGTTTCGGTTTCGGCCGAAAAATTTTTTTTAGTTATTAATTGTATGTTGACCACAGTTTGATTATATTTTGACTGTACTTTGACTTTAAATTAAAAATACGATAAAATTTTTAAAAAATTTTATAAAAATTTAAAAATTATAAAAGAATTTATAATTAATTTTACCACAATATTAAATATTATTTTAATTAATTAAAACTAATTTTGATAGTTAACCACTATTTTTATATATTACTATATAAAAATTATATGAGAAATAATATAAATATAATTAAAAATTTAAAAATTAACATAGGCAAATTTAACTTATTATTAAAATATAATTGATACATATATAATTTATTAAATAGAATATAATACATCTGATCATTATCATCATCAGTTGAGTTTAAAACATCTGGATGTGGAATTATGAATTAATACCTAAACGATTCAAATGAACATTTATAGACATAAGAGAATAACTAGGTTTGCGCAATCTCGTGACAGCAATTCACATGGGGGTAAGACCGACACAATTTTTTTTTTGCTTTACTTTCGGTAGAACGATCATGCACGCATGCACGTGAACAAAAAAATCAACGTGTTTTGATCAAAATCATTTCTATTTCAGTTTCAACCAAAATATATTTTTATTATTAATTATATTTTGACTAAAATTTAACTTTATTTCAATTATTTTTTAACTTCAAATTAAAAAAATTATAATATGTTTAAAAATTTAAAAAAATAATGAACAATTACATGAATAATATTACGTACGTGAACAATATTTGACAGAAACCGGTAAGGGCGTCGAAATCAGATTAGCAATAGCGCTGGCCCCGGTGTAAGGCCGGCCTCAGCCTGCGGGAGTACGGGTCAGATCGGTGAGAGCGCGAGATAGGCGCGGGAGCGGCAGCAAGCTAGCGAGTGCGCAGAGCCCTTGGGCGCCCCCCTCCTCCCCCCCGCCGCGAGCCCGACGAGCTCCCGCCCGCGCGCCTCGCCTCCCACGGGTGCGCGCGCTCGCCTGGCGAGCTCCCGCCCGCGCTCGAGCTCCGGCGTTGGTGAAGATGAACAGTAAACCCTAAACCGAAACCAAAATTAGGGTTTCGGTTCGAAACCGGCCGAAACCGAGCCGTTTCGGTCGAAACGTAAAACCCTAATAAATAGACATGCCCACTATGTATTGGGTGTTTAAATTAAAGGCTTCCAATTTCTAATTGTATTTTGTGTCTAAAATAAGAATGAAAATTATATAGGGCTATGTCCTATAAAATATATATAGGGATATTGAAAGTGATTTTTTCTCAAATGAGTTGTCTTTTGCAAGAACATATCTAGACTCAGCAGTTATTTGTAAATAAAAAAAGCAATAGGTTTCTCTACAATGTAGGGTGCTATTAGATTTCCTCATCATTTTCCCCATTTTTCTTCTTATTCTGTTAATTTCCAACTAAAATGCATCAATGAACAAAACCACCAAATCACAAGATAAGTAAATACTTGTGGCCTCTCAAGTGGACAAGAGAGTAAAGACAACTTGAAGCAATATTGTCCACCAATTCAAAGCCCAACAATGTAAAATATTGACATTGGGGGTTAGATTTTGGAACTCTAGAGGACTACTTGAGTTTAGATTGATTTCAATTGCATAATCAAAAAGATGAAATACTTTGTTACTACTTATCATTGTTACAATGACCTTAAGGTTCAAGGAGTTTGAACCATAATATGACTGGAAGAAATTATGCATCTTAACCGTACTGATTTTAGCTTGACCAACGAAAGATGAAATTTGGAAAGAGGATCATACCTTTGGATATCCCTGTTCACCATAGATGTCCCCAACTGTCAAATCTACTGAGAGATTGTTTCCCTTTTGGCTTAGCTCCAAGAACTCTTCATAACTAGCGAACACAAGGGAAACATTATTCCAAGAGTTAAAAAAAAAAGGACAGAAGTACCTTCAAATAATTGACACTACCTTGTGCAACCTGTCAGAAGCTTCGCAAGACCAAGTATTGTGCCACCTCCAAGATGTGTTCCTATTATCCGCTCAAACTTTCCTTTTCCAATTACCTGTGAAAATTGTTTCGTTGCATGTGTAAAAATCAGAAGTGAAGAATCTATCGAATTGGGCAGCTAAAAACAGCAGCTATAATGAAGTACCTCAACCATACTAACGCCTGAGCCAATATTAACAAGCAAATATGGAAAAATGCTGTTTTCGTTATGCTCAGCTGGTAGCATCCCATTAGAAGGTACAGAAATGTCATGCAAAGATTCCTGCCAAAAGTTAAATTGTAGGCATAAGTCTTACAACATGCATGTTTGGCTCCAAAAACTGTTGGAACAATTGGGAACCGATGGAGTGTTCTCAAGGACTTACAAAACCATTCCATCTATTACAATATAAAACTGCAAGAAGCAGACTGCAGAAGTGTAGTGGGTGTCGCAGTAAAACATAAACTGTGTGGTAATATTAGATGGTGTCTTATGTAAATATATTCTTTAATTCACATAAATCTAAAAATAAAAGCAATGTCACTTAATGTTTGTTTTTAAACGTGCAAATAGCTAGTTATGATAAAAATAATTACTTCGTTGTCAAAAAAGGTCTATGAATTAATTATATTGCCATACAACCTATGGGATCTCAAAAAATGAATGGTTAAGAATTTCTGTTAAGTATTAAATTTAGTGGAAACCATATGATAATAGTTCAACCTATAATACATGACTTCAGACAAATCAAGCAGAACTCATTAGCATTCATTCAAAAAATTGGGAAACTCATTTGAGAAAAATTTTCACAACAAACATATGAACAGTAAGAGTAGAGTTTTGTAAGTTCCGTGAGTTTTGTGATGATTTTCCTATAACCAAATACACCCTATGCAATCTACTAATTTGCCCAATTTAGTGTTTTGAATGCATGCAACTTGTTATTAAAGAAACATAACCTATGATCAAATTGTTTGGCTAGGATACATGGACCACATGTAGTGTTAACCGGATACTAGTATCTAGGTTTTTTTGCCATATCCAAACATACCCACGTGCAAATACTTCGAATACTTCAGATACACAGAAACACGCACATAGTTTCTGTTCAGAAGATGTGTTTCATATGTGACAACCATTTATCTCAGAACATACACAGTCATGCAAACATATATGCTTGTCTATAGCTACATCTAGAGCTATTAGCTATTTTCATTTTATTTTGGGCATCTTCCATCACACACACACACACACAGCATTATCCATGTAACTAGAGTTCCAAAAAATGTGGTGTCTGATACTTTGGGATACTTGGATATTTGACACTTGTATCTCTTTCCTGGTAACACTACTCACACCAATTAGCAAACAAGAGCTTCATCAAAGAAGGCTTCTTTGATAGCTCTATACTGTTGTTATAAGGCACAAGATGCTAAACAGGCCTAAAGCTGAATTTCCATACTTCTCAAGACAATAATCAGTCCAAATTATATATACAAATATATATAAAAAATTCTCCTTCAAATCATATAAAATCTGTGTCATGAAAAAACTATAGGGGATTTTAAAAGTTCAAAAAACTCAGGATGGCCATTATGAATCCTCTATATATCATTCTTCACAGGAAAAGTTTTGGATATTTGTATGAGATTTTTAAATCATTAAGTTCTTCTGAAATCCAACTTCTTGTTCTTGGCCTTACCCTTTCAACTGACTCATGAACATAAAATAAATATATGGTACACCTTATGCAGGAACCACCTATGGCCTCCTTGCACAATCTGATGCAATCTAATTTGGTTTGCTGATATGTCTCAACTTAAGCTATGGCATCCATCCAATCAAAGTCCTGCATTAGTTCATATTGCAGCCTAGATTAAAATCCACCTGACTTCTTTATTGTCCTATATTAAACAAATAATAACATGCTATGGCTTTTATTTCTTTAACTTTTCTCCTTCTTCCCCCTAAATCTGAAAAGGAAAAATATAAAATTTCAAGTATCTTTCCATAATTAATCAGTAAAGAACAGAGAAATGGTGGAAGAACTCATGTAATTCAGTGATTTGGTCTATTCGCATTATCACCTATAAATAGACTTACAACAACATAATCATCTTCTGTGATTGCGGTTGACCACATAAATCAACGGATGCAATTGGAAAATGTTTTACAAATGAATATTTGAATTTAAAACCAATCTATCGTACATGGGATATGGTGATTTGGAACAATAAACAAAACTATCCTAAATGGGATGATGGTGATTCGGTCCAATAATCAGGATGAGTCTCTTCTTAGCCTACTTTGTTTTCTATTCCATGCATAACAAAGTAGTCAAGTTTGAGAACGAGTGCTCATACTTTCAACCTTGCAAAAGCAAAATCTGCTTGCATCATGAAGGAACCTAGTGACATCTACAAAAATAACACACACAAATATGTTTGAGAGTCTGCTCAATAAGAGGAGCAAATGGGAGCCAGTGGACAGGATAGCCCTGTCAGCCCATCAAACCACGGTCAGCCCGTCAGGCTTAGTTTCAGCATTCCATATTTTGAGATCTGCAATTTCTTTTTAGTTTATTTGTTGACTATAAAAATTAAGTATTGTACCTCACTGGATTTCCAAAATCCAACCAAATCATGTTTTGCAAAAAACGATAAAAAATAAATTTTTCTAGAAAAACAGGTAAGAGGAAATCTTGTTCCTACAATAAAAAAAATTACTTTCTATCATTTCTCTATGAAATTTACATGGTTTTAGTTGTCAAATCTATCCCAAAAATAATAGAACTTATCAAAACTACATTAAGGAAATCTTGCAACCAGATACCACCTAGAATAGAAAATGGACACAGACTGGTTTTCTTTCAAGACTGAAAAGGCCTGGCCCAGTCAAAAGAACATGTATAAATGATCATCACAAAGAATTACTGGCTGGGCAGGATCCTGCTTAGGACTGAGTTCTGTATGGCGTGTTTACAGGTGACTGGTTCATACAAATGTGAACAACAAATTAGGACATTGCATAAGATGCTTTATATAAAATGCAAAAGAAGATAATTCAATGAAAATTCTTCTTCATGACAATCTGATATAAATTGAATTCTGATAAAAGAAAACTGCCTCTCAATATTAGTAAAAAGGACCACAAGGTCTAGTAATATATCCATAGCATTATGGTTCAAAATGTGGAAGACTGAATTAAATACACACAATACAGCTAACAGAGCTTCCTACCCATGGGTTCACGTTCTTGGGTCAGAAACAGATCTAAGAAATCCATAAACTTGACATGTTATTTAATATCATTCACTTACATGTTCCTTCAAATCATCAAGTTCCAGACCATTTATGTCACTTTCATAACTCTTGAATGCACCTAAGGCCCCCAAAAAACCCTCATGTAGCAGGAAGAAAGCTTGCATCTGACCTTTAGACCTGGGAAATAGTAACATTCAGGAGAAAGTCTGGAAAGAAGAGCCCATTGTACTATTTATGATTTGAAACTAAATGCTAATTCCCAGAGTTTGTTGAAAAAAAAAATACTTGTTAATTTTTTTAAACAAATTGATCAAGGAATTTCCGCTGTTGCTTAACCATAATATAATTACCAATAATCAATTGCATAAGAAATGTTGTCCATCGTGCTTGCATGGCCACGAATATAAGAGCCTCCAAAAAAGACTGCTTTAAGACCAAGTAATGCTGCAACTAAGAAGGATACCTGAAAGGTGCACACAAAATATAAGGATTTCTATAAGAAAAATGCATTTTATTGAATTGGATGATTGAGCCTCCAGGCAGAAAATAAGAGTGCAGATGATCAATCCATTACAAGTTATTCAGGTATTTAAATGAAAATAAATATTTTTAAGATTGTCAAATACATTTTCCTATAAGAGTTGATACTAAAAGGTTGAGATTCATCATACATCCCCAGTCAATGGGCATGTGCAAATTGCCATCTACGTAAATCCTATTGTTCAAGATTAAAAACACTTCATCAATATTTGCAGTAAGAAAAGGTACAATGTTGATTCCATCCCCTTAGAAGGTCAAAACTGAAGTCTAATTATTTGTGAAGCTGACCATAATGGATTCTCCTCTTTCAACCTTGAACAAAGTCTTGTTTTATATAAGTTTCCTTTTCAACCATTGGAATCCGGTTTTTACTCTTTCCTGTTATGATCAATCTGCATTCAACAAGATTAACCTTTTTATTCCTTAATGGTTTCAGTTTCCTTTTATACTAGACATAAGTATCCCATAAATAAAAAAAGTTTATTAGGTTAGAGATGGGGAGGGTAGGACCATACTTTTGTGCAGGGAAAGAGAGGTTGCTTCTGAAAGAACAAGACAAATGTAAAACCAAAATTGTGCTAATAAACATTAAAGCTAGTGATACTACAAGAAAACATAGAAGAGATAAAAGGTTTTTGCAGAGATTTGAAGGGGAGAGTGTTTGCACTTTGTACAAAGGGAGAGCTGTGATAACTCTTCAAGAGAAATTTGCATGCAGAGAATATGGATAAAACAAAGGGGGAAGATGCAAAGGTTTGCCAGAGGTGCCTGTCATCTTGAACATGATTTACAAGCAGAGAAAAAAGAGAGACATAAGCATCTTGAAGATAAGCAATGTCAAACAGTTATTCAGTACTTAGAGAAAGGGCATAATAAAAATAATAATTTGCAACGAAAGGTGAAACTAAATTGAACTTTTCTAACATTACTCTGGATTTTCTCCCAGACAATTTACTAAAACTTATATCAACCAAATAGCCAAATTAGACAGACTAACTTGAGCAATGTTATATGTAAAACCACTCAATAATGTTGTAGCAAGATCTTCTCCTTTATAATCTGAGAGCTTTGCTCCAGAAGTTGCAACTTTTCCGAAGCTGGAAGCAAGGGTTGATGCTGAAAGTCCTTGCTGCAAGGATTTTGCAATAAAAACTTAGTTACTGAAGCAACATCAAAATCTAAGATAACTGCCAATTTACTTACAGAATATCAACAAATTTGTGGATGAAAGCCAAAGAATGTAGAATCATTAGATTGCATTGGAAAGTGAATTTGAAATCTATTAGGGTGACAAAACTACTCATTGCTGGAGGATTCACTAACCCATATATTTGCAAGACTAATTCTCTACATAGGAATTAAAATAAGCAGATAGATATGCAGTTCTCATGCTTAATCTTTTCCTTGAGATGGGTGCTAATATGTAACATTTAGCCTAGACCCTAACAACCTCAAATGAGACTTTACAATGAGTAGTATGAGACAGAATCATCAAAGTCTTACACATAGCTTCTAGCACAATAATTTGTGGGCACATAATAAGAACTTTGAAGCTGGTGGTTTGACATGTCTTATATTATACATAGTTAACATTTTTCAAAATTTGTCCTACATAATTAACTGTGTTTCAAGAAAGGAATGTTTTGTTATATTGTTTGCTTTTTCGTAACAAGGAATAATTTTTCCTTTTTTTCTTGTAGGAACCATCTATAATCAAGACTTTTGTTAAGGTTACCTACTGACTAGAATACTCTTCTATTTATCTTTAACTGTCATAGAAAATATACAATTTTCTTTGCTACTCCTATACTCACCAAGCTATATTACTCCATCCATTCTAGTAAGAGACTTGTCAATTTCTTCAGAAGGGAAGATAAGGTAGCGTGCTCAACCATCTAACTAATGTATATAAAGTATTAACTGTCCACATCTAGTAACCCCACAACATAAATGTAGATTGAGCACCCCTACCAATATCATCAAACCCAAGGCATTTCAGTTCAGTAAATACCTAGGGTTCATCAATTACAAGTGATACGTACTCTTGCAACAACTTAATGTCCTTCCCATAAAATTGGTCAACCAAATATCCTCTTCCAGATACCAGGTGCTTGGGCAAGCATCCCATTTGACACTTTCCATTTTTTTTCAACTCGATCTACTGTGTACACATTATGGCAGTGTTTTAAAAAGCAGTCACCCAGACTGAGGCACTACTACTCCGCACAGCACTAGATGGTACTCATTAACATGGTCTGATGCACTTAGTTAATTTTGTAAATAAACAAATAATTGGATAGTCATATATGTAGGCCAACTATCTCTACAAGGCACCTAGAGATTAAGTAAAACATGACTGATTTTGCATTATTATGTCAAATCAATGTTAAACATTATATACAATGTTTGATTCACATATGACATCATCCATAATGTTTCAAAAAATAACAATATCATATTGATTGCTTTTCAAACATATAGTTGAGAATATATTATGAAATAATAATTTTATATAATATATCTTTAATTATATATACATATATTTAGTTTTTAAATATTTTCATTCAAACCATCTAGGCATCCGCCTATGTGTCTACATATCACCTAGAAGCTATGTGGTCCCCTAATGGCCTAAATAGGCTCACCACTTTTTAAAACCTTGCATTATGGTATCCAAGCAATTTGCACTCTCTCAAAATTTAGTCTGACAACTGTCCAGACATAATCAATAACTATCGTTACTATAAAACCTTCATTGAGAAAGCTGGCAAGAAAACAGAAAACATGTTTGTCCACTCACCATAAGTCATCATATTTCAATGAATTTTCAATTATACACTATACTCACTAATGATGGGTTTCAAAAAGAATCACTCAGTCTTGTTAATCGATGTCTAGTTTTATTTACTAAGCCATCAACCTTTAGTTGTTTCCTATTTTTGCAAATCGCACTAGTTCCAAGCTGCAATGCGATTATTCAGAACAATGACCAAATCAACTCAGTCTTCTACAAACTCATCCGGCTTCCTGGGAGATTCTGTTAAGCAAGAACAGTGACATCTTTCTCTTGTTTACAGCTAGGGCATGATAATAGGTCATGTTTTGCAGTGCAACTCTCAGGTAGAAAAAACAAGGACATGCCAATGCCAATGTGAATTTCATAGCCTTAACAAATTTCTAACTGTCCAATTAGTTTCACTAACTTCTTCACAACACTTAAGCTGCATGTCCAATTTGTCTGGGATAGTAGTATGATTTTTGTTTGTAAGCCTTGCATTGTGTTTTAAAGTTCTAAACGATTATCTCACTGAAATTGTTAAATGCACATAACACTAAAATAAACTATATTAGAATCAACAACAAATATGCTGAGGGAAGAAAGTAGAATCCAAAAATTAAATGCTCAGCATCCTCTCTCAAAACCATAATTGGTTCAATTTTACAATATCAAAAAAGGTTGGAACCTTTTGACCAACTAGTTCTCCACAAATATCTTTGACAATCAAGTCTAGCACCAGATTATCCCCATGGAGGCTCAAGTCTAAGAAGTCATCGTACCTAAAAGTGGATACAAGTAGTTGAGTACAAACCAGAGGGTAACCAACTCTAAACAAAAATAATAGTAATAAAAAACTTACCTCATACAACCAGTTAAAAGCTTTGCTAAACCAAACATAGTACCGCCACCAATATGTGTACCAGTTACTCTTTCAAATTTCCTGTCACCAGCAACCTACATAATCAATGGTGTTCATTAAGCTCCAGGAGACAATCTACAAATCTATGAGGCTTAGAAAATGGATATTCTTTATGAAGATATTATAAGCCGTGCAAATTACCTTGATCATTCCGACACCTGAGCCAATATTGACAAGAAGATATGGAAACAAGTTTTTCTGATTGATACACAAGGGCGTTCTTTTCCCATTTACATGTGTGAAAGACTCACAGGGGATTTTCTGCCAGAACAGTAGTGAAATGTTTGATGGTTATTTGGCACAGTAAAAAAGCTTCAAGTTTCATTTGCAACTTCAGCAGAAAAAGGTTTATAATTCCATGTTAGTATATGTGTGTGTGTGTGTGTGTGTGTAACCAAATCACCATAGTTATCCAAAAAGTACAATTGATTAGCCTAAAAGAGTTCCAAATGTCCAATTTAACCAGCTTAGTGTAAAAAAATGCCTGACTTCACAATTAATGAAATCTGCCTCTGATGAGAACAAAAGGATTGAAGTTTCAGAATATTGTGTTCAAGAAGAGAAAATTGCTCTTGCCTACCAGCTTGGTCAATGATATACCAATTTGAGATAATGATCCTAGCTATATTATGCTCTAGATGCAAGTTTTTCGAATAAGTATCTGAAAAGAGCAAGCCACATAAAATCAATAATGCTATGAGCTTCCTTCAAACAGATTATCAACATTGTCATTTTATACTTCTTGTGAATTGAAGTATGTCCTCCTTGGGCAAGGTGGAATTTAGCCAAAAGACATGACTGATGGCATATGAGACTGAATCTAACTTCTGTCAAAACACATGAAAACATGGCAAGAAAAATGATCTCAAACAGCATCAGTGTCGGCGCCAATCTTTCTAATAATTTATCATAGTTTCATAGACTAACAGTTGCTCTCAAGAGAGAGCTCGCACTTTGAGGTATCCAAAAATAAGCACTCAACTGCAAATAGGTACAAAGGGGATATCTTAGATCACCAACTGCTATGACTAACTGCAACGCTTAGGAGAAATGAGGAGTCTCTATAGGCATTTGACACTGAACTATCCTAGGATAAGTTAACACTGCCCCCCTAGTTCACAAATCCCTATCAAAAGCAAGGGGTTGTCAACAGAACTGCCATATGAGCATTTTAAAGTCCACATTAGATGTTTAACAAATTGCTTAGAGAAGGACATGTCAGGGAGATTCCATATATGCTAGGGTACATTATGTGCGAAATGATGGGCTCTCCCATTCATGTTGGTTGAATAGATGATCTACCCCTAGTTCCCAGTGATTTATTATGGTGTTATAGAATACAAGCTGTAAAGAAGACGACACAAGTAACACATGAATAAATAACCCAGAAAATATGATAAAAGGAGATAGCTTCAGGTGCTAACCTGTAATAGAAAATTTGCTCCAGCTACAACGCTATCAATTTCATCCAACTTATCAAGGGTAATTCCGAGTTTCTCTTTGAAGACATCAGCAAATTTGTATGCCCCACCACCTGTGGCCTTTTCAACCAATCCAAGGAAAAATTAACTGGCTGAGAAACACTGATGAACTCCAAGTTGTCTTTTCAAAAAACATTTTTATAGATGACTTCAGTGAAAACATTTTTTCCACTTCACAATAACTTGGTTTTTAATCTCATTTCACAAAAAATCATAACGAATACTAAGTATTTCTCTTTATATTAGCAGTCTGGATAACTGACTATGAGTCACATTAGCATATTGGAAAGTGATAAGCAAGAAAGAGAAATTATGGTTAGAGAACTAGAGTGTTTCCATAAGTGCAAAACTTGGCATTCAAAGGATCAACCACATATTTGAGGTATGATGTTCAAATTGAGCAACTGAAATATAGTCTCATCTAGAATTAGAAAGGTAGTGCTTCTTCCACAGATATGAATAATCATAGATTAAAAATGAGAATAAGAAGCTAAAATAGCAACTCTCACAAATGTTCCAACTCATGTTAATGTTCGAAAAGAATAAACAAATTAACAGAACCAGAAATATTCTGAAGCCAAACATATGTAAAGTTGGAAAAGCAAAAATCGTTGAGGGGGTACAACCAAAGGAAAGATCTAAAAAAGTAAAGTATCAGGTTGTCAAAATTTTCATTTTCACCTATCTTAACAAAGAAAGTTTACCGCAACATAAACAATGTTAAATATGGCCAAAGCTAACTTACGTTTATACGTAGATTTTCATTGCGTGAAGCTTCATCTATTCCTGCCCAATGAAGCAGCAATAACACTAAGCAACATATGTGCAGCCTTGCACAGCAACCAAAAGAAAAAAAGGTTCAAATACACAAACACATGAAAACATCCATAACTTCCATTTTTGAAAAACCTAAATTAGATAAATTTAAGCAATTCTCGAGAGGTAAACCCTAAAGTGAAAATCCGCAAATAAATCAGACAAAACAAAACAACGAAAAATCAATACCACCGCTGTCGAGTAGCTTATTATCCCGAATGAAATCGATGCACTCATCGAGCCGCCGGGTCTGAAACTTTTCAAAATGCAGCCTCCCCCCCACGCCGCTCTTCTTGTCATCCGCCTTGAAATACACCAGCTTAATCAGAGTCCCTAAAATCCTATCAAAACCCATCAATATCTCTAAAAATGGGGGGTGGGGGGAAAGACGGAGAAGGAGGAGGGGAAATTGACCTCCGATGTCGAGGGAGAGGAGGGGAGACGAGGAGGGCTGGTGGGGGAGTAAGATCTCGGGGTTGCGCTCCTTGGGATCGCCGATGATGGCAGCGCCGCGGAGGTCGAGACGGGAGTCGAAGAAGCCCATTTTCCAGCGGAACTCCGGCGGTCAGCTGAGGAGTCCCCGAGGGGAGGCCGAGGGAGCTCGAGGATTTCCCGCGATCGCCGGAGAGCAGGGAGGTTGGTGGAGAGGGAGGTGGGACAGAGAAGACGATGAGAATTGGGATTTGTAGAAGGATATTTGGGGGATCGATGGAATGATCGCGACGGGCATGTTCAATGGATTTGGAGTGCGGGCGGGCGCCACGGCGAGATCATCCTTCGGCGACCGTTTGATTGGCAGCCAAATTGACCAAATATTTGCACGTAGACCCTTTTACAAAATTTATATTATTATTTTGTGCGATTGGTTTTGGTTTGCTTTTATGCTGTCTTACCGTTGACTTTTTTCATAATTAATTGAAAATTATCCACTAGCCTAAAAAACCTAAGTCATGTACAAGACATTCGACAGTAAATTTACGTTTATTACTCATCATTTAATTATTTGCTAGTCAGTTCAATTTTTTGGATGATTTGCACTTGAAGAGCAAATTGACCAAATATTTGCATATAGACCATTCTGCAAATTTTATATTATTATTGTGGTTATCGTGCTTAAACCCCTAGAAATGGGGTTTTTGGGTTGCTTTTGTGCTCTTTCACGTTAATTTATATCATGACTTATGGATATGATTTTTATTTTTTATATAGAAACATGCTGTAGATCACATGGATCACACGAAAAATCTGTCTAATCGAAATTGTTTGACTATATTAAAAAATTTAATTTGTGTACAAGATATTGGATGGCTGTATTCTTTTGATTTAATAGATGATTATTGGCCAGTTTCCGTGAAGTCTAGAGTGTGTGTGATTCATGTGCATGTGATGTGTCCAAATATTTGCATGTAAACCCCTCCGCAAATTTATATTATTATTGCGAGTTTGCACTTAACCCCCTAGCAAATACAAATTGTGTTTTTAGTCTGCTTTTGTGTTCTCATACGGTTAACCTATGTCATAATTTATGGATATAATTTTTAAGTTTTTATATAAAAAAAAATGCTGTAGGTTATGTGAACCACACCGTCGGTGGTACACAATATCTTCCTAACTAGAAACCAAAAATGATTATATGAAAAGGGACTGGCCCAGTTGAAGCCCAATACCGGGTTCGGGTTCCTGGGCCTGGTCAAGCCCACGCTGGCACGTTGACCCTCCAATTTAGACCAAGTCAAAAAGTCAATTCTGGCGGGTCAACAACCTGAGACTGTTTGCAATTAACCAGCTATCTTCTATGGATTTTGCAAATAGCCCCTAATATTTGTCAAAGACAATCCTATTTTATATTTCAAGTGATCAATATCAATCAATATAATAATCTTTGTTGCTATAAACGTGACTTGCATTTAAAAAACAATTTTTTTAAAAAATGCGTTCTCCAGATTTGGACATTCGCCGAAAACAACGGAGCAAAATAATGTTTATCATACGTCGAGTCAAATACAAAATCTTATGATGGAGCAGAATAATGATTTTTTTTTGTTATATTATTATCTTTTATAATTTTCGTCTAATTTTTTATTTATAGTCCAGTCCAGAAGATGCTGAAGTCTTAGAATCTTTGAAATTAAATTGTTTTCTTATCTTCCCAAAATATAGTTCTTCTTTAATTGTTTCTTCAAATAATGCCAAGGTCAACGAAGTCGACTTAGACTTGGAACAGCTGTTGTGAGCTGACCACATGCAAAGCTCAGTACTACTTTTGAACCTGTACGTCTTTGACAAACTTTTTCCAAATAATCTATAATTAACTTACATAATCAACAGATCATTCCTGAATTATTTGTTTCCGTCATGAAATTCTAAATCTTCAGTCCAATAGACATCAAGACTTCTGCTTGTAAAAATTTGGAAATAATCTCAATTTTTTCCAAAATCTGCCAGATTTTCCCAGCAATTAGCAATAGATGCAAGCTGCCAAGATTCAGCCAAGATTCTTCCCCTTTACAGTCAAGCTAGCAAAAGCTACACAAAAAAGCTGATGGAAAAACATGCCCAACACCAAATAAGAAACCATCAAGATCCAACATAATTTTACAAAAAACTGACATGAATAATAAATCTCTTGCATAATTATTTTTTCATCATATTTGCTTCTTTCAACTTAATGGTGAAACGGAACAACCAAAAAGCTTCCAAACCCAATCTTTCAAATTTAACCCGTACAAGCAATATCTTCAGCATTTTAACCAGACTCAGGGGGCGGACTTTCTCTCTCAGACTACTTCATCATGCTTGGCTATAGTGGTGAATAAACCTTCTTTCTCATTTCTAATGAGGATAATACAGTCAAAATTTTTCTGAATAGTATTAATACAAGTAAATCGGAACTAAGATTTGGGCAAGAGCCTGCCATTGTACATCTTGTCCAGCAATTTCTTTGCTTCTGGTCTTCTGAGGAGTCCCTTGTTATTGGGCAGCCCAGTCCCTAGACATACTGGGCATACAAGTTTCCCATGACCTAAACATGACAAAAAGTTATGAGAATTCCTCTAGTGATTTTGTGAGTGATAAGAATCAAGTTCAATAAGCGAGTGTTCCTGCGCCAATTGTCATAGCAAAATCTTACATAAGTCAAGAGAAGATTGCTAATCTAGGTTCCTTGAATATTAGCTAGGAATGCTTCCACTTCTTTTTCCCACTGAAAGAAAAACACACAATTTTAGATAATTATGCATATCATGAAGACGCCTAAAATGTTTCACATGGGTCATGCCAATAATGACTTCCAAAAATCAACAACTGAAATTCACAACGAGTATCAACTTTTGTTTTCTCTTTCGAGGAAACTACTCCAAGAGCAGGATTAAGCAAGGGCCTTGACAAAAAATCAAGATCTTCATTTTGCCAACCTATGGGAGTGCAGACTGATGCATCTTCCACTATGATAGTGGTTTGACATGAAATAGAGACATTGATAGGCATATATACAGAGAAATGGAGGAGGATGATTGGGCAGACATACCATAGCAGTTTGGACCTTCAGTGAATTTGAATACATCTTTTGCTCTTTTTCTGTTCAGAGCTTTCCATTTTCCCGTGCCGCCACACATATCACCTATAATCAAAGGAATTTAAAAAGCAACTTGCTCAGTTGGCTACAGGCATTGTACCAGCAAAATTTGTTTCGTGATCTCATGGGTGGCTAAGTTAGAAATACCCATGTTCTCATAGCTCCAAAATGAACCCACATTTGCCATGGATCCTTCCTCACATAAAAATGTAATTTGAACCTGACCATCAGGACCGAAGGAATCACTAGAAAACACAAAGAAACAATTACATAAGAAAAATGTTTCTAAACTGAACATTGAGAAGAATAATAAAAAATTATGAATTATTACCACCAATTCAAACAGAGAACTTCTGTCCATCATAATGGCATGGCCACATACATAACTTCCTCGAAGAAAGACCCTTTTAATGCCCCAAATATTTGCCACAAGAGATAAAATCTGGATTGTGCGCCAAGTGAAAAAGAGAGGAATTAACATCATGGTTTTGTTTCATTAAAAAGACAAATAATATGATTGTCATAAACCAAAAAGATATGCCAAAATGGATTGTCAGACCAAAACCAAAGAGCAAGTACTGAGATTTTTGTTATATATATAGTCATTTCTTTCTAGACAACTGGACCAAGAAGCATTGTACAAATGGGATTTCATTTGCATTTAGAATATCTTTTAGATTGTCCAAAATAAAATGATAGTCAGAACAGGAAACCCAATCCTCAAGTCTTTAGATTTACTGAAACCAGCTATTAAATAAAATGAGAAAAGATACAACTTACTAGTCCAATATTGGAAATGAAACCATTTAAGAGGGGGCTGTGCAAGTTCCTCTGCTTTGTATTCTGAAAGCTTGTTTGAAGATACCTTTCCAAAACAAGAAGCTGTGCTTGATGCAGGAAGATTATGATTAGATAACTGTATAAAAAGAAAAAATGATTAAACATAACCAATTCACAAACATGGGAACGAGCGACATATCATATAAATTCAAGGTAAAATTTTAAATAGACTAATATGCACAATGTTAGTGGATGTCAGGAGCTTTAGTATATTTCGATTTGGATTTCAGTTAGCCCAAATGTTTTTTCATCCTTGTGGAGCTTGCAGTACAAAGATATAAATAGCCCTTCAAAGGTTTCTCCATTTGCAGCAGGTAAGTGAATGGTCACCTTAAGAAAAGGTTCATTTGATTGCAGGTGGAGTAATTTCAAGAGCAAACACCTAGGGACATATAATGCACTAAAAATTAGGGACACATGCTCGCATAATTGCTCTTTCTTGTTACTTAGAATCAAGACAACATATGAAGAAGCATACCAAGAAACCTTTCCTCTTTTATCCTCTTTCTCTGGTTCCTTCAATTCTTAATTTTTTGTTATTTCCTCTGTTTCTCTTTGTTTTGAGAGCATCCATGGAAAGGATGAGGAAATAATGACCTTTAGGTACATACTGCCAACAACTTCACAACTCAAAGCAAATGTAGAATATTTCCCTTGCAAAAAGTTTAGTGTGTGGGAATTGTAGTTTTGTCCATGGGTTTAAACTACTAAAAGGACATGCTTTCTAAGTGTTAGACTTACTGGGCATAAAATACAGCCAGACTTCCAACAATGCCAAGTTCTCTATGGGGAACCCGGCATCCATAGGTTGGGGTAATGTGTTGAAATGGGTCCACTCCATTGATGTTGTGCTGCAAATTGAAGTGGTATGGGCAACAAGAGTGGGTACTGCAATACATGCATACCATAAATTACAACAAAAAAGGATCTTACTAACTGTGCACCATGCAAACAACATTTTATGAAATACTCCACAAGTTTGCAGCTGTCCAGCTTAGCAAAGAAGAATATAATATGTACATATCATCCCAAGCCTACACTTCATGCAATTTGAAGTTCTGAACAATTACATGACTTTTCAAAATAATACAATACATACAAAGGCTCTTTCAATATATGCTTAACCCTGTGCTATTTGAATAATAACATGAATTCAATAAAATAAACATGCTAACAAAATTGATCAGCGAAATAAGAAAGTTGTGAAGAGAATAATACCTTCATATAAACCTGTTCACTGTTGATATCCCCGATGGTCAAGTCTACAGAAAGATTGTTTTCCTTCTGGCTCAGCTCTAAGAATTCTTTGTAACTAAGGAAAGGATAACACTTGCGGTTGCCCAGATTAAATGTTTACATTTACTCAAAACCAATTTTTAATTATTAATACTACCTCATACAGTCTGTCAAAAAATGTGCAAGAGCAAGCATTGTACCACCACCTATGTGTCCCTATTCTCCATCCAAAATTTCCTTTACCAATAACCTATGTGATTGACGTTACTTGCATCAGCAATAAGCCAAATTAAGAAGTCATAAAAGTGAAGAATCTTCATAAGAACGGGAAGCAGGCAAACTGTAATTATAATAAATCACCTCAACCACACTAAATCCCAAGCCAATATCAACGAGGAGGTATGGAAATATGTTGTTCTCATCATGTTCAACTGCCAAACTTTCATCAACAGGCACAGAAGGTATGTGCAGAGATTCCCGCAAAAATATTACACCCAATAAAAAAATTTTCGAATGGAAAGAATCAACCATTATTGAAAGAAGTGAAGGGGCATATCTCTACCTAAGGTAGGCATTGATTCGAACAAAACTTCTCTTCTGCTAAAAATAACAGGACTAAATCCTTAGCAAACATAAGAAAGCCTAACTAAAGCTATCTCAGTAGCTCGATGATATTGTTGGAAGGTAGATGAAATTAAAGAATAGTCTTATTGTCGACTCGGGATATTTGTCAAGGCCTGTCTCTCTCTCTCTCTCTCTTTTTTACAAGTTGATTTTATTCTCTTTGTGGTAGTTCCACTTTTAGAATGTATGAACTATATGAATTCAATCAACATAAAAATTCAACGTCAAGAAATCCATTTTCCTAAATTTTTTGTCCATCAAGGCTCTCGTTTCCCACGGTACATAGAACTAGTATAGAAGAAGATTGCATAACTGATGATATCTTGAGAACATGTTGCACTGAACATTTTGACAGCTGGAAAATAGGCATTGAAGAAATGGTATCAATTCTCATATTTGGGAAAATTAGCATGGACATGGCCCAATATTCTTTAACAAATAGATCCAATCCTCTACCTCCCATTTGCTTGTTCAAAGTTCATATGGACCGTCCCTTGTTTGTTGTTGGCTTTATGGTGTCTCGAATCCGGATTTTCCGGATAGTCTTAATTATATTAGGAAGTTATTTAATGGGTCTAATCCTTATCTAGATTTATCTTCTACTAGAAGACTTAAATTAGTAGAAGTCTTATTTGAGTCAGTATTCTACTTTGACTCAAACATCATTAAGCCACATCTATAAATACACCATTGATGTAAGGGTTTCAATACAGAGTGAGAGAGAGAGATATAGATTAATACTCTCAATACGTCTTGTGACGGTTAAGCTACTTAGTCTTTTGTGAGAGTTGGTGATATTGGAGTTTCGTCTCCATCGTTGTAATCTTCTCTTTCTTTTCTCATCAATTCAATATCCTCTGAATCGTCTTCCCCACATATATCTCTTGTGTGTTATCTTTTCTCTTTTCTGTTCTTCCTCTATATCGTGAATTGTGGTGGACATCGATATTTTCCGCAACAAGTGGCATCAGAGCTTGGTTCAATATGTCTACTACGAAGTTCGATATAGAGAAATTCAATGGAAAGCAAGGATTCCCTATTTGGCAAGCAAGAGTTCGTGCAATTCTTACTCAACAAGGATTGAGAAATACATTGGAGGACGTCAAGCCTGAAGATATCGCTGAAAGTGTTTGGGAAAACCAGAAGGCTAGTGCACATAGCACAATCATCCTCAGTCTCACTGATAAAGTACTCTATCCGTTTCTTGATGAAACATCACCTTCAGAGTTATGGAAAAAATTGGAGAAACAGTTTATGAGTAAGTCTATCTCAAATCGAGTTGATTTAAAGTAGAAGCTCTTCAATTTTCGAATGACAGAAGGTACGAATATAGTTGATCATCTTAATGCTTTCAATAAACTTGTCTCTCAATTGTTAAGCATTGATGTTAAAATTGAAGATGAAGACAAGGTAATTATTTTATTATCGTCTTTACCTCCTTCTCTTGAGAATCTTAAAACTACTCTCATGTATGGGAAGGATTTGAAATTTGACGATATTTCTACTGCCCTTCTATCTAATGAATATTTGAAAAATATTGAAGGGGATGTGTCACACTCAGAAGCATTAATTGTCAGAGGTCATACCAAAGAAAGATTAAGGACAGGTCGTTCTAAATCCAAATCCAAAGAAATAAATTGCAGATATTGTAAGAAGATGGGACATGCAATTAAAGATTGTTGAAAGCTCAAAGTAAAGAAAGAAATAGAATATCAATTTAAAGAGCAAGCCAAATAACAAGTGTCAATTGTTGAAGGAAGTTCTAATGATAATTTGGGTAATGTTCTCTCTATTAGTTCTAATTTTGATCGTTACCATGATATTTGGATTCTTGATTTTGGTTGTTCTTACCACATGTGTCCTAATAAGAATTGGTTTGAAGACTACAAGTCCTATGATGGTGGTTTGGTTTTGATGGGTAATAACAATCCATGCAAAACTGTTGGAATTGGAACAATCAAAATTAAGATGTTTGATAATATTATTAGAACTCTTACTGATGTTAGATATGTTCCTGATTTGAAAAAGAATTTGATCTCTTTGGGTACTTTGGATTCTGCTTGTTATAAGTATTCTACTGAAGGTGGAGTTCTTAAGTTTGCTAAAGGCTCATTGATAGTGATGAAGGGCCTAAAGCATGGAAATTTGTATGAGTTAGTAGGAAAAACCGTTGCAGATGGAGTAGCAATTTCTCACGCTTCTTCTTCTGATATGACCTACTTATGGCATATGCATCTCGATCATATGAGTGAATAAGGTTTAAGTGAGCTCAACAAAAGAAAATTACTGAAGGGCCTCAACTCATGCAAATTGGATTTCTGCGAGTATTGTCTTTATGGTAAACAGTCCAAGGTAAAGTTTAACACCGGTATTCATTGCACTAAAGGCTTAATTGATTATATTCATTCTGATGTGTGGTGCTTTCCTATTCCATCAAAATCTGGTGCTCGTTATTTTGTCAGTTTTATTGATAACTTTTCCAGAAAAATGTGGATTTATTTTTTGCATCACAAAACTGAAATGTTTTCTGTTTTCAAACGGTGGAAAACTTCAGTTGAAAAAAGGACCGGTAGAAAAATCAAATATCTCAAAAGTGATAATGGCGGAGAGTACAAATCAACAGAATTTCTCAAATTCTGTGAAGATGAAGGCATCAAACGCCACTTTACCATCCCAGAAAAACCTCAACAAAATGGTGTGGGTGAAAAGATGAACAGAACTTTGTTGGAAAAAGCACGTAGTATACTCAGTACAGCTAATCTTGATAAAGATTTTTGGGCAGAAGCAATCAATACAGCATGCTTCATTGTGAATCGCTCTCCTCAAACAACCATTAATTGCAAGACTCCTGAAGAGGTATGGACTGGTCATCCTGTAAATTATTTTTCTTTAAAGATTTTTGGTTGCTCTGCTTATGTGCATGTTGTCAAGAATAAATTAGATGCACGTTCCAAAAAGTGTATTTTCCTGGGTTATGCCAAAGGCGTCAAAGGCTATCGTTTGTGGGATCCTACTATTTCAAATGTAATTATTGAGAGAGACAGTATTTGATGAAAGTATTATACTAAAATCTCTCAAGAAAGATCCCAATGATATAGTGCAAGTGGAGGTAGAGCATGTAGTTCCTTCAGAAGAAGATATTCAGGATATGCCCAACTCTTAAGAAAATTCTAAGAATCAAGTTTCTGAAAAGTCTCAACTTCGAAGATCTCAAAGAAAAATAAAGCCACCTGAAAGGTATGGTTTTGAAGATATGGTAGCTTTTGCTCTAGTTACTGACAATGGTAATCTTTCTTCCTATAAAAAAGCAGTGCAGGATAAAAATTCTTCTCAGTGGTAAGCTGCTATGAATGAAAAGATGGATTCTATTCCAAAGAACCATACTTGGGATCTGGTGAAATTACCAGAAGGTAATGACAAAGACATCTATTGAAGATTCAAATTCAGATAATAAGATGATTCGAGCCAAGGTAGAGATTGTTGGATTTATGGTGTCTCGAATCCGGATTTTCCGGATAGTCTTAATTATATTAGGAAATTATTTAATGGGTCTAATCCTTATCTAGATTTATCTTCTACTAGAAGACTTAAATTAGTAAAAGTCTTATTTGAGTCAATCTTCTACTTTCAATACAGAGTGAGAGAGAGAGATATAGATTAATACTCTCAATACGTCATATAACGGTTATGCTACTTAGTCTTTTGTGAGAGTTGGTGATATTGGAGTTTCGTCTCCATCGTTGTAATCTTCTCTTTCTTTTCTCATCAATTCAATATCCTCTGGATCGTCTTCCCCACATATATCTCTTATGTGCTATCTTTTCTCTTTTCTGTTCTTCCTCTATATCGTGAATTGTGGTGGATATCGATATTTTCCACAACAAGTTATTACAAGTATGTCAATTTTCATGGGTAGGTACTAATTGCATAGCTTTGTTTTCTAGTGTTTTGTCAATACATTCTTTAATAGGCTAAGGTCCTATAGTAGTTAGATGTATAGATCTATTTATCCATGAAAAAAGCCAGTGCTTGTTAAATTCAATCTTGTTCTTTCAATTAGAAGCATGAAATTGAATAGGATTACAAATCAAATATCTTGACCACTATGTGACCATAGTATTGAGTGGGCCTTGTCTTGTTAGATTTTTTGCTAAAAGGGGCGAAAAAGCTCGAACCGATATCCTAAGTCTCTCGTCACTATTGAATTCAAGGTTATGGGTGAAACCATTGGCATACATGTGTTTGTTGCCCATTGATTAGGTTGACCACAATTCAATAGGACAATCAACAGGACGAGCAAGAAAAACATTCAATACAACAAGATAGAACCACTGAATTTGTGCCAATTAGCTAGAAACTTGATTTTAATTATATATATTCGCTTCTTGAGATTAGAAAAAAGGATCACAAAAGAGAGGGGGAGAGACACAACATAGTAGGTGTCACACCCGTTGTGAGTGGTAGGTGCCACCACAACGAGATCATGTAACGGATCTCATGATCAAACGAGGCGACGGACTGCCTCGAACATATGTGTGCGCGGGCAGCACACATAGCAGCAAGTGACGGTCACGACATGTTTGGGTGGAGACCCAAACAGCCCAAAACCAGCCTGCAGACCGAGCAGCAGGTCAAGATGGCTAAAGGGAGCTGCAGAAAGCTGCAGTTGAACTGCAGGAAGCAGTTGCTGAACTGCTGGGCAGCAGTTGGACTGCAGGAGGCAGTTGCTGAACTGCTGGACAGCAGTTGAACTGCAGGAGGCAGTTGCTGAACTACAGGGCAGCAATCGACACTGCAGGAAGCAGTTGAGGAACTGCAAGGCAGCGGTTGAAACTGCAGGGAGAATATTGTGGAGCATGTTCTCCATGATCTCCAGCAGTTGCTCACAGCCAAACGTGTACTATAAATAGACTAGGGGGTCTATTGAGTTGGAGACACATACAGGTAGAGAGACTTGTAGTGTCACTCCGTGTTAAGAGTTGTATTTCCTTTTATGTGAGCAATAAAAGGGTGGCAAGATTGTTATACTTCTCTTCTCCTCTATACTCTTGTGGGCTTGTGCGAGTTTGGCGGGCTGAGGTGGGCGAACCTTGGCGCCATCACGGGCAAAATTTCAGGGTAGAAATTCGCCGGTGTGACAAGTGGTATCAGAGCCCGGGTTTGGTGAGAAACCGGTTCAGCGAAAGCCAAAGCCATGGTGACGCAAGTAGAGCTTCGGGATCGGTTGATTCGCATCGAGGAGATGCTGGGAAATCCTCCAACCGAAGATGCGGGCGGCATATGGGCGCGGTTGGCTTGGCAAGAGAGCCAGAATGCTGCTCTCAAGGAGGCCCTTGCGAGTGAGGTGAAAGATGCGGAGGAAAGGTACGCTGCGATCATGGACTCCATGAGATCAAGTCTAAAGTCCTTGGAGCAGGACTTGATGGTGGTGAAGAAAGCGATGGCTAACTCCATTGCTGAAGGCGGAGCTCCTTCAAAGGTAAGAGTTCCGGAGCCCCATTCCTTTAATGGCTGCAGAAATGCAAAGGAGTTGGAGAACTTCTTATGGGATATGGAGCAGTACTTCAAGACTGCTCACATTCCGGAACGGGAGAAAGTCACCATCACCAGCATGTACTTGAGTGGAGATGCCAAATTATGGTGGCGTACCAGAGCATCGGAGAATGTTCAAGCTGGGAGAGTTCAGCTAGAGGATTGGAAGATCCTCAAGAAGGAACTAAAGGAGCAGTTCCTTCCGTGCAACACAGGGTGGATTGCGCGGGAATCCTTGAAGAAGCTGCGTCATTCGGGGACCATAAGGGAGTATGTGAGGGAATTCAGCTCCCTCATGCTCGACATCAACCACATGTCCGAGGAGGACAAGTTGTACAACTTTCTTTCTGGCTTGCAGCAGTGGGCTCAAGCTGAACTCCGACGGCAAGGAGTGAAGGATCTTTCTTCGGCCATTGCTTCTGCGGAAGGCTTGGTGGATTTCAAGCTGACGACAACCACCAAAACGGCCATGGAAGGAAGGAAGATGGGGCATGCACATAAGGATGGCAAGAAGCCCGAGGGAAAGGGCAAAAAGGTTGCGGAACCAAGCCAGTCCAAACTGTAGCCCACCAACAGATAGCAGGGCTGTTTCATATGCAATGGTCCTCATCGGGCAAGGGAATGTCCAAGGAGGGAAAAGCTATATGCTCTAACTCTCAGGGAATCTGAGGACGAAGGACGTGGTGCGACCACACCACGCATGAATCCATTGCAGCTACTCAACTCAATGACGGCAGAAAGGCAGCCGCCTTGCAAAGGGTTGATGTATGCATCGGTACTACTAAATGGGAGGCCTGTTTTGGCTATGCTGGACACAGGAGCGACCAGCAACTTCTTCTCCCATAAATTGATAAGTGAATTTGGTTTGCAGGTGCAACCAAGTTCATGGAAAGTGAAGGCGGTAAACTCTGGGCCAACTCCGATTCATGGAATGGCCAGCGCAACCCTCAAAGTTGGAGCTTGGGAGGGAGAGATCAGTGTGACAGTCTCGGCGCTCGATGAGTTTGAGTTTATCCTGGGGATAGACTTCTTTGTCCAAGCTAAAGCTAGCTTGGCGCCTCACCTATCAGGTATGCTGATTTCTGCGGAGGAATCACCATGCTTTATACATGCAGCGTATGGAGGGAAAACTGCAGCAGCGGGTATGCAGTCTCCCCAACAGCTGAAAGCTGGTCTCAAGAGGGGCGAGACCACATATGTTGCAGCACTGATCGAGATACAACCGGATCAGGTCGTGGAGGTACCTGATGTTGTTGCAACTATCCTGGTGGATTACGCGGACGTGATGCCACCAAAACTGCCCAATGAACTTCCCCCTCGGAGGGCAGTTGACCACAAGATCGAGCTGGAGCCAGGTGCAAAGCCTCCTGCTCAGGCCCCTTATCGATTGGCGAATGCGGAGCTTCTAGAGCTGAGGAAGCAGCTCAATGAACTGTTGGAGGCGGGACTGATCCAACCGTCGAAAGCCCCGTATGGTGCCCCGGTGTTGTTTCAGCGGAAACAAGATGGTTCACTTCGGATGTGCGTGGACTATCGGGCACTAAACAAGGTGACCATCAAGAACAAGTACCCAGTGCCAAATGCAGGTGACTTGTTTGATCGATTGGCCAAGGCAACATACTTCACCAAGTTGGACTTACGATCAGGGTATTGGCAAGTCCGGATTGCTGAGGGAGATGAGTCAAAAATGACATGTGTCACGAGGTATGGCTCATTTGAGTTTCTAGTCATGCCTTTTGGATTGACAAATGCTCCAGCAACCTTTTGTAACTTGATGAATGAAGTATTGTATGAGTTCTTGATCGATTTGTGGTGGTGTACTTGGATGACATTGTCATCTACTCGGAGACGTTGGCGGACCACGTCGACCACCTCAGAAAGGTATTCTCTCGGCTTAGAGAATACAAGCTCTTCGTCAAGAAGGAGAAGTGCGAGTTCTGTCGAAAGGAAATCAGGTTCCTTGGGCACAGGGTGAGCAAGGGACAGATACAAATGGATGAGAGGAAGATTCGGGCAATCATCGATTGGGCGGCCCCAACAAAGGTATCGGATCTTCGTTCTTTCCTCGGTTTGGCTAACTACTATAGAAGATTCATTCAGGGTTATTCAAGGAAAGTGAATCCCCTGACTGACTTGCTAAGGAAGGATCAAAAATGGGCATGGACGGACTCATGCCAAGCGGCGTTTGACCAGCTGAAGGCAGCAGTGTCAACAGAACCGGTGCTACGATTGCCTGACTTCGAGCTTCCATTCGAGGTACATACGGATGCCTCAGATCGTGCTCTTGGGAGAGTCCTTGTTCAGGAAGGACACCCAGTGGCGTTTGAAAGCCGCAAGCTTAAGGATGCGGAGCAACGCTACACCACACATGAAAAGGAAATGACAGCAGTGGTACACTGCTTGGACACCTGGAGGCATTATCTCTTGGGAACGAAGTTTAGAGTTGTAACGGATAATGTTGCAAACACCTACTTCAAAACCCAAAAGAAATTGACCCCGAAACAAGGTCGGTGGCAGGAGTTCTTGGCTGAGTTTGATTTCATGTGGGAGCACAAGCCGGGATGACAGAACCAAGTAGCGGATGCACTGAGCAAAAAGGAAGTGCAATACTACGTAACTGCGCTGTCCACAGTGCAGTCAACCCTGCTAGAGAGGGTTAAAGAACAAGCCGACGCGGACCCAGAATACATCCAACTCAGGGGAGAGGTACGTGAAGGGGTAATTAAGCGTTATTGGCTTGAAGATAAGTTGTTGTATGCTAGAGGCAACAGGTTGTACATCCCAAAGGCGGGAGGGCTGAGGCGTGAGCTGCTGCGAGAGACTCACGATCCTCAATGGGCAGGACATCCTGGAGGGCAAAGGATGATGGCACTCTTGTCCAGGTCATATTATTGGCCAAAAATGGGGGAAGACGTCGAGATGTACGTCAAGACTTGTCTTGTGTGCCAGCTTGACAAGACGGAGAGGAAGAAACAGGCAGGGCTGCTGCAACCCCTGCCTATTCCGGAGAAGCCGTGGCAGTCCATTTCCATGGACTTTGTTTCGGGCTTTCCCAAAGTAGATGGGATGAGCTCAGTGCTGGTCGTCGTCGATCGATTCTCGAAGTATGCGGTGTTCATACCAACACCACACGCATGTCCAGCAGAGGTAGCAGCTGGGCTGTTCTTCAAGAATGTGGTGAAGCACTTCGGTGTCCCGAAAGACATCGTGAGTGATCGAGATGCTCAATTCACGGGCAGGTTCTGGACAGCACTCTTCAACTCGATGGGTTCAGAGTTGAAGTTCTCTACGGCTAATCACCCACAGACGGATGGCCAAACGGAGCGCATCAATGCCTTGGTGGAGGAATACTTAAGGCATTATGTGACGGCCAGCCAGCAAAATTGGTTGGAGCTGTTGGACACAGCCCAATTTTGTTATAACATCCACAGGTCGTCGGCTACAGGAATGAGTCCTGCAGAGCTTGTCATGGGACAGCAGCCTCTCACTCCTCTCGAGTTGGCTCAATCGACGGACAAAGGAAAGTGCCCTGCTGCATATCGCTTCGCCAAGGAGAAGGAGGAGCTGATAGAACAAACTCGAGACAGCTTGCGCAAGGCAGCAAAACGCATGAAGAGGCATGCGGATGAACGAAGGCGTTCATTGGAATTCCAGGTTGGAGATATGGTGCTGCTGAAGCTCACTCCACAGATATGGAAGAAAATCAGCAGTAAAACCGTACATCGAGGGTTGGTATCAAGATATAACGGCCCCTTCGAGGTGATGAAGAGAGTCGGGCAGGTTGCTTACCGGTTGAAGCTACCCGACAGGCTGAAAGTACACCCAACATTCCATATAAGTTTTCTCAAACCTTTCAACAGGGACTTGCTTGGAGATAGACAGCAAGTAAAGAGAGCTCCACCGGTAGTTCGGAAATAGTTCGACAAGGAGGTCGAGAAGATCCTTGCACACCGGACTATGGGGCAAAGCAAGAAGAATCGACGGACTGATTTTCTTGTGAAGTGGAAAGGCGGCAGCGAGGCCGATGCTACGTGGGAGCGGGACTCTACACTATGGCAATTTGAGAAACAAATTAAGGAATACATGGACTCTACTCCGACGAGGACGTCGGACTCTCTTGGTGGGGGAGGTTTGTCACACCCGTTGTGAGTGGTAGGTGCCACCACAACGAGATCATGTAACGGATCTCATGATCAAACGAGGCGACGGACTGCCTCGAACATATGTGTGCGCGGGCAGCACACATAGCAGCAAGTGACGGTCACGACATGTTTGGATGGAGACCCAAACAGCCCAAAACCATCCTGCAGACCGAGCAGCAGGTCAAGATGGCTAAAGGGAGCTGCAGAAAGCTGCAGTTGAACTGCAGGGCAGCAGTTGAACTGCAGGAAGCAGTTGCTGAACTGCTGGGCAGCAGTTGGACTGCAGGGCAGCAGTGGAACTGCAGGAGGCAGTTGCTGAACTGCTGGACAGCAGTTGAACTGCACAGCAGTTGAACTACAGGGCAGCAGTCGACACTACAGGAAGCAGTTGAGGAACTGCAAGGCAGCGGTTGAAACTGCAGGGAGAATATTGTGGAGCATGTTCTCCATGATCTCCAGCAGTTGCTCACAGCCAAACGTGTACTATAAATAGACTAGGGGGTCTATTGAGTTGGAGACACACACAGGTAGAGAGACTTGTAGTGTCACTCCGTGTTAAGAGTTGTATTTCCTTTTATGTGAGCAATAAAAGGGTGGCAAGATTGTTGTACTTCTCTTCTCCTCTATACTCTTGTGGGCTTGTGCGAGTTTGGCGGGCTGAGGTGGGCGAACCTTAGCGCCATCACGGGCAAAATTTTAGGGTAGAAATTCGCCGGTGTGACAGTAGGCATCACAACAATAGAAAGGATTTGGTTCACTAGCTTTTTCATGCAAAATGAATAAACCAACTGACAGATACAGACCGTCTTACTAGTTGAGAGCTCAACTCCTTGAGCCATTAATAGATAAGCTATGTAGGCAGAATGGCAGATATAAGAAAAAAACAATGGACATAAAACAAAAAGTTTAGCTCATTTTTTCCACTCACCTGTTCCTTCAAGTCTTTAAGTGTGAAATCATTATTGTGTACACTTAGAGCGACAAAAGTGCCCAAAGTTCCCAAAAATCCATCATGATGGGAGAACAAGGCCTGAATTTGACCTTTGGACCTGGGAAAAGTTGAACGGTTTGAAGCAAGGAGAGGTCATTATAATTATTGACCAAAAATTGAAAGCCACTATCAAAAGTCCATTGAAGATGAAATATAAAGCAAGGAACCAAGCAATATTAACATCAACCTGCTCAACTGACTGATCTAAAAATCATTATTTTGTTCACTGACAACCAAAAGATAATTTACCAATAATCAATTGCATAAGATATTGTTCATTGTGCTTCCATGACCATGTATGAAAGATTCTCCAAAATAGACCTTTTTGAGTTATAGTGATGCTGCAACTAAGAAGGATATCTGAAATACACATAAGAATTAGCAAAACATCCTCTCACCAATCTATATGCATCAACTGAGCTGTTTGATTGAACCTCAACAAGAAAATATAAGAAACAGAAAACTGATGATGTGCTGCTAGAGATTGTGATCTCTTTCTTACTAAGATTGTAGTTTTCATTAAATACAACAAAACATTGTTCAAGATTCTCGAGTACCTCGATCTCTAGAACTTAAGATGTTATTTAAGCTAACAATACTCAAAATAGATAAAGTAAATTGACTTACCTGCACAATGTTATATGTAAAAGCACTCAACAACGTCATTGCAAGGTCTTCCACTTTGTAATCTGAAAGCTTCTTTCTAGAACTTATACCCTTTCCAAAGCTAGAGTCAAGGGACGCCAAAGTTCCTTCCTGGAAGGATTTTCCCAACAAATATTTATTTGCTAAAACAAAATTGAAGCTTGAAACAAAATATATATAGCTAGAAAAATGGATAGCTTTGTTCTAAAGCTCAAAAAGAGAAGTTTTGGGACTATGTCAAATCCTCAAAATCCATTGGCATGAAAATCTAGAGTTGAATGCACAATATAGGACTATAATTGCTCAATGGTTCATCACATGACATGATAAACCGAATGTCATTCTTCCAAATTTACCAAGTGTGGAAACCACCACTCCTATTGTGCATTTTCAAGATTTGTACCCTTTCAATATGTATTTCCTAATTATACCATTTCACGTAAAAAAATTCACCTTAAGCATGAAGTAAACAGCAATTTGAACATCGCTTCAATGGCCTATGACTATGCTATTTGTGCCAAAAAGCAAATGAAAGAAACTATAACATTATTTCCACTTCTAATTCATTCAAAATGCAATTCTCATTATTAATCTTATATGAAATATTCGACAATCAGATGGTGTTGCCTTCAATGAATCTTTAATCTATGGCACCCAATGTCTAATTTCATCTACTCGTTTATAGATGATGTTGCTCTCAGATAGGCTGAACAAGAAACTATTCAGTATTGCCAATTGTCTAATTGCATCAACGTTCTTACATGTTATTCCAGATTTCGACAAATAATAACAATCTCAAGCTTGCACCAACATTCACTGGGCCCATGGTACCAAGTGATCACCGGTGCCACCTCATTAAGCTTCCAGGAAGATTCCCTCTCTTCTAAGAAAGAAATATGATATTTTTCTCTTTCTTACAAGCCAGTGAAATGACATTCACCTTGTTGCAAATGAGTGTTATACAAAATGTAATGTATTGAATTGTTTGGAGGTTGTTTAGATTCAGCATATTACTAAAATTAAGGTGTATAGAGCTATTATGGAGGCTGATTGGTTCAACCACATAATATCAGAAACATGATTTACAGATCTTACAGTTGCATCCTCTCATACCTAACTTGGAATGATATTGTAAAGGGTAACTGAATTGACTTTTTTTTTCCAACGCTTAGCACATTTATAACTTTCAAATTAATTTGGATGGCTTAATCACAGCAACAAATTAGTTGCACACTTTAATGATAAAAAGATGCACCAATGTGCATAAAAGTTCCATATTGAAGTATTAATATGTACTTAATGCGCTAGAAGGCTAAAATGCTGAACTTTTAAACTGCATTAGGCTTTATTAATTAGAATTCCCCAATATGTACCTAAAAATGCAAGTTACCGAACTAAAGAAATTAACAAAGTGAAGAGTAAGATATGACAGTAAAGTAAGTAGAAACCCAAATATCAAAAGTTCAGAGTCGATATCTACATAGGTTCAGTGGCATGAAATTAAAGTAAAGGAAATACCTTTTGACCAAATAGCTCACAACAAATGTCTTTCGTGATTAAGTCAAGCAAAAGATTATTCCCATGCTGACTCAAGTCTAAGAGTTCATCATATCTGAAAGCATGTTGAAGGTTGTGAGTTCAGAACTGAGCATAATCATGTCTAAAGGAATATAACAACTGAAAATATTACCTCATGCAACCGGTTAAAAGTTTTGCTAAACCAAACAACGTCGCACCACCAACAGATGAACCATTCACTGGTTTGAACTTCCTGTTGCCAACAACCTACATAATATTTCATGTTCATTGTAATCCTTGTGGAAAATTTACAATCCTAAGGGCCTGAGCTGAAGGCACTTTTGATTGAAAATACAGCAAATCTTGCAGTTTACCTTTATCATACAAACTCCTGTGCCAATATTGACTATAAGGTAAGGAAATAAGTCTGTCCCAGCAATACATACAGGTGTCTTTCTCCCATTCATGTGTGTGAAAGACCCAAATGGGATTTCCTGTAACAAAAATAATGAAGTTTTAACTACTTCAAACTAGCATACAAAAACTGACCCTGTCAGGGACATAATTATGGACCTTTTGATGTTAGTCTGTTTGAGAGGAGCTTTTGCAATGAAAATGTTGCTCTCTTCCTATTATTCTAGTTGATAGCATAACATTTTGTAAATAATGATAGTGGCTTATAAGGTTCCACCTTAAAGAAATTCCTTTTAGCATTTTCAGACAGGAACAAGGCCTACATGAACAACTCTGCCCAGCTTTTTTGAAACATAACATCAGCATTTTTATCCTTTTCTTGTAGATTGAAGTGGGTTGTGATTTTGGTTGTTCCCAATGATGGTGCAGGCTAGGCATAAGATATGACTGGTGGCATATGGATCAAATTTCAATAGTGAATGATTTTAAATATAATACTACATGTAATTAACTCAAGTGACAACTGTAATATAGCCTGAATTAGTTGAAAACAATATAACTTTATTAATGATTCATGGTAGATACCTAGACTAAAAAAAAAAAAAAACAGTTACTTACCTATATTAGCAGTTGCATACCGGGTGACTGCAGTTTGTGCCATCCAACACTATGTAGATAACCATCAAATGATTAAGAAGGGCAATCTTCTTAAAAGAAAAGAATCACAGGTTACCCTAATGTTTAGGAAGATGTGATGGCATTGCGTGTTAACCAACTTGAGCATCCCCCACATTAAAACCCACCCAATATTGATAATGTCATAAACAGAAAAAAAGATGAAATGAAGTTGGTGCTCCATGTGTCAGTATAGCTAATATTACCCACCTAATCTCCAGAGACTTAAAAACCAAACCAGAATTAAGACATCCCTTTTCTTGTCTAAAGACTTGTCACTTACTGTTTAACAATTTACAATCTAGGTTGTCATATCTTTCACGAGTTGCCTACAAGCATACGTAGAGCAAGAGCTACACCCATCTATTTTCATTTATAGAGACTACATAACTCTTATTGGAATGAGACATAAGTGAACAGAACTTAGAGGAGAACAAATGCCAACTATGAACTAGAATATGATAAGCAGAATAGTAAAGCCTCTACCACTATAATTGGTTCAATATTTGATGGGCTTTCCATTTTTCATTGATGAAAGAAGTGTGGGGAGAATGCATCATCTCAAACCTAGGAGATCATTTCTCAACATACCACAGTCAATAGTATAAAAATTCCTAAGACCAAAAACTGGCTATTAAATTTATAGTAATTTTTACTGCTAAGAAACATAGAATCCAACTTAAAAGATAGCCAGAAATATTGGTTTGCAGGATGTTGAACAGGATAATAGAGGTGAAGAAAGCAGATTTTATATAAATAGGCAATCCAGCAGAAACTTTACTAGGTAAGGACTTCCGCAGTTAACCTTTAGCAAAAAATTTGCTCCAGCCACAACAGCATTAATTTCATCCAACTCATCAATGGTAATCCCTAGCTTCTCTTTAAAGATATTAGCAACTTTGTGTGCACCACCACCTGTAGCCTTTTGCAAGATAGAGTGAAAAATATATCAGCAAGAGTAAACTGTTAAAGTTGTTTTCCACTTAATTATCATGTGCTAAAAGTGAATACAGGAAAACATTTTTGATATTGCACATAATCAGAAACAAGCTGATTTGGTTTTCAATCATTTTATACAGGGAAAAAAAAAATATTTAGGTGCTCCAATTTATATTTGCTGCCAAGATCAATAGCTACAATTAAACTTCATTAGAAAAAGGATAATTATTAGAAATTTCTTAACAAGGAAAAACAAATACTAGTCGCTGCAATAATCTTTTGTTTTGTAATACAACCTGTTACATGCCTATACTTACATTTCCAGATTTGAGTATTGTGAAGCCACTCAGGCACCAACACTATCTGATTTCTGTTAAGATGCGGAATCATAATGAACCAAGCGGTATCACTTAAAAAAAGCTCATGTTATACATGTCAATGTGCTGGGTGTTAATATCATACATTATGTCTCTACGGGTATAAACGGGCTGGGCTTGGGCCTTAACAAGCCCGACTCTGGCCCAAATTTTTCTTAACCAAAGCCCAAGCCCGAATTTCTGAACTTGCTTGGGCTATGGGTAGCGCCTATTTGCTTTTTGGTATAAATATAGTGCCTGAAACCTGAAATTCCAAGCCCAAGCCCAGAATTTTTGGGCCAAGTTGTTCAGATTTTCAGGCCAGCCAGGCCAGTTCACAGCCCTATCCCTTGAACCACATATTCTTTCATTATTACTACTACTAACACTTTTGCAACTCACTGAGTCTTTAGTATAACATCTGCTTGCATCACTAGGGACTTGACAGATCACAGTTAAGGAAAACTGGAAGCACATGAATACTCCTCCATAGTTTGACCATTATCAATAAGATGGGTTAAGGTGAACCTCCTTTTGCAACCCGCCTCCCATGAATGAGTTTGGTGTCTGGTGTGTCGAAGTACTTCTTCATTTTGGGAGCAGAACAAGTACCAGCAGAATGAGTCAAGTTGATCTCTTTGTTTTAGTTTTCTCCTAGTTTTCAGCATGAGTTATCCTCTCAACAATGCCTCAATTTAAAATTAGATATCAATCAAATCACTATATCACTCTTTAAAAAAAGAAAGTAAGAAGAGATTAAACTCAAATACATGAATTCACTTACCTTAATTGTCAAATTTCCATTGGACGAAGCTTGGTCTGTTCCCACCAAAATGCAATCTGAACTCTTAGAAAATTATGCCTATCTTTCATAACCAACAGAATTGAAAGACAGAACATAATCATGTAAAAGCACATGAAGAAAAACTAAATCCAAAGTGACAAATGTACAAAATCATCCATAGCTTCTTTATCTGTGAATGGAAGAAACCACCTAAGCTGGCTGTCAATCAGCAGGACTGGTGCGGGGCTGCCCAGATCAGACTTGGGTTTATTATTATGTTTGAATTTAAAATGAACTAGGAACAGCTGACCACAGGTTAAATTTATTCTTCTACGTCAAGCTAAAATTTACCCAGGTTTTATTCCGCATATCCTAGTACACTGAAAATTGTGTTAGCATCAGGCTGGGGCAAGCGAGGGCCCTGCAACAGAATTTACAACCCTTGACACGGTACACAGTAAACACAAAGGGGTTTTTTATATCCTGAATATATAAATATTAAGGTCTCTAAATTTTCAACTCCTCTTTCAAATAAGACGTTATTTGAAAGAAATCCCCTTAAGCCCGGATGGAAAATGATGAAAATTCCCTTCAGTCCAACTAACAAACTGAACAAGAGAAAGAAAAGAAGAATGAAGAAGAGAAGAGATTGATACCACCGCGGCAGAGAAGCTTATTGTCACTAATGAAATCAATGCACTCATCGAACTGCTAGTTCTCAAACTTGGCAAAGCGCAACCTCCCACCCTCGCCGCCCTCCTCATCGGCTTCGAAGTAGACCAATTTCGTCAGCGTCCCTGAAACTCACATTCCACCCTTCAATACCATCATCGAAAACCCAAGAAAAACACAAATTTTGAAGAAAAAGAGCGATATCTGACCTCCAATGTCGATGGAGAGGAGCGGAGGAGACGATTGCCAGCAGGGGATCAAGATCTCGGGGTTTCAGTTCTCCGAGTCACCGGCGATTGCCGCGCCGCGGAGGTCCAGCGCCGGAGAAGCCATTGATTGAAGATGGAGGAGGTGGATTGGGATGGAAGAATGGTCGACGATACACCAAACCTATTCTCATGTCCGACAGTAGGAAGCCACTACAAAACCAACCTAGACTTCTTCCTCCCGGCGGGTAGTCGCGGCTTTCAAAATATTCTACCGGACTGAGAACGCTATATGCGATGAGGGGACTCCGGTTGATAAATCACCAAATTACATATACCTCGGATAAAAACTTTAAATCGAAATTAATTTCAGTCAGACACCAAACTACTCGCATGGGTTGTTGTTTGAAAATAACTCCATCCACGTGAGAAAAAAAATATATATATATATATAATTCTTTAAAGTTTTTATAAATTATATATTAAATATGTTATAAAAATTTCTTTAAATGTATATTTATCATTAAAATAAAAAAATATTTAGAAAGTAATTTAACTTACGTTATTTGGGATGAAATAAAAAAAAATACCTCTTAGTTTATTAGAAGTGATGAAATTTTTTGAAAAATATTTTTTTATGAAATTATTTGTAATTATGATGATTTGATAAGAAGTTTTTTAATTTTATTTTTTTTAAATATGGGTCAAAAATTTTGTTGGATTAGCTATAAATCTATTTTAAATTGGCCATCAAATTCATGATAATTTTTTATTAAGTTATCATCCAAAAAATAAATAATTTTTACATATTTTTTATCATTATCGTCCTTCAAATAACAAACCCAACACACATTCTACCTTTTTTTATAATAAGATTTGGAAGAATGTATATAAATTTGGTTTTGTTATTTGAATGATAAAAATGATAACAGAATATGTGAAAATTTGTCTTTGTTTTTCGGATGATAACTCGATAGAAAATTATTATGAATTTAGAGGCCAATCTAAACCATATATATGGCTGATCTAAACCATACTTAAGACTCGTATTTTTCAAAAATTAAATGATAAAAAATTTATTATGAAATTATTGTAATTATAAAATAACTCAAAAACAATCGTGTTATTGTAAAAAACATCATCACTTCTAATAAAATTAGGAGTATTTTCGTCTTTTTATTTTATCTCCAATGGTATCAAACTAAATATCTTTTAAATATTCTTAATTTTAATGGTAAATAAGTATCTAATGAGTTTTTTGTAACACATCTAATAATTTAAGAAAAAATTATGTAATTTTTGAAATTTGAAAAATAAATATATAATTTGTAAAATTTTAAGGAATTATATGTTATCAACAAAAAAAAAATGCTGCTTTGATTCACGAGCTCAATTAAAGTCTTGTCCAATCGAATTAGCTTCAATTAGAGTAAGTCCAAAATTTGGATGAGTCACTTGAAAAAAGATGGAAGTTTCGGTTCGGATCTCAATCGAAATAAGATAATTGAAACATCTTAGAATTAATTTTAATGGAAGAGGAATGCACTAAGTTAAAATTTGATGCTTAATTTTTCGTTTTTTATTTTGTTTATAATTATTGACTTGGGTATGGAAATAAACACTGCTTTCTATAGTTTTATTCTCTCGCGAGTCACGGCACGGATCAATTTAACAGATCGAAGTTTCAGTAACCCTTCAAATTAGATTGTTGACGAACTGAACTCTATCGATAATGATAAACTTATATATTCAAGAGCCATTGAATGGACGCGAGAGTAGAGACGAATGAATGTAAATCAAATGAAGGTGAAGCCGCAGAAGCCCAAAAACAAGTGGAGCTTTTCCATGTTTGCCCACTTTTTTATATGGGTCTTTGATAAATATTTTTTTCTTGCACATTCAATGCTTCGTCAGAATTGGTATTTGAAGTATTTTTCTAGTAAATAACCTCCGATGAGTTAGCTACAAAACACAGCAAGAAGGGTTGGGTGATTTATCCATTTTTCTTATGTAACTTTTGGAACACGATTCATTGTATGGTGTTTTTTTTTTTTTTTTTTTTTTTTGAGAAATACAATCTGTTGTATGTATTACAGATTTTTTTTTTTTTTTTTAAAGATTTTGAGAGTCTAGGTCTAATTGAACTTGCTCTCCAGTTTTAGATAACCAAATTTTCATTCATCACCATAGTCAGGTTGCTTGTCATGACTAGGCATTTTTGCAAAAAATAAAAAATGGATTCTCTCTCCTTATTGATATTGAAGCTCTAGGCATTTTTTGCAATTTTGAAAAAAAAAAAATCTGGTTTTCTATATAAAAAAAAAAATCCCCTTTTGATTTTTTTTCTTTGGCTAAAATACCATGAAACAGATAATAATAGCAATGAAATGCAAAAATATTACTCCACTATCCGCGGAGGGAAGAAATTTTAATTTGAATTCATGTTTGCTCATGCAGCTGAATAAGCACATACCCATTTCAGGGGCAGATACCAAAAGCGGGTGCAGCAACTCATCTGGAATGATCAGACTTGTTAGTTGGCAACTCTTTGTGTGCAAAGATTCCAATAATAAATCTAATCAGTGTACCTAGAGAGCAGTTTAGTTCTGGAAATTCACAAAAAATAACCAATGTGTTAGAAATCCGATATAATTTGTCAGTTAACTGCATTCATGGCAAACTGGAATACCACATTTTGAACTGTAAAATCCCTCCAAATTAAAAATTTTGCCACAAAAAACCAAGTTTGCAGACCTGTCGTTTCTTTCATTAATTTGTTCTAGAAATCTGTAATAAGAATAAGAATAGATTTTCAAGCTGCAAATGGCTGCCAAAACCATTTCCCAGCTATTAAAATCCTTTGCTTAAGTGGCAAAACTTGAGATTTATAAACTAAGCATTGGGTTCTGCATATATTCAATGCAGAACTTCTTAAAATCAAACCGTCAAGTCAACTGCAAAATCCGTGAATCCTATAGCAATAAAACATAGCAAAGTAAATATTGAGTCAGTAGAAAACTATTAGACAACCAGTTCATTTGGTCATCTGGCATTTCTTCATATGAACTCTAACAACTTTACATCCAGCTGAAAGTCTCACTGTTGCTAAGCTTCAGATCAGAATGGTCAGACACATCCCTAAAGTCTACGCATAGGCTTAGTTTGCTGCAGCAACAATAGCACATCTTGCGGTAGTAAAGGTAGAGATGAGCGACCCAAGTTGTAACTTGTCATTGCATCCAAAACTCAACCTGTATCTGAAACAGAATCATTTGCAAATGCTAAGTGACAGCAAAAGCTACTAAAACTGACAATTATACAGATTTTAAATCTCACTAAACCAAAATTAATCAGAACTTATGAAAGTAACATGCTTATCTATACAATATGCAATCAAACTACTTTGGACAGCCAAAAGCAAAACCCAAAAGCAAGAATTGGTAATAAACACAAATAACAATTGCAAATAATTCGTTAAATTCATAAATTGTTTTCCATTGAATTGATTGGTGAATAATTCGGCTAAATTATTTGATTTATTTTGTGAGTATGCTGAATTCTTGTCAAGAATAATTTAAGACAAGGTAAAATTCTGCCAATACATGTTTTTGGAACTTCTATTTGCAAGATATGATGAAGTAATGCAGTCTTGTATTGGCCAATAAGGTGATAGAATGGATCCTTTCCAGGAATGAAGAATCAAACCAATAAAATTGAACAGAAGAATTTGAATAGTAAATTTAATGTACATTTAATAATTTTTTGCTGGTTTTCATTTTGCTATGATTACAATAAGAAAATCAGCTCACTAATAAACCATGAGATAATTGACTGATATTCTTTAGCTGATTGTATGAGGTTTAGAAATGAAACATAAGAGCAACAATGATAACAGTAATATTAACAAGAATGCTGTAACATCATCAGAATCAACATTATTCTTGCCACCACTTCTCTTGGTCTAAGATTGATCCATAGTTTAACTTAACATCCACTTATTCAATTGGAAGAGCTGATCCAACTAAAATTAAGAGTATACTCTGCAACTCCATGTTCAATTCTTCATTGAATTTTGAGGACAAATCACAAGAAGCTTAAGAGTTATTTCTGCATTCATCCTTGGTTTCACTAACAACATAGTAGATCACCTGACACCCACAACCCTAGATTTCACAATGAATTCCACATTCAGAAACGGAAAAATATTTGCCAAGTTTACAGCATGTTGTATCAAATGACCCCACATGCATGCACTTACATCTTATTTCAAACAGGATATAGGAACACAGAACTCCCTAGGTTCATAACTTAATATTGACATTTCATTAGAAAGACAAGGCAAGAACCATAAAATTGCTAAAACATTAACAAAGAATATATGTGATGAGATACATACTCAATATCTGCCAAATCGTTGACTAATTTAACTCGGATATCTAATGGCATTTTGATCTTGAAAATAAACCTGCCAATGCAAGTCATGTATTTAGCTGTAACAAGAATGATCAACATCGAAAAAGCATCTGTTACCCATGGAGAAAAGTGACTTACATTGACACCTCCCTGACAATGTCTACCAAGGCCAGTCCTTTTCTCATTTTGACATCAGATATGTCTACTCAAAGTTAAGGGAACAATAGGAAATGAATTTGCTCAAATGTACCGCAAAGAGACTATAGCACAAATATGTGGTAGGATACGTCTAAAGCTAGCAGTGAATGATTCATTAAGAAGCCAATAGGCTATCTGCTCAATATCTTTGGGCATTGGGTTCCCAGTGCATAGATAGACAGTTTCTTCAGATACATGTTGAGAAGCCATATTTGTAGACTGTCCAAATGAAAGGAAATATCAGAAAATCATTAAATATAAGTACAAAATGCATGAATAAGACAGACTAATAACAAATGAGAGGCAGAACCATAACATGATTTTGTTCTTTGACATGAAAAAAGGCCTTTAATAAAAACAAACGATATTGACACTGGAAGCAATGGGATGGTCACCTGCAATATATTCAGAGCCTTTCTCATGTCACCATTGCTCAACCGCACTAACGCTGTCAAACCACTCTCATCCACATCAAGCCTGTAAAGAACAAATAAATCAAAATATTCAATAATTTAAGTCAGTAACTTAGTAAAATAAATGACAGTAAACAAAGTACAGAATAGTTGCTCAAAAAGTAAACAAAGTACCAAATTAATGGCTTAATGTAGAACTGAACACTAGACAAAATCTCAAATTAAAATATAAAAAGATGATAGCCACCATTTTTGTTGTGAAAATCTCATTCAAGAGGCTCAGCCTCAGTAACAAAACAAATCTAAAGTTCTCATTGCCAAGATCCTTAATAAGCGAGTAGTAAAAATCATAAATGCAATCTTAGTCTCCATCCCAATTGCTTAGTTGAAGGATCACATGGCTATATAGATGGACTGAATGCAACATCTTTACATAAAAGATGCTATCTACTGCAAATATCCTTCAACTTTTTATCCAAGACAGATATTTGCTAATGCAAGGATATAAAGATGGAAAATATGAACATCACACATTCCTAGTTACAGCTGATTATACAACTCAACAAATCACTTAGGGCCAAACCTAATTCCTGACATTGTACAAATAAAAAAAATGCCACTCAAAACCAAGACTCTGCAACATTCAGACAGAATGAAAAATAGTCATACCCTTCCACCTTAATCACATACTGAAGACGTTCCCTTACATGCGCAGGATCAAGTGGCGCAAAGCGAAATCGCGTGCATCTAGATTGCAGTGCAGGGATAATTTTGTTCACGTGATTGCAGATGAGCGCAAACCGAGTACTTCTGGTATGCTTCTCAATGACTAAACGTATAACAAAAAACGAAGTCCATCAGCCAAAACAACAACTCCATAAAGCCATGCACAAATTAGAACATCCAACAGGAGACCTCTCCGCAAAGCAAACTGTGCATCCTTGGTCATTGCATCCGCCTCATCCAGCAGAACCAACTTTACACAAGCCTGTGGTCTGGATTAAAATTAAAAAAATAAAAAATCTCAACATCCAACCATCCAAACACCAAAAGAGAAACACCACCAATATTAAATAAACAAATAAACAAAATTGATGATTGTCTCGGTTCTCAACCCAAAGGAGAGGCTTTTCGCACTGGCGAAGTCCTGAATTTGCTGGCGGACAACATCAATGCCACGCTCATCAGACGCATTGAACTCGAGAATCATGTTCTGGTACTGCGCACCATAGAGCTTGCGCGCAACGGCAAGTATCGTCGACGTCTTCCCCGTCCCCGGTGGCCCGTACAAAAGCAAGTGCGGCATCTTGTTCTCGCTCGTCAGCCGATCAACTACAACAACCCAAACATTTTTAATAAAAACTAAAAAATTGCACCAAAAGGCAAAAACAGCACAATGAACTTGATTAGAGCATAAGATTAAAAAAATCACAGAAAATCCGAACAAAAAAAAATCTAAAAAGGAATCGCAGGAATAGTTGAAGGGGAACTTTGAGGAGTAACTGGTGTCGATGATGTCTCGGTGGGCGGCAACGTCGGAGAGGGACTGAGGGCGGTACTTCTCGACCCAGGGAGCGGACTTGAAGCCGGTGGAGAGGACGGGGGCCTTGCCCTTGGAGGAAGTATTCGGGGAAGAAGAGTCGATCTCCATGGGCGAGATCGAGTCGGCCATTCTTCTCTGGCTCTCTCTCTAGATCTCCTTCTCTGGAGTGGCTCCTATGCCGCCGGTGCTCTGGCGCCGAATCCCAGGTTTTAGGGGTTTTGTCCGCTCGACGGGAAGAGGAAGGATAGGGAGGGTGGGCGGTGAGCGTACCGCGAAAGGGTTGAATCCGGCTTTCGGATTCGGAGTGGTTTGTTACCGGGTTCGGACTTCGCGGCATAGACGCGATATCAGGAACAGAGCAAATACTTCAGACAAAAAAAAATGAGGAAAGCGAGCACCCCGGACCAGTTTCCGATGATCGGTGACGACGCCCGAGAAGCCGGAGGCGGTGCTCCTGCGAGAACCCAGAACCCGAAGCCGCCGTTCCGGCCGACCAAGGATGACACCAAGCCCGTCCTCCGCGATCCCGTACTCTCTCATCAGTGCCCTTTCGATCTCATCCTCTCGCCCAAGTCCATGCCATTCCGAGATATCTGATTAGGGTTTTCGATTTGATGCAGATTTCGCGGTCGGATCCCATCGAGACCGAGCAGGCGCTGCTCCGGCTTCCTCCCCTGAATCGAACCAAGTCCTAACCCAGAACAACTGGTAGCTCTGTCTCTACTTTTTTTGTGTTAAGAACTGGTACTGTGATTGGTTGCTCTGGCTCTACCTTTTTTGTGTTAAGAACTGGTGCTGTGATTGGTTTGATGAGTTGATATGTGGAATTATGTTTAGCTCTCTCGAGTTGCAGCTTTTGAAGTGCATAAATTTCGTATTTTTTTCCAGCCCAGATGTTAAATCGTTTGAGAAAATTTAGCCAAATTTTTTTTACTATTAGTTGCATTCCTGGAATTATGCATGTATAACTAGGGGAGTCTGTAATTTGGTAATTGACAGATCACATCTTTAAAATTGGCATTGTCATGTACGTGGAAGCAATGATCGAACATCAATTAAAATCTGTTTTTTAGTTTTGTTTTGTTAGAAACTTCCGTTGGAGCGTGATGCCTTTGTTTCTGTTCTATCAGTGTGAATTGTCAACCATTTGTCCCGAAAATTTTGATATTTAATGTACAATGTGACCTTTACTTATTTCACTCAAAAAATGTGATACTTTCTTATGTTTTGAACTGGCATTAAATGGTAAAATCTTCTTATCAATATCTGGTTTTTTGTCCATTTGTTCTACCTTTAGATATTTGCAATGGCAAACAATTGACTGTACTTAGTGGATATCCATTTTTTTTATCACATGAAACCCTGAAGTGCAATTAATGGACAAAAGTTTGCTAACATGAATGTTTTACAGTTCAACTGAAGAGGCATGACATTATTCATTTTTCCTTCATGGAGATCTTTTAAATATCACAGTGTATTGCTTTATTTCTTCTTAATTTTCATTGAGACCAAGCCCCATAACAAGCAGGTATGGTTACTTAAAGAGCAGAAGCACTTGGTAATACAATCCAAAACAGGTTCAAGTAAATTTTAAGTATTTATTTGCTGTCCACATTGTTCTTTTTTTTCTATATTGTAGAAAATTTGTGGCCTTCGGAAATTCAGAAAAAAAAAATGTATGTTCCAATTCAAGTGAAATAGGGAAACCTGAAAGTAAAATACTCTAAGAACCTTTTTGAATACATTCTTTTGGTCATGAATGCTTTAATAATAACTCAGATTGTTTTGATAGCGGAAAATGGGAGCAAATACTTGATGTCACCAGGGCATTGAGTATGGAACTTGAGGTTATTCTTCTGTTAGCACCATGCACCTCTAGACTTTTTTTTTTCTTTTGAAATTTTGGATAAAAGCCACTTTATCACGTGCATGGGGCCTCATGTGTCTAGCAGGATTTGAACTCCAGTCCTCTCTTGGCGGGCAAATAGCTTTACTTCCCTAACAAGGAGGGTTGGTTGGCCATACGCCTCTGAGGTTGAGCTACATGGCTTTACCCTATGATGCTTCCACCTACATTCTTCATTGTTGACTTTGATCCCAAATCATTGTTAATGATAAAAATTGCAGTATCTAGTTTGATTTTTGGGGGGTTCATTCAATGTGAAGCTGAAAGTTTGCAAAACGCTTCCCAGAAATGGTGAGCTTTTGAGTTCACCAATTGATGTGATCTACCATATTTAGGATTATGTCCTAAAATCTGAAGAATGCTGATTGGTGTTATGAACTTTCTGGGGGCAATGATGAATTCAGAGAACTTTAACAGTGTTATGTATGGGATTGCTCTTTTATCTTTCAATCTTTTGCTTCTGCAGCTTGTGACAATAAGCACTGATGCTTTTGGTTCTTGTAGAGAAGTATATTAACTTTTTTATAGTTGTGGACGCTAATTTTCTTTTGAAAGTTTTTCACAAAGCTCCCAGATATTAGGATAATAGTCTGATGTGCATACATAGTTTTCTGAACTCTAGGAGTTTCCAGCAAAAATATAGAAGAAGTTTTGAAGCAAAAGTTCTGTGCGGCTCACAGCAAAAGTTCTGTGCCAGTCGCAGCTCCGTAGAATTGCTGCCCTTAATCCTTGTTGGCCAAGAAATGTCCATATTTGGTCTTAAATGTGTTGTTTGGATCGAGCTTGGATTAGATTTGACTAGTTGAAAACCAAAATAACTTGTCTTCAGTAATTGCAAAATGCACCTATATTGTCAATTTATTTATAAAAACCATCAAAATACGGTCTAACACTACTAGATTCAAAATATTTGTATCCTCATGTTTTTTTATTTGATTTTAGTACGAAGACAAAAATTGTTTTATCTTAATATTTAGATTAAGCTCACTTATTTCATTTTTTTTTTCATGCCCGTTTAATATGTAAATAGTTTTGAAACAATCCCAATTTAGACGCAGATGTAGGCATCACAACCAATAGACCCCAAATTACATGACCTGTCCGTACATCATGTAAATGGAATCTAAATGGTAAGATCAAAAATTGGAAGGAAACGTATTCTACAAATCACTGTATACATCGTATAAATGGAATAACTGTTTGAATTATGTTTTCCTTGTGCATATATTTATAACCCATAAATTGGTCCAAAAGGGCCAAAACTGAATGTTTAGGAAATTAAATATATCAGTGAATTGTTGCATATATACCCCTGAATATTGGAAATTTTCTGTACAAGCCCGGAGCCCAAAACCCTTTATGAGATAGATATCACAGAAGTATAGGAGCGTAGATGCAAAATGTTCATTTGGTTGCCAATAACAACACCACATTTAATACAGTTAGTGTAGAAATAGCACACTAGGATATACACATTATTTTAATTATTTTAACATGTAAAAAGGCCCATATATCACGGATAAAGCAAAATTTTATTTTTGAGGATTTTTAGAAAAAAAAAATAGCTATCCAAGGGTTCTGGAACTAATAAATCACAATATCAGGGGTTTATGCATAAATGGAATTTGGTATTTGTTAGATTAATCTTATTTTTATACGTATTTTTTACAATAATCACATTTTAAAAAAATTTTCAGAAAACCGAAATGGATTGAAAAATCTGATTTTCGTCCTAAAATTCGCAGAACGTTTGATATTTATATATATTTGACAATATTTAATTTCAAAACAAAAAACTCAGATTCTCTTCTGCCGTGGAAAACGTGGACGCTGATGCCGATACGGACCCAGCCGACGCCGATGCAAACGGATACACCTTTGGATCCTCGTAACCCATGTATTCCCTTTTCCTCTTCTTTTTCTTCCTCCTCTGTCACCACCGCCGGCGTCCCCGTCGGCGCTGCCGCATCCGTCAGACCCATCTATTTGCTCCTTAATTTTTAAGAGGAAAATTTCTTGTTCATCGTCACAACATTATCTTACAAACTGGCTAACAAAACCTTTTTAAAAAAACATTATCTTACGTCCTCAAAACTACACAAAAGAAAGACAAAAAAAGGAGAGAGAAAAATTCTCGCCGACGGCTACTGCTAAATTCAAGCCCTAACAATTTAACTCTAACCAGCTAAACCCCTCTCCGGCCGGAGTCCGATTTGGCCAAGCTCCTCAATCTCCCCAAGAAGCTCACCTTCCCCTCCCACTTCCTCCTCTTCCCCTCAGGTGCCACCCCACGGCTCCCCTCTGTCGACCTTTCCTCTTCTTCTTCCTCCTCCCCCACCCCCTCCTCCTCCTCCTCCGCGCCCTTCCTCTCCCTCATCTCCCTCACCAGCTCCCTCACCGCCGCCCCAACGTGGTTCCGGTTTCGCAACAACACCTCCCCAACTTCCGCCGCTGTCATCCCCTTTCCCTCGCGGAAGCTCTCCTCCACCATCTGCATCATCCTCTCCTCAACCTGCCCCACGTACCGTTCTACCAGCTCCCTCACCGCCGCCGCGCTGCACGCCCCCAGCTGCACGTGCACGTCCATCCTCCCCGGCCGGAGTAGCGCTGGGTCCACGCTGCATTTGTAGTTCGTCGTGAACACGATTACCCTCTCCTCCCCGCAGCACGACCACAGCCCGTCGGTGAAGTTCAGCAGCCCCGACAGAGTCACCTTCCCTCCTCCGTCGCTGGCGTCGCTTTCGTCGTCGTCACTACCATTTCTCATTCTCCCAGGCTGAGGCCGAGGCGGCTTTCTTGTGGCCACGCCGGGTTTCAGTTTTCGGTCGCCGGTGAGGTCCAGCGAGCAGTCGATGTCCTCGATGACGATGAGGGAGCGGTTGGTGGTCTGGATTAGGAGAGCCCGAAGGTCTGAATTGTCGGCGACCTTGGTGAGCTCGAGGTCGTAGACGTCGTAGCCGAGGTGGTTGGCCATGGCGGCGACGAGGCTGGACTTGCCGGACCCGGGAGGCCCGTGCAGGAGGTACCCGCGCTTCCAAGCTCGGCCGGTGCGGCTGTAAAACTCTTCTCCATCGGCGAAATTGTTGAGATCGGAGAGCAGAAATCGCTTGAGGTCGGGGTCGAGGGCAAGGGTGTCGAAGGTGGCTGGGTGGCGGAAGGGGACAGAGACCCAGGACGGGCTGCCACTACTAGTATTGGTGTGGAGTCGCCGGTTGCGGGCAGAGTGGGAGAGGCGGGCGGCGACGGAGGAGAGGTGGGCAAGGTAGGGGCGGAGGAGGGGGTGGCGCTTGGGGAGGCGGAGAGAGAAGGAACGACGCTCATCGAGGGAGTCATGGAGTGTATCAGCGTGGTGGGTCCAGAGAAGGCGGTGGCCGTCGAAGGAATCCTCGAGGGAGTTATTTGGAGAGAGCGAGAGGGAGGGGGTGGAGGAGGGGGCGGCTCCGCGAGGAAGAGAAAGCGTGAGGCGTGGAAGCGACGACAAAGAGGGGTTGGATAGCAAGGAGTGGTGGAGATAGAGGTAGACATTGCGATAGAGGTCGTTGGGCTCGACGGCGGAGGAGCCGAGGAACTCAGGGACGTCGAGGTAGGAGTAGGGAGTCAAGGAGTCCTGCAGCGATTGCCACAGCGAGTGCAGAAGCGATAGCAGCTGCGACGGCAGCACATTCTGCAACACAGTGAGCAAACCTAGTAAAGACCACATTTGTGCTAGAAGCTCCATGGCTGCTGATTGTTTTTGCAACTATGTGAACTATGAAGATGATGAAGGCGAGAGTTTGTCTGTTGTTGTGGGGATTAGGGTTTTTGGATGGAAGTGGAGTTTGTCGGTTTTGACTTATAGTGAGAGGGAAATGGGGAAAGAAAAGTAGGGAAAGCGAGAAGCAGGGGAAGAATTGCTTTTGTTTTCTTTGCTTTGCGTTGGTTTCTTGGGAAGAGCAAGAGAGAGATTTTGCCAACACGAGGGGATGCATGAGCAAAAAGAGATGGCCATGCATCGTGATCCTACTAACACAAAATGTTCTCCTTTTCTACTTTTTTATCCCCTTTTTAATTTCCTTTGTATTTACTTTGGTCGATAAAAGAAAAGCTAATGTAACAAGAAAAAGCTAATTAGGTTGTAACATGTATTGTAGGTCAGCCCATTGAGTGAAAAAAAAAAAAAAGGCAAGCTCAAAGGAATCGAGAATAAAGAACAAACAAAGAAAAAGCAAAAAAAAAAAAAAAAAAAAAGACAAAAAAGAGACCGAAACCTTATCTAGGGTTTGGAATGTCAAAAGAAATGAAAAGGCTCATGTAGGGCTACATTGGATGCTGATTGAATACTGTAAAGATGATTAATTGATTATAGTGTCACAATCACGATGCTCAATAGTAGTACATCCTGAGGTTTTATTAAGAACAAACAACACCATGATCTTAACTTAATTATATGTTCTATAAAAATATTAACAACTAATTCCTTGAGTTAATTCATTTAGAAATATTTCTCTAACCATAGGTTAATGCAAGGGTAAAGAACTAAAAAAGGGTGAATTAGAAGATTATTTGCTCATAAATTAAAATCTAAAGTGGATACATATGAGTTTAGCAACTGTAGTTTTTTTCAGGAAATAATTAGAAGAGGGGAAGTCAGCTTTTAGAGGGCTGGCAATTAATGTACAATCATTTGCTTTACGAGAAGTCACGTGAGACATGAACATCCGGTATGATTTCAAAGGTTCTGATCCAACTTTAATACAAGTTTTTCTTTTCCTTTTTTTTTTTTTTTTTTCTAACTCAAAAGAGACGGGAGCATATGATATTGCTTGCATTGTAAATGCAACTTTATTATTCTCTCAAACAGGGAAGTAAACCGTCGGGCCCAAACACCAACACACTCACCAACATATATCAGCTTTATCAGGCATCAGGACTTGTAATGGTTATCGTTACTTTGCTTCAAAAAAGAAAATTTACACTCTGTTTGTTTTACTTTTATTTTTGTAGCTGGATCTTAAGTAATGAACTATCTCCATTATATCACTGTGCATCATTAGTTTCAACCTTTTTTCATCTCGCTCGTAATTGAACGTCATGTCACAACAGAATCATAGCTCGAGACAGAGAAATTTTTTACTTCTTGATTCACCAAATGCTTAGAATTTTATTGCAAACATGTGTGTATTTCCTTTGCTTAGGAAAGCTCTCGTTTTTTTTTTTTTACGTGCTTTTGCTTGATTCTCTCCCACTCGGTTTTATTGTTGTTGGCATCTTGCTCGCATGCTTCCAGCTTGCGTGCTGTATGCCTCTTTTTTTGTTTGATTCTTGCAACCTTTTTATCTCTCTATCCATGTCAATCCCCGTCCTCCCGAAGCTGGTGGAGTTAGTTGGATTAAGATGGTTAACCTGGTTATCACTGTATCTTTAGCCTGGGGGTTATCTCTTTCGATCAAGTTAATTAATATTATTTCCTGGAATGATGGCCCAAAGCTGCTAGGTTTTCAATCATGCGATGGTGGTGAGTGGAACCATAGATGTTTTTGTTCAGAGAATAATGTGTTTTTCAGTGAGTGTGCTAACAGTGACTCAGGGCATTTTCTCTCTTCTTCGTACTTGTGATTTGTATCGCTACTTTTGAAATAGAACGAGTGCAAATGCTTTGCATCATTTTGCCTTCCAAATGGCCGGAAAGTGAAGGAGCATGGCAACTTCTTACTTCAGTCCTGTCCCTCCTTTACTAATGCACATGCTCGAGAATCCCCATTTTTATCAAAGAATCACTTTGATCAAGGACGCACGTGAAAACTTTTCCTAGAAATTAATAAACATTCGATTTTAAGAAATTTTTGTTAAAAAAAAAAAAAAAGAAAATTTTCTAGGAAAATAAATGAGTAAGGAATGTCATGGAATATACGAAATACCATCTTCAAAATTTAGAACACAATAAGTATACTAAAACGGTCGATTATGTATAAGTTTCTGAGTTGTCTAAGTATAAACGAGTCCATCATCGAATCGGCTTAAATGTATGCATTCGTTAACTCCGCAAAGGGTGTTGTTAGCATAATTTTTCATTACATTTTCTTGTGTGTTTCGTACTTCATCTCCTCGTGGTTGCAAACGAACTTGGATCGCCCTCCTCCTCCCCGGTACACGATCAATCTCCTTCAGCAAATACGAGTTGTATCTGGTGATGTAGTGATGTCTCGCGTTCACGGGTATATTGGTCTGAACTAGCTGCTAATGCCGTCTGTCAGGGCGAACTTCTTGATCCGCGAGTGTTGCCTCGCGGGTTTTCATCTCTCGTGTTTGCGGATGTCTACTGGTGTACTCTTGTTGGGTCTTTTTAAAGAAGAATTTTTTTTTTTTTTAAAAAAAAAAAACCATCAGGATTAACTTGGATTTATAAGAAATCACATCTTTTGTTATTATTACTATTTTTAGAAAAATTCATATGTATTTTAGTAAAAAGATAAATAATCATCTCTTGATTAACATTTTTTTATTTGGTTTTTAATATTTAACTTGGTGTGATCCTCTTTAATTCTAATTGTAAAAACCTATTTTACCCAATCTTTCTCTTTTTAGGGTACCAAAAAAATTTTGAATTCTCAAACTTTTTTTTTCTTTTGGTCACCGGTCAATAAAATAATATATATATAGACATTTATTTTTAAAAATTGTTTAACAGCAAAAAATCTCCATTAGATTTGTTTGCGCTTGATATATTTAAAATCGGAAAACAAGTTTAATTTTGTGAATATTATTTATATTTTATTTTGACATCTCACGTCCTCTCGGCCGTATGATTTATACATGATTTCAATATCATCCCTCAAAGTGTTCAGATTTCATAATCGTGGGCTGAATTACAATTCAATAGCAAAAATATTTTTTCTGAAAGAAAAAACCCTCAGATGAGATCCCATTTTACAGCCCCTCTCCGCCTCCTCATCTCTCTCTGCTGCTTCTTCTTCTTACTAATTTATTTCTTTTTACAAACCCTAATTTAATTTCTCTCTGGTTGTAAGACATCCTTAAAAGTTTAATTGCAATAAGATATTGAGCTTGTTTTGTCATGTAATGAAAGAACTACCGATTATTATTTTCGAGCTCGTCACGTCCATGAAAAGACATACGATCGATGTGTAGCGTTAGATTTTAATTAAAAAGAATAAGATGATAAGTTAATACAGGATCAAAGGCCCCTGTAATTCTCAAAATATCATTGACAAACACCTTAATATAATGTACTTGTCCATAAATCATCTCATTCTCATCGATCAACCTTCTTTTTTCTTGAGAAATTATCTCATCAAACAATACTGCATGGCCTCCGAGAGTGAGAAAAAAAAAACTCTTTTCTTCTCTTTTTACCAATAATTCATGTATATATAATGCATGTCATCATGTGCTTTCTACAGTGAATTCTGGATTTAGATCATAAGAAACGTGATCCGATCCATGAGCTAAGCGGACCCTAGCGAGTTCATTCCGTATCATTCGAGCCCCTGTGAACAGGAGAAGAAGGAAGAAGAAGAAAAAGATGAAGAGCAGGTGAGACCTCCGTCTCGAATCGTCGTCTTCTTGTTTAGAAACTCAGATTGTCGATTTATAGCTTTATATTATTTGGTTTCTTCGTCCTTTTTCTTTCCTGTTTATGCTTTCTGCGTTTTTTTTTTTTTTTTTTTTTTGTCTCGATCCCTTCTTCACCACGGAGATAGGGGAAAACACAGGAGGTTAACCGGCCTAGGACTCGAGCCTGTTTACCCAACTTCGTAGTGAGGGATTCTTCGCAATCCGTCCAAGATCTACAATGGTGGATTCTTTGGTGGAAGAGAAACCAACCATGTCGACTTTTTAAGTTTTTTCTTTTTGCAAAAGATGTCCGAGTGTCAGCGTATTAGCTTTATTTAGTAGTTGCTGTTTTCTGGATTTCTCTGGCTGTTATTGCGTCACCGCTTTTGTGTCTGGTACAAACAAAACCATATAACTTGTTTGTTTCAATGGAAACCGAGAGAAATAGGAAATTCTTATCCACTTCTAAAAACGTCAAAAAAATAATTCATTTTAAATATTTAATTGGACCTAAATAATAATAATAAATTCGAAAATGATCGTATATACACAAGTGTCATGACGAAGTAGAGAGAAAGCGGATGGAAGTGTGTTTAAATGCTTCTCCAAATTGTTGGACGAAAATGACGCTGGACTTCAGCCACTCCCGTCAAATCGAAGTGGTGAAAGTGATTACACTCCCCGTTTTTTCTGCCAACGTTTCAATTAGGCTCTAAGGGCCTTTGATTCATATCAAAATTAAATTCAATGTTGAAAAAAGGACTAAAATAAAAAAAATAATATGGTCAAAAAAATCGTATTTAGTTACTGATCTGATTAGCGAATGGTTCAAATTTTTTTTTGAACCATTTTATCTTTAGTTTCTGCTTTAAATATCTCTCTGTTTTCGTCATCGATTCCATCGTCTCCGACGAGGTACGGCGCGCCAGGCAAGCTCGCGCGGGGAGTTCACTGGGCGAGCTTGCGTCTGCCTCTGACGCCCAAAGACATTTTAGTCATTTCCCACTTAATATTTAATTAAATTATATAATATTAGTCTGATTAAATTTTTGATATTTGAATGATAGATCGATCAGTCCGGAATGATCCTAACCTTAATCTGAAAACAAACAATCTCTAATTTCCCCGAAAACTAGTTAATCTAAGGAATTTAAGCTAATTATTAGTTTTGGTTGCCAACAAAAAAACACGCCCTTGTTCAGGTTGTATGAAAAGGAAAAAATTAATTGGGCAATCAAAAAGAGCAAATGATCTCACAAAAATTGAACTCAAAATTGGCGGCCAAACTAAACAGTCAAGATAGTTTGACTTATCTGTCAAAATTACAAAAGCAACCCACTGTGGACTTGGATTCATGTTGAACAAAAAAAATTTCACCGTACATACAATTCCAGAGGACTTGAATAGCTGTGAAAACATAAAACACATGATCCATATCCTGCCTTAAACACATCCGACTCACTGATTTGGGGAAAACTACAATCCCTCACACTAGAAGCGAGGGGAAAAACCAAACAAGTTAGAAGAATATAACCAACTGGAGAACTTGGAAATCAAAGCGCATGTCAACCTCAATATACACAAATTTTTCACAGAAAAACACCCATGCAAATAGAGTACACCTTTATCTTTCATTTTGACCTTGGATCTCATTCTTTGAAGTTTGAGTCATTAATTTCGGTTCCATTACTTCTCTTTAGCTTTGCTACAAGAACCCACATATTGGCCAACTCATTCTCCAAAAATGCTTCTCTTTGCTTTGATTCCTCTACTTTCTTGTGGAGCTCCACTTCTCTTTGCTCCTTTTCCCTCCATGCAGCTTCAAGTGATAACTCTCTTTCATGACTCGTATTCACTTCCCTCCTCACAAATGGTTCATGCCGCTTGATTTGGCTGTCCCTTTTGGTATTTCTTGAAGGATTACTGACTCGCCGCTGAGGAGGGTTTCGCAAAAAGGCTAGTTCCACAGCTAGTCTCTCGTTGTGGTTCATAAGCTTGGTGACTTCTTCTGATAGTGCCTTCAACTCAACGCCCGCAGCAGAGGCCAAACCTTTGGCATATGAGCTCTCCTCTGCAAGCTTCTGGTTTTGAGTTTCAAATTGGTTTTTCGCTTCTGTAAGTTCCAAAACTTTCTCCTTCAATTTATTGATCTCAGACACCTATCAAAGAAAAATGAAACCTTTGTGTTTATTGATCTGAATCATATTTGATTCTCCTAATAGGTGGAACTGTAAGAAAGCAAGAGTTGCATAAAGCTTTCAATGAACACCAATTGTCGGATGCATCTATTAAACAGAATATGATAGAACTACATTAAAATTAACAATGAGAGGTGCAATAGCAACCTGCAAAATCAACAGCTGATACGATGCTTTGGCCCTCTCGTTAACATTGTCAACAATTTTCAAACAAAAATGCCAGGAAAAGCAAATGGTATTGGCACTTGGCTTACCAATATAACACACTGAAGCAATGGAGTAGAGATAAATTGTGTGTATAGCAAGCCTCAATGAACTAAACAAACTAGTAGAACCTAATACTATGGTTACTTAGACCTAGTGGTTAATCAGTAACAAACAGGATACCTGTTCTTGATGTGAGAACTCAGTTGTAGAATCCCTTGAAGATACTTGTATATTTCGTTGTGACTCCGCCACCGAAGAAGAATTCTTTAACTCAAGCGCTTCCTTGAGCTGTTGTCTTAAAGAAGCAACTGTTCCTTGCAATTCTTCGCATTCTGATGTCTGCAATGCTAGAATGATGTCAGGATTAATAGAGCACCTCCACCTTGAAGTTAAGCAACTCAGTCTAACAATGTGGTGAGTCTAACCTTTTGGTCGAGTTGTTCTTGAATCACTCTGTTGTCTGCAGTTTTCACCTAAATAGAATAATAATGTTTCCGATGTTGGTGCCAATAAACAGTAACCACAATAGAATCCATGGAATGCATATATGAGAGATCGAGATTTGCTGTATTGCAAAATCAACTAAATAAAACAGCCAGTGTTTTTAACTTGCCGGACACATTGCCCTTCAACAATAATAATAATAATAACTTTTAACAGGAATATCAAATATCACAATTTCTTTTATGGATGACATGGCCAACAGGCAAAATGATCAAGGCAAAGCATCTAATTTGTAAATGGTGTGGATAATGCCCTAGAATGTCCAAGTAGGGCTATGCATTATTCAAATTAAACCAAATAAACCGACCGAACCAAAGCCGAATAGTTAATTTGGTTCAGCCTATTTGGTTTTCTGTTCAGTTCGATTTTAAAAATAAAAAAATTCAGTTTTCGGTTTAGTTTCAGTTTTGAATTCTCAAAAACCGTTAAAACCGAATCGAACCGAAGTATAACATATATACATACATGCATATGTATATAAACATCGGTTTTGGTTTAGGATTAAATGTGCTCGATTTTGGTTATAAACTATATGTATATGTTTGAATTCGGTTATTAATTTAGTTTTTGGTTCAAACTGAACCAAACCGAACCATTTCATTTCGATCCTGGTTCAGTTTTTGGACCAATTCGGTTCGGTTCCAGAATTTTGAAAACCGAATTTATCAGTTCAGTCTATTCAGTTCGGTTTAATAACCAAATAGACTGATTGCACACCCCTATGTTCAAGTGCAATAACAAAAGAATTTTAAACGTCAAATAAAAGTTGCATCGCTACATCAATCACATTGCATCTTTACCCCTTGAAGAAACCTGTAGAAATGATTGATTACCTCTAGTTCAAAATTCTTCTCATTGAGTTGCTCTAACAGCTCGGCATAGGACTGCATCAGACAAGATTCTTGTTAATGACATCAAAATCCAGAACCTTCAGGCAAAGATTTTTGAGAAGTTATTTACCGGTGAATGCCCTAGTTTGCCAACCTTGGCTTGAGTAACTGAGATTGAACTGGCCATCTGCTTTTCAAGAGCAGTAATTTCTTGGGACTTGGCCTTAATTTCATCATTTACCTTGCGAATCTCCATCTACATATTCAAGATCAAATGCCTGAGGATGAGTGTTCTCATTATAATCAATAGAACAACAGAGAACTCAAGCAATTACTTGAATTTGTTCCTTTTTCGGATTGTTTGATGCCTCATCTGTAAGCCTTTTCAAAACACTCAAATGAAGTGCTACTTCCCCAGAAAGAATTTTGAGTTGCTCTCTGAGCAGATCAACATGATCTATAGATTTTACGCTAGTCTGATGTCAGATAAGACAGGGAAAGAGATCAAAGTTATTTCTAGCACATACACACAAAATATATTCAGAAGCAGGATTTATCGGTGGCTTGAAAATGTTGATAGAGAAAACAACAGTTCATGCTCCTTTAAGTATATGCAAGTCCAACAACAAGAAAAACAACAACGAGCAGCAAGCTGCTCTATAGAGAAGTTTCAAATGATCGTTGAATCAAGTACACATAGCTTACTGTCCATTGATATTTACCAATTCATAGATCATGCCAGTAAAAATAAAACAACCACAAAGAAAAACACAAGCTGATGTCTCCTTAAGATCTATGAATGGCTCTTGGTCTCCAATGGTATTTCTAAAAACACAATAAGAAGATCAATTTATTAACATCTAGCAACTGTCGAAGACACACAAACTTCCCAAATGGGGCATTATGCTACAGAGGTCACTTCTTTACGATGTTGTCAGGCAAAAATCTAAACTAGCCATGATATAAGAAGATCTACATAGGCCATAAATAACAAAGTGCAGCACATAGCATACCTCAAAGGGCATAATCAAAAAGCATGGGAAAAACATAGAACAGCCAAAAAAACGAGTATGGGGACATCAGTCCACACATCTCTAATATAGAATCACATCCACCAGATAAAAGGACTATCAGAAAATTCTCAACTTAGCAAAGTCTGATTGTAGAAATAAGAAGGAATTGTCATGATAACAAATATTAGGTTTTGATTATCATTCTTCAAGTTTGCATAACAGATAGTGGGGAATCCATCTTGTTCCTCACCAAGAGCAAAAAATTAACCACAATTGACCTCTGAATGTTCATTTTATTAGGCCAGTGTCTAGACATGAAATAGGTATCTATTAATAAGCCCTTCAATTCATTAATTCTCTGGAGTTTGACAAGTAGGCATTGATCATAGGTCAAAAAATATAGCAATCCATCAACTGAAAAGAAATCTCTAGGCATGACTAGGACAAAAGGCATACCAGAGGTGTCCCTTCCAGGGAAATACTGTCACTAGGAAGCTCCCTATCATTCCCTCCATCAGAAATAAGATCAGCAGGAGAATTCTCTGCCATCAAGGAATTTGAGATTCCCGGCTCCATGGAGATGTACACTCTCTCTGGTTGAGGAGTTGATGGTGTAGTAAATGATTTTGTTACACTCGATTTTTCCCCATCAGAGCTTGTCAAGTTTGTCATGCTGCTATTTCTTTTCTGGAGAAAGAGTGTCAGTAAGGCATTATACAGGTGAAATACAAAAGCAATAAGATATTGAAATCAGACTAGAATACATTAGAAAAGAAAATAAACTTTTAAAACAGTAAAATTTCAATAAATTAGGAAAAAAATGTAAAAATCATTTTTAGTGGAAGTAAATGTCTTCCAGCGAAAGTCAAACAATAAGGGCCTGTTCGCATATCTCTAAATTCCACATGAATTGGGTGTCCTAATGGATTATATTTCTTCATATGAATTTTTGCCCATGTGGTAGTTTGGTACAAATTTTTAAGAGCCCCAGTTTCCCTTGAAATCATGTGATCCACCAGCTGCTTTTTATTTTTCCTAAGAAATAAAGCTTGCATGCAACACCCTCCCCATCATTAATGATGCCCTCCATCAAGCATAGGATTTGCCATAACCCAAAATGTATAGGGAAAAACTCTTATTAAGTATCCAAACAAGCCCTAAGCATGATAGCAATGAGCAGGAAATCATCATAACTGTTTACAGAGAAACGAAGTTGGAATAGCGTGTTCCCCTCGCACAATACTAACAAATTCCATTCCCCATATTACATCATTGAGATAATTTAAGAATAAAGTTTGTAATGCAGCACCATACCGACTCCTTCATGTGATCCTAAAAAGGAATTTCTAGGTCGGTTTTAAAATGGCTATGATAACTGTATTGTCTGAGGCTGACAAATATCAATACAAAAGCTGGTTTGGGGATTCTGGAAATGGAAGTCCCTTTATTTTCCTTCTTTCTGAATGAGTGTGATACATGCAGATTGAATGAGATTGATGAATGTCAATGTCAATGAAGGTATTGGCCATTTCATGCAGGAAAATATCTGGTGAAACTCATTAGGATGAATGTAAATAAACACCTCAGTAATAATTCCTTCCTGGTTGTCAAACCAGGTTCAGTTATACACACACAAAGGTGCATGTCAGAGCCAACTTATCAACTGGGCCATTGTGTGTGAGCATGTGTGCGCACACATGCATGTGTAGTCTGGAAAATTGATGGCAAAAGGCAGGAAATAATTAAAAGGTCTTCACACAAAATCTTTGGTACAAGAAAAACAATTTTGAAAATTTGAAATTTTGAGGTTCTGAATCCATTGGCATTTTTGTTCAGAAAGCAAGAAAAATTTAATCCATACCCTTGACTTGAACCAATTCAAGAGTCCATGTTTTCTATTCTTCTTTTCATCCTTAGAACTCTCGTCAGTGATCTCACTGAATCCCTCCAGAGGAGCAAAAATATCACAATTTTCATTATCCAAGAGCATATCTCGCCTTTTGTATGGGAGGTAAGCAAGCTGCATGTTGATTTTAAACATAAAAAATCAAAGAAACCAAGAAAATTCATAAGTGAACATATAAATGAATTAAATTAACCACAGAATGCAGTCATAGAAAAATCCATCTTCCTCAAAAGAGGAGTTATTAGGTGACACAACAGATGGCAGGCTTTCACATTGCCATCTGATAGTTTCTCCCCTAAAAGAAAAATTTAGAAAATACATAATAACTTTAGTGGCCCAATTACTTAAGATATATTAACCTCCTCTTCGCCAAAAGAATGCCGTCGGCGGGGTCCAGGACGCTGAGAAAATCTTGAAGTTTGTGCTGCTTTAGATGACACCAAAATGAGTTTTGTTAGTCTCTGTATCCTGCCCAACAAAGCAGCTTTAGCTTCTTCCTCCTTCTCCAGCCTTGATTGTAACTTGACATTACCATCTTCTAGCTTTTCACATTTCAGAATTGCAAAAATTCTCATCAGTTTTATTGAATTATCAGGAAAAGTATGTGATGTCTGTTCAACTTAAAGCAACAGAGATGAAAATAATCCTGCAAAATAAAAAAGTCAATTTTTTAAAAAGATTAGTGCAATTACACAGGGTACAAAATGAAAATCCAAGGGTCCAAGAGTGAAATGCCATATGCAAACTTCATGCTGGAATATCCTATATGTTCATTAGGTTTCTCTGGTTTGTTTGACTGTTGGATCTTTTAATAAATCCTATGCTTTTTGGAGAATTATATCAATGATCTTAAGATGTTAAAGATACTAACTTCTTGGTTTTAATGCAATCCTAAATTACTGATTTTTTGTTATTTCATTTTCATAGTTTAAGTGATCAAGTTCATATTATTGCTTTCTTATATTGTACTTACAGTTGCTGGTAAAGAATTGAATTTATTACTCTTCATGTATATAGATACCCTCTCCAGAATTCCACTGCAACATGAGAAAGCTGGGAAACACAAAAAAATCCATCTATTTTTCTTGCCTGCAACTATACAGCATTGAGCACCTCTAAAAATTTCCAGAACTTGGCAGTTGACATAATGCAGAACTCATGAAAAGCAACATACAGGGGAAAAAATAATTAAAAAAGGAACATCAAGGTATCAACCAGCTTACAAACATACCTTCTGTTTTAGCAGGACAATATCATTTTCTCCAGCAATTTTTAGTGGAGGGACAGTTACTATGCCCTTTTTCAAATGTTCTAGTTCCTCCTTTAAGCTTCGAATCTCATTCTGATATTTCTTAATCAGAGATTTCTCATCAATAATCTGCAAAAAGGCACAATCAGAAATTGTCCATGAAGGCAATCAACAGGAAAGAACATATTGAGCTACTGTCTGGATAGCTGAAACTCTGGTCATGGTAAGCCAGACAATAGCAATCATAAGAAACATCCTCAAATAATTAGACAAGATACTGAATACATACTTTATTTTGTGACACTTGGATCTCAATGTGTTTTGCACGGTGGGCAAATTTCAGTGTGTTGTGTGTTTCCTCTGAATTGCTTGATGCAGGAGTAACAGTACATATGAGCTGTGCCACAAATAGGCATATGAAATCATTGTTCCACAAAAGGCAAGTTACTAGTTGATTTAACTGGTGCAGCATTGAAATTTACAGTACTCTCTGCTTTGCACTATTCCAAGTTATGTTAAGTAAAAAAGGAGGACTTACAGAAACACAACCTTGACCGCTCAAGGATGATTGGAGAAGACGAGTTAATTTGGAATTACGGTATGGAATATGCGTAGCTTTTCCATCAGTCAATTTGGAAATCACCTGCATCTCAAAACATATGAATTTAGAACCACCAAAGACTAACACAAAAACTTGCAGTATATTGTATTAAGATAAACTTTTGGGTAAGGTTAAAAATACACATAGGCAGAGAACATAATTTATAATTGCCATTTGGCATAACAAATGCCACATGATTTCAGTAGGTGGTACACATTGCAATTTGCATGAATGGGCACATAAAGTGGCCAATGCACACGAAACCTTATCTTTTCCCTTCCATGTAGCTTTGAGTATTTGATTATGCTCTAGAACATTAAATCTGTAGATTTAATCATGTCAACTATTGTAATAAAAGATTGTCCAGTATGAATCTATGTATATATATATACATATATATATACACACATATCTTCAGATTCTACGACCAGTACAGAACATACCGAAGATGTTGCAAAAACACAAGTACCATCATTGGGTGGAAAACAAACTATCTGAGCGGTCTAAAACTCTGATAAGATGTCAAAATCTCACTCACAAAGCAGCAAAAAAAGTCATCAACATCTTTCAAACACAAAGGCTTACTTATAATGGAAATGCCAGATACCCAATATTTCAGTTTCAAAGGATGGGCTCCAAGTGGTTTGATTTTGCATATCTGAAATGCAAAGGCACATAAAGTGGCCAATGCACACAAAACCTTATCTTCCTCCTTCCAATGTAGCTTTGACTATTTGTGATTCTCTACAAAATTGAATCTGTAGCTTTAATCATGTCAATTATGAAATAAAAGGTTGTCCAATATGAATCTATATCATAGTGATATAAATATATATATATATATATCAGAATACACTGTATTCTGAGAAACAGAAGCATTAAAGCAGCCACATTTTACAATATTAGTCACCTAAAAGTGTAGTCCATATCATCAGGTGTGCAGTTTTATATTAAAATTTATTATTGTAACCAGTGATATTACATTGATGAGAATTAAAAGTTAAAAACAAGAAACTGAAGAACACACGATAAGCTTTTTTCCAAAAATAACTGACTATAGCTTTCTACTAAGATGAAATATGTTACAACGGACAGTCTCACAGTTCCAAGAGTTAGAAGACTTTTGTTGATATATGATCCCTCTTTCCTACGCACTCCAGTGGTTTCAACTCTTGCACTCTCTGAACCTGCCAGATCGATGAGGTTCTGCAAATATTAAGTAAAATATGAAATGATTTAAGAAAACAAAGAGAGATAATTTATACAAACATAAGACTACAAACAACAATATAAGAGACTGAATTATTAGGTAATGATATGAGCTCCACAGAGTTGGTTTTCTCACTAGAGTTGAGAAAAAGCATGGCATGGTCAAGTTCCTCTAGAACTACTCAGTAAAACCAGAAAAGAAAAAGGACTCTCACAAACCACTAGAACAAGCTAAGTTAAAGACCTGGAAAAGTAACTTACAAGTTGGGAGAAGCTAACAGCTTCACCATCACCAGAATCACCACAGTGGCTACTCTCTATTGTCTGTCACAATTGTCAATTAATGCTCCAAACATCATCAAATAAAAGACGGAATGTATAAACCCATATTAATAAAACGCAAAGCATATAACATCCATCAGTGTGTATAATTATATCCATTGACCTGAACAGAGTTCTTTCTATATTTTAGAAATACAATTCATATGACATCAGTCATTCAATCATCAGCAGAAATCATTCAAACAGACATTAAAAAAGTTTATTATTTGGAGCAAAAAGTTCATTGAGTATTACGCCCTTGAATGATCGTGAACACATTAACAAGTGAACCTTGAACAGTTGCAGCATGTTCCTCGATATTTAAGAATGGCTTCATAAGAAAGGCTTTTATTTTTGTGCAAAATAATGTTTGCAGGAGTTTGAACTCCTTTTTATCGAAGAAAAGGATTTGACATATTGTCATTTTGCTTGCATTTAATGTATTGTTTAAGGTATCTATCTACTAAAAAATTATCCAAATTAAAACAGTACGAATGCAGCTTTGACCATCTGGCCGCAATCATATCTTAGTTCATGCCAGGATGTTTCTTTATCTTAGGATAATTTAGCATTAATATCATAATCCTACAATTGATAGCGCATTTCTGCATTTTGAATTCTTCATTAAGAGATGGGTACAATAGGTCAAGGTTGAGAATGTCCACAGCTGTTTCCATACACACTGAAAGTTTGAAGCCACATACTATGATGATGCTGACATTATTGGTAGCCTTCTTTTCCACTTTATTTATGTAATGCCCAAAATTATACAAGACAATCAAACTGTGCGCCAAAAACTGAAGGGAACTTATATGTTCCGCTAGCATTTAGCATATAAAACTAATTCCAAGAATGCCAAAAATGTCAATACAAAAGTGAAAAAGTAAATAGAAATACTGAATGTGCCACCTCTAGAAAGTACAAACAAGAAACTAGAGCATCAGTAGAAATATTTCAATGACATGGTTAAAACTCAAAATCCATCCAGGCAAACAGAAATTTCTAGCATCTACGAACGATATAAAAAACATTCAGAGGCAATCATGTGTCTTGATAAATTAACTTAATATTCTGAATTTCCAATAAAACCAATTAATACTAAGAGTTTTATGTACCAGCGTAAATATTGTATGGCTTCTGCTGCTTTGCAAATTGAAGCTAGTAGATCCCACATGTCTGTGTTCTAAAAAGCCAGGTATCAACAACATCAGCATACTATGGCTGTCAAATGATTGAGTTAAAATGGAAAAGCAGTGTAAACAGACAGTCCAGTATTACATATAATAACTTCAGAAGTAACAAGCTCCAGTAACATCTGCAATGAGTGACAATCTTTTTAAATTCTATATAAAAAAATTGACATGGTTGACTCACTATATGCCTTGTCAGGGCATTTTTATAAATTGAAATTGGACCTAAAAATTATTTTAAGAGAGCCAGATTGGATTTAGTTAAGCATTATATTCTTCCTGATTTCTAATGAATCACAGAATTTACAAATTTTTGCAGAATTAAGAATTTGATGCATCACAAAATGTGTCAATGAGAGTAAAAGTATGGATCAGAAAATTAAGACTAAAGCTAACAGTTGAAAGCAGATCAATCCTCACCTTCTCCAGCAGCAATTAGAGACAAGGCATGAGCAGGGGATAACACAACTTCTTCCTTAATACCTTCAACAAAAGTTCCCTATGAGGAAATTGAAAAATTCACCAATTAGTATGTGGCAAATTTTAAAAACACACAAACAATTAAGTCAGCAATTGGCAGTCAACCATAGATCTAGAATTAGAGGTAAATGTAGTGTACTCGACATAAATCAAGAATTAGAGGTAAATATTTTCAATGCATCCGGTAAGCAGCTCCTTAAGAAATAATATTATTTTAATAATAAAGAAACTAGATTGCCCTCCCACATATAGAACAGTTAATTACTACATAATGTTTTTGAAAACAATGCATATCCTCAATTTTTTTGGTAAAGAATGTATATTCTCAATTGGATACAACAAAATATAAAAAATAATAAAACAAACGTGTTTCTAAAACACATCATTCAACAATGTTCTTGACTTTGATGCAAATGTCCCAATCAGCAGCTACAAAGTCTTTTATGAAAAAGTGTAACCTTGTTTGATTTCCTCTACAGCTATGACAAAGCAAGCATCTTTGATGTTCAATGAAACTAAAATGCTCTATGGATATCTTGATTCTGAACAAATCCATAGACCTGGGAGTTAATTTTGGATCTTTTGGATTTATGTCAATAAATCAAATTTATCAACTATTATTTGTTTTTTCTATTTGGGTCAATCTTCCTCATTTTTTTTCTTTTTTCTTTCTCCAGTCACACCACTTAATTATAGGGTACAAAGTATAACTTCTGAATCATTATAGCCAGTTTAGTAAGCTTGCTGTGTCAAATTCAATCATTGTCCTTTTGGGCATTCAGATTCCAAATTAGTCATGAGGAATCATACAGTAATTTATTGTCCAACTTTTCAAAGAATCAAGGCCAGTGGCTTATAAAGACCGTAACTAATACAAATTTGTCTAAGAAAGTCAATAGTTATAGGATATTATTTTAAGGATACTGATTTCAAGTTGCAGGTCAGGTTCGGGCTTCTAAGTTCCTGCAATAAGACAGCCAAACCTGACAATTTCAATACTTGTCTTCAAGTCAAGGTCAGCCTAGAAAACATTCAGGCAAAGCTCAAGCTTGGTTAGACCTAAGACACACGGCTTGATTCAGCACTTATAGAAAGGGTAGGTTCAAGTAACACATTTTTTGTTTTTTTTTTATCCTTTAGCCTTTTGGATATATGTGTGCAAGCAATCTTTTGTAAGTAACCAGTTTATAGGGCACTTTTTATGATTTCTTTAATCATAATGGAAATTTTGGAAGGCAAAGATCAACTAATACAAGTCTCCATTAGTTAATACCACATGAACAGACCAAATAAGGAAAAGCCAGCTCAGTTGACTTAATTTATTTTCTTTTTAAATGGGCGTCTATTTAAAGAACTACTTTATAAGGTAATAAATGGCAACTAATACCGATGTTGGTTTAGATCGGAATAGATATCACAGCATTTAGGGTCCAATTATGGTCAGCTGAAGGTTATGGACCATTTGAATTGAATGGAAATCAATAAATCCAACTTATTATTTATCTTTTTTTTATATACAAAAAAATGGGATAGCTTCCTTCCCCTTCTATTTTACACAGTTTCTTTATTTATTTTTTCTCTTGACTCTTCACTAAAAGCTGAATCTAGGAATAAGCTGTTTGGCCAAAGCCAATGATGTGAAAGTAAACAAAACTCAGAACAATTCCCTTTTTCCAATTAGAAGACAATGAACATTTAAATTAACCGAGGGCCATATTTGATGACACTATTGTTGAATAACAAAGATTATGTATCTAGTCAATTATTGTGTGTAATACAAGTTGAAATACAATTTCACCATTTTTATGGATGCATTTTCACTATGTTCCATATTTTGAAAAGAGGGAATAATGTCTTGTTTATACAAGAATAAATCAGATCTTAAATATTTGACACTAATATTTTGCACACATTGATTTCTCTAATAACTGCCATTGTTTTCTCAGTGCCTTCTTATTTGAAACCAAAGAAGATCTAGCCTGAGAGGGAAGGTAAAAAATTGTTAAATTCCCCTTTCAATAAGAAATCTTAAATATGATGAGCTCTGGAGTCTGACAGCTAGCTGAATCTCCCAAGAAAAACAACCTATCAAAGGGAGAGACTGTATTAAACAGGCATTGGGGAATAGACATTTACATCAACCATGAAAACTTTGTTCATTTTGGGAGGAATAAAATGAAAACTTTTGCAACAATAACATACAAATGTGGGTATTGATTTTTCCACCCATTTTTTAATATAAAAATCAAAATTGGCAGGTGGAAGAATCTAAAATCTGTTGGTTTTGATTTTCCTACCCATGCATATTGATTCTTTCATCCATTTTCCAGTGGAAGAATCACAAGTGATGGGTGGAAGAATCAATACCCATATTTACCATCTGCATGCTAAGCAAATCAAATATCACACCAAAAAACAAGTTGGCAAATTTGATGAACTTGTGGTGCATTAACAGATAATCAGACGACACCAAGAGAAAGGTGAATTTAAAAGTTTCAAAGCAGAATCAGCCAGCACCTGAAGATCCTCCCTTATTCTTAGATTCTGGCCTGCTGGGTTAAGCAAGTCATTAACAACCTGAAATCAGGAAGATAATTCATCGAGGGGAGAGGAAAATAACTGCCTGTAGCAGCAAATTATCATCATCACCACTTAGTGTCAGCATAAAGACAAATCAATTCACACTTCCCCATTACAAATGTTTGAATTAAGAAACAGCAAATGTGAAACACCATGGATTGAATTGTAGAATGGAGCAAAAAAAATTCAGAATTACATAATAATGAAAAATTGTTGCATTCTATTTGCTTGGGGACATACTCATTTAAGTAAAATATGATATTTGCATAATATCTCTAGGTACTAGAGTTTCCCAGGCATCACTCAAAATTTCTGTGCATTTGAGTAAAACAAGTTAAATCATTCTCTATAGATGGTTCCCTTCAAGCTGAAACCCAATCACAAAAACATAAGTCGTAAGGGATGACAATTAGCATACTTTGATCCTTTGCTATTTAGATTTAGATTTCCATTATGGGAATAGAGTTATTAAGTAGTAGCATCTGGCAGGACAGCATGGTTTCACAACATATGATTAACAAATTTAAAATAAAATACTTTCATTTGCCATTGCAAAGATGAATTTTCAAAATTAAGCAGAAAATGACAAGCAAGGAAAGGTTATTCTTCTTTAACAAATAATCTGTAAGATAAAAGCATAAAATTGATCTAGTAAAAGTACTTGATTTAACTTCTTCAATACGTTTTTTTGGTAATATACCCTCTTCAATACTTTGTTTCTCATGAAAAATTTATAAGCCATCTTAAATTGAGTTGGTAGAATACAGATTAATGAGTATTCGTACAAGGTAAAAAACAGCATTCTAAGTGACATGTTCAAAAATCACATGAGAAAACAACATATAAATGACACATAAATAAATGGTCCAAATATGATAAATCTACCTAAAACACATGCATTCAATGTCATTAAATCTAGTCAAAGATCAGACAAGGAAATACGAACAAACAGTACTTTGTCTGTGACACTTCAATAACACAGAGTATAAAAACACACAAATTAAATACAAGAGGCAAACCTCATTATAAATTTCCAAGTATGATACACGAAGAAGAAATTCCCTGCTTGGTGTCTGGAAAAGAAAACAAAGAATTCAGTCTATATAAAATTAAGATATTTTTTTCCAAAAACTGCTAGTCAATTGCCTTTCAAATCACCTCCTGTATGATACTAAATGCATCCTTCACAGCCAAAGGTATGATACCAGGGGATCTCTGATCACCCTGCAATTAATACATCATTAGAAGATAATTGCAGCCAACCAACAACCAAATTGAAGACCGTTAGAAAATTAAAAAGTAAATTAAGACCACAGCAAGAGTGAAAAGATAAGAAATGAACGAATAAAGAACTCTATAAACAACATGTCATACTTTAACTAAAAGAAAAAGAACTTGTATTCTCACATGCATTGTATGGGTCTTTCCGCTACTTGTAACTCCATATGCAAAAATTGTTCCTATGAGATACAAGGAAGTTTGTTAAGCATAGACAATAGAAGCTTCAAAAACACAGTTGATAATGTTCAAGCACATAATATCCAGCAAACACGGGGCAATTATTTATAGAGGTTTGTTTAACTGCTTAAATCCTTTAGCCATGTGGTAAAACAGCAAAATTCCTTGCATTAGTGTTTTTCTTTGATATTTCAGTACAAACCCATAAATTGCACTTGTTTTAACAAAATCTAACATACATCATACATTAGAAAAAAACTGAGATGCAACTGGTTGAACTTAGATGAGTATCTAATAAATTATATAACTGCAGACCAATATCTACAGGCATTGTGTAAAACAGGAAGGATATACATGTCTTATTGCAAGGAAAGCACAAGAAGGTTTGGGTCCACAAGTTCGACCGGTAATAAACAAACTCATAAATATTAAGACAAATGTACCTAGCATTTGGAAAAGTGAAGAAAATAATAACACAAATACTCTATTCAAATACGATATCAAAGAAGAGTATTGGTACATACCACTTATTCCCTCCATTGCACCACTAACAACATGCTGAGCAGCTACATCATATACATGTCGTGTTGTGGTTGTCGGTCCAAACACTCGATCTGAAGGAACAATTAAGTGCAAAAAATTGATGGATTAGGGACAGTTTTTTTATCTATTTGAAGCTGCGCATGAGCAGTTAAGCATTGATGCATGGAAAATAACCGGTAATTCACTGCTCACTAACTAGGATCAATTAAGGATGAGATACCAAAATGAGTAAATGCATCTTTTTGCATCCATGGAAACTCCAAATTTAGAAAGTTCTGACTGAAAATTAAAAAAAAACTCCTGAAATGACTAGATATTGACTGCTACTCAGCAGCTGGTAATATAATAATATAAGAACACATTTCAGCCCATCTGTTTATCATGAATTGCACTCGACACCCTAATGTTTTTTGGCAGAATTGAGTAGAAGATACACAAAACTCATGTATTTGTCTTCTAAAGAAAATCCTGTCAACCTGAGCTCTGATAGCTACACTACCTACGTTCTTTTCATACACAAAATTATAATATCTTGGCAATAAAATACTCATTTTGACTAAAAGCACGGAAGTCTGAAAACAAGAAAAGTCTATGCCACAAGATATGAACAACGCTCGCATTTGCTTAAATATGTGATTGCAAAGTGCGCAGTGGGCACCAAGACAGTAACCAATTGGACGAGCTCACACATCACTCACCTACTAGAAAATTGAAATCATATGCCACATCTATCACAATCAACATTTGTTTTCAACAAAAACCACTCATCCGTTACATCTAAGGGAAGATACAAAGACAAAACGACATATAACAAGAATAGTGATACAATTGTCCACGAATTGTCACGAATGAAATGCCAATCAGATCACATACCATAAGCATACGCTAAGGATGGATTATGCTCGCTGCGCACGATGGTTTCCCCATCAGCATACCACGCGATCTCTTCCCCTTGCCGGATCTCCCGCGGGCTGCAAAACAAAACCCAACTATCAAACCCCCCAATTCTCACAAAATCCAACCCGAAAAAACAACAAAACAAACAAACAAGAAAACCTGAGAGGCCGAAACCGGACGGTGACCGTGACATTCTCCTTGCACGAGTCGGCCTCCAAACCAAGCCCTTCAGAGCAAAAGTACTGCGCCGACGACGACGCCGGCGAGCTTAGCCCATCCACATGCCGCGACGACGAGGTCGTCGACGATGCAGGCGAGTTCCCGGCCTTGACCGCCTTCCGCTGCCTCGATCCCTGCTTCGACGCCATAGGAAGCCTTAACAACTCGTCCTGCTCACAAAAAAAAAAAAACTACTAGAAAGCGAGAAATCGAGATCCCGACGCCATCGGAAGTCGAATCGAAGCAGATCGGAGGAAATGGCAGTGGATTTCGATTGTTTTATCCCGGGGTTTTCAGGTTTTTGTTTTTCTGGGATATTTTCTTGCCTTCAAAGCAATGCTTCTGATCGACGGCGAAAAGTTCGCTTTTCATGTCCGATCCTTCTGCTTCACCTGCAGCGCGCATCACTGAACTAAGCCACCCGCATAAAACATTCACGTACGCATTATGGATCCACCGTTCAATTTGCCTCTAGATTAGTTATTTAGCGATCTCCGAGCATAATTTATGGTCAAGAGGAGATGGCACGTGTATTTCGCCGTCGGCGCCGTCGTGTGCGGCGGAGAACTTGTGGCGGGACTAGGCCGTCTTTTCTCTTATCCGGCCCGTTAATAAAAAACAAAAAGAATGTTCATATTTAATTGAATATATTTGTGAATGCATTTGATTCGGAATTAAGTTCACCCAAAATCAACATTAAAATATAAAAAAATATCTAATTAAATTTTTGATATTTAAATATTAGTCTAGTAAATAGTTTAAATTATTTTTAAAATTTTATGTTCTTATATATTATTTATTAATATTTAAATGAATAAAAATAATATAATAATTTATTTTTTAAAAATAAAATAAAGATAATTTGATTATTTTTTTATTTTTTAAATAATAAGTTAGGACTTAGGAGTACAAGATGATTCTGATCCCGATGCGGAATCCAACACATCGGTGATAGCTCTGGTTGTTAGAGCAGGATAAGTAGGGGGTTCTGGAGGGACAGTGGAAGGGAAGCATGGTCCTTTTCTTCCAGCACGGTGCTTTACATGGGGTTTTCGGTCGTTGAGCTGCCGCTTTCGCGCTGGATTCGATCGTTTCTGCCGGAGCTTGTCCGTTTCGCCGACGCGGGAAACGCGTGCCCAATTGCAAAAAAATACAAAAATTGCATATTTCTGAAAATGTGCAAATGTTGATATATCAAATTTCAACGTCATGAATATATATGCAAGCGTTTTCATTCGACCGAAATTTTTTTTTCAATCACAATCACATTTTGGTTTTTCGTTTTTTTTTTTTCTTGAGACGTTCACAAACCGATCTGCTTTTGACGTAAGAAAGAAGTACGAAAGATAGAAAAAATCATTGTCTTTTCATTTATTATATTGATATATTATGAAATTCATAAGGAAAATATATATAAATATTATTGATAGAGAAATTTCATTCTCTCAAATAAATTTAGAATCTTAATTAAAATAAATTAGAAATAGCACCTAAACTCTAATTGTTAATTTAGATGACTTAAATATTATTCTATAGTGGATTAGAATTATTACAAACTCAAATTTAGAGATAAACTCTAATTTTAATTTATTTAAAAATAAAAAATTGTAATATTTAATTTGTAATTTTCAACAAGTGGTTACTTATTTTATTTGAATGAATAGTTAAAATTATGATTTTTGGGGTGCAATTATACTCAGTATAATAAATTTTACTAAAAATTGAAATTTAATTTTAATTTCACTCTTGATTTTGTTTGAAAAAAAAGAGATAGTTATTCTACCCCACCTTAAAAGCCCGACCCCAGTAGGAGACCAAGACAAGCCAGTGAAAGAGACCAACTTGCAAATTTTTATGAATGTCAAAATTAAAATCGAAACAACTGTAATTGAAGTCGAAATAATTGAAATATCGAAACTTATCAATTTCACTGATATCGAAACCGAAATCCAAACGTTTCAAAATTCCACGCAACATAAAGTCCGCCTAGCAATAAGACCTTAAATCATTTTATTAAAAAAAAAGTACTTCCTTGGCGTTAATAAAGTAATAATTGATTTTAAGTCATGCAATATGAAGTAAGATTTGCTATTTCGGTATCAGTTTCGATTTCGGAACCTAACAAAACCAATATATTTCGGCCATTTCGATTTTGGTCGAAAAATTTTTTTAAATTATTAATTGGGTGTTGATCAGAGTTTGACTGTACTTTGACTTCAAATTAAAAATACGATAAAATATTTAAAAAAATTTGAAAAAATTTGAAAAATTAAGAATAAATTTATACTTAATTTTACCATAATATTAAATATTATTTTAGTTAATTAATATTAATTTTAATAGTTAGTCACTGATATAGTCTATTTTTGATATATATTAGTGTATTAAAAAAATATACAAGAAATAATATGAATATGATTAAAAGTTAAAAATTAACATAAGCCCATTTAACTTTTCATTAAAATATACTTCACATATACATAATTTATAAATTCTAAGATAATACAACTAATTATCATAATCATCATCAGTTGAGTTTGGAACATCTGGACGTGGAATTACAAATTCAGTACCTGAATGATCCGGATGAGCATTTGTAGGCATATGAGTCAGAACAATTAGCTCTGCGCGATCTCATGGTAGCGGTTCTAAAGTATAATCATACCTCGAAGGTCCAAAATGAAAATTATATTTTGACTAAAATTTAACTTTATTTCAATTATTTTTTAACTTTGAATTAAAAAAGTATAATATGTTTAATATTTTTTAAAAATAATGAATAATTACGTGAATAATATTATTTATGTGAATAGTATCTGACAAAAACCGATAAGGACGTCGAAATCAAATTGGCGATAACACTGGCCCTAGTGTAAAGCCGGTCTCATCTTGCGATAGTACGGGTCAGATCGGTGAGGGCACGAGATAAGCGAGGGAGCGACGATAAACTAGCGAGTACGCAGGGCCCTTGGGCTCGAACACGAAACCGATGTGAGGTCCTCCCCATGCCCCAACCACCACCCCCCCCCCCCCCCCCAACCCGCGCGAGCTCAGCAAGCTCCCGCCCGCCCTCACGCTCATGCCCGGTGAACTCCCACTCCCGCGCACTCCCAGCTGCGTTCATTGGCGAAGATAAATAGTAATGAAGAGTAAATCCTAACCTGATATATACAGTTTCGACCGAAACTGCAAACCTTAATATAAAGTACTACTTACTCCATAGACCAAGGTGGTTGAGACAAACGATGACATAACTAGGCTTGGCCTCCGACTATGCTCAAATTCAATTTTAATAATACGAAATTAATAATGTAAAATAAGTGCTTAACTATATGGAGTGTGGTGCACATGGATAATATTTTCTTATATCATAATCTCTTTATTTTTATAAAGCTTTATTTTCGTGATTTATTAAAAATCTAGAATACCCAAATTTTTAAAGAAAATTTCTTATAATTTTCTGATAATTTTTCACATTCGTAAAATTTCTCCTCAAATTTAAAAAATAATATAATAATAATGTGGAGTCATAAATAATAATATAATAGTATACTAATTATAACAATAGTATATATCTAGACTTGAGAGTTCATTGATCATATTTGGATTGTAGTAAATTTATAGTATTATATTAAAAAAATCAATTTAAATTCCACTTATTTATTAAACAGGTTAAAATTTTAAATCTAAATTTGATATAGTCTAAATCAATCCATTTATTAAATAGATCGAATTAGGGTCATGACCCAACTCAACCTAAAATTGATTTATTTAATTAAATATATCACATTTTGATACGACATAAATTGATCCGATTGATCCGAATTTAATTTGAATTGAACTGATCGACTTGAGTTAGCCCCATCTGTTTAAATACTATTAATAATTTTAACCTATTTCAATTAATTGAAATAACATCATTATTAAAAAAACAATTAATTTATAAAATAAAAATTTTTAGATTTTTTTTAAAAAATAAATAATTTTAATTAACTTAATGGTATTAGGTTGACCCAATTGATCTGACTCCACTTGACCCATTTATGATTTGATAAATAAACAAGTCAATTGGGTTATGAATATATTACATTGATTAATCTGATTATTTTGATTATAACCAAGTCAACCTGATTACGACATAAAATTAATTATAATAAATCTGAACTTGTTCAATGGAGATCGGGTTAACGAATCGCATCTATATTATCAAATCTATATATACCTATAAATTAATTACTATGATAAAAGTTTTCAATTATATATAATTAGTTTTAATTATAATTATTATTTTCTAATTATATATTTTTTTGGTTTTAATGATATTATCTTCTTTCTATTTATATTGATTTGATTTTAATCGCTAATATTTATTTTACTCGTAAAATCAAAATTTTAGGTATACAATATTACAGTATCTAAATATTGTTATATTACTTGTACAATATGTATATTATTATATATTGCTAAGTACATATTACATCAGAGGCTAAATAAAACTTTTAAAGCATAGAGAAGTTTTTTGAAAAATTTTTGAAAGGTGTGTAGGGAATTTTCTCAATTTTTAAAGATTTTTTATAATGATAATAAGTAAAATTTAAACTTAAAATAAATAGAAAAGTCCTAAAATTCACGAAATATGCAATATTTTCAATAAATAGAAAATGGAAACGCCACGGACATTGCACGTGTTAGAATCACTTATTAATAGATGATTATTTAGTTTTACTCTTTTTTGTCGATTATTGTTAGCAACTTTTGGGACCAACCACTTGGTTGCCTACTACTATTGTGTCTCGCGATGGAACCCGTGCCTTGGAACGGGCCGATCAGAACGGGCCAGCCCCGGCCCATTTAAAGCACGAGTACTTGGGAAATGATTAAAAATTGTAAAAAGGGATTACAACTTTGTGACCAAGCATACCTTCCACTAATGTTCCTAGTGATCGCGCCTCGAGTGGTTTAGGAAAGACTTATGGCGTTGAAATCTCACCTAATGATACTCTTCCTCCCTAAATAAGAGAATGGAAATTAACTAAATATCAAGAACACGCGGAGTTAGGCGAGCGAGTTAACCAAACCTATGCAAATCGTTCGCGCTAATTAAGAACGTCTTAATTTGTTAATTAGCGAGGACAAAAGAAACATATGTCGTTGAAAGCATACCGAATGGTTGTGGTTGGAAGTAGACAAGGCAATGTTTTGCCTCAATCCGAAATTGCAAATTGTCTTTTTCTGTCACCTAATTAGAGGGTCAATTTAGAAGACGGACAACGAAGCCCTGACCGCATCCCTACAATTTCTACGTCGGATGTTGTCTTCCGATAATTTGATTGCTGTGTTTCGGTAGAACTCGCAGGGCCGGCCCAAAATGATTAGACGTGTTCCGAGTGCTAATCGCCGACTTCATGGTAGTGTCTTCTTGTTTCTCGCGTGGAGCCTTCATAACTATTCAAACCACTCGCCTTATCTACAATTCTATATAAAAAAAAAAAAACAATCACTTTCTAAATTTTTAATTAAATTATTTAAAATTATTTTATTTCGGTTTATTTTTTATATTAAATTAACATAAAATTTTATTTATAAAAATTATAGTAAATTATTTTAGAGTTCTGCATTTTGGAGAAGAATATGCATTTATATAATGAAAAAAAGACAAACATAGTGATTTTTTAAACCAGCTCGTATTTTTTCAATTAACAATTGGTTCGATTTTTTCTATTAAGAACCACGCCTATAATAATTAATTTATATATATTAATTTACTCGATAAAATTGAATCAAAATAAAATATTTATATATTTTTTTAATCACAAAATTAATATATAATTTTTTAAAAAAATCATAATATAATGCCAGTAATTTTTATTATTGTTGATAAAATAAGTGATTTTTTGTAAATTCATAATAATATAGGTGGTTTATTACCAAAAACTTTTTTAAAAATTTTTAAAAATTATGTTCTTAGTATATGTGAGTTTATTAATATCAGTATAATTTAAAATATCATTAAACCCACTTTAAACTATCACTTTAAAATAAAAAATATGAAAATAAAATGTATTTTATTTTAAAATTTTAAATCAAAAGTAGTAAAAATATACCAACCTTTCAAAAAATCACTTTTGTACAATCCAATACGGAAAGTAGATAAAAATGGTCAGGCTTCTGATTACTTTCTTTCATTTTCTGATAACAAAAAAAGTTAAGTTATTGGAATTGGGTCTTGTTAAACTTGACCCGGTGCGCTTGCAGTCTTATTGAGTCCATTGCGATCCTAAATTTATTAGTTAAAATATGTGACACATAATACTAGAAAAAAAGAGGTTTATAAGAAAATTTCTTGTTACTTCATATATATTGTTGATTAACATATCACACAACCACTGCATTGGGAAAAAAATAAAATAAAAATCACGAAATAAATAAATGAATACCATCATAGACTAAAATTAAATATATATCAAGTATTAATTTAATTCATCATATATCATCTACATTTCACATTCTTCGTATAACAATTACATTACATTATTTGAAAAACAAGAACAACTATTAAATTTTTTTTAGTTATCCAATCATTTATGCACGTGTAATGTAATTTATATATGATATTGAGCCAATATTTGATATTATTTTTAGACAACATAACATAGTCATTTATATTTTAATTAAAATGATTTATCTTACAGTATTTATTTTTAACTTAATATCATTAATTTTTAATATACAAATATTTATTTTTAATTTTAAATTATTCATTTTTAATATATATATATTCATTAATTATCTTATAATATATATTTTTAAAAGTCTTTGTTTATAATAGTTACAAGTCAATATAAACTTTTTTTTGAGCTTAAGTGGAATTGGCGCAATTCAATCCGATCTTGTTCGTCTATTAGCTTCTCTTACAATACCGCGCGAGAAGGAATTAAAAAGAAGAAAAAAAATGAATGAATTTAATTAGATAAAAAATTGCTAAAGGGCTTTTAAGGAATTTTTTTTCCCCTTTTATTTTGGATGCTTAATCTGTCTTCTAGTTATTACTTTTTCTAATTACAAAAAAATAGCTATTTTTCGAGCATTTAAATAAACTCTTTATCACATATCACATCTCAATTTGAACTCTGATGTTTTTTTTTTATAAATTAATTATGTCAAAAAAATGTTTTCATAGCAACTGTTGTAATGTAATTGCATAGGACCTTTCGATTTGTGAATAGTAAATAAATCGTAAATCTGATTTTCTGAATGTGCTGATCGTGTGATTTACTGTGATCGCATAAAAATGTATTTGTTATTCAGAAATCAAACGTATTGGTAGAAAAAACCAGTATTTTAAACAACAATTTCGTGATTAATTTTGACACTCATTAAAATTAATATGAATTGTTTTCATTCATTTTAATTAAAATCAGTTGATTTTGATTTCCATCAAATTATTTTCAAATTTTATTTTGACTAAATTTAAATTTAAAAATTAAAATAGTAATAAAAATAAAAATAAGAACAAAATTTATACACACATATATTTTTTGAAATTATTAAATAAATTTAAAATATGAAACGAATAAAATGCTCCAACCAAAATTCAATCTCCTATTTGTAATCACTTGTGTTAAGTATAATTAGGATAAAAATCTAATATATAAATATAAATATTATATTTTAAAAAATGAAAATTAAAAATATTAGTTAAAATATTTCGACTATGACTAAAATCAAAACATTTCAATTAAAATTTAAAATCTTGGAAAAAAAAAAACCAAGCTTACTAGAATGATGCATCATCAGTCTCAATTTGCATTTAACTTTTTCTTTATTATTTAATTTTTTAAGCCACGGACTCGTTGTCGTGGTCGACGGTCAGTATTTGATGTGGGCCAAAAATTTATGTAGCTTATTCGTTCACTGATCTTGTACTGATATTTGCTCGTTTTGCAGGCAGTTATTTTTTCAAAAAAAATGCAAATTTTCCCACTGGATTGATGTAAACAATGCGAAATTCGTAGAGTCAAAAAGCCATGGAAAACTAGCAACAAATTTGAAGTTTTAAGTTACCCAATTTATTTAAAAATATTATCTCCCAGAAAAAGAAAAAAGAGAACTTTTTTTTTTTAATAAGAAAAACTATTTATTGCTAGTTTTCTTGAATTGCCACTACTACAAACGCAAATCCAAACTCACGCTATCGGACGCCGATCTCGAGGCATGTCGCAGGCTGGTCGGCGACGTCGAAGACGACGACGAAGAAGATGAATCAACACCATCGCTTCCGCCTCTCCTCCTCGCTGCGGGCCATCTCCGATCAGCAGCCCTCCATCCCACCATTGGGCTGTCGATGATCGGCCGCGACTCCGACCCAACCCGGCCATAAACCGGGCCGCCGGCGCCGTTGCCGGCAGCACTCCACAACGGGTAATGCGGATGCGGCGGCGGTGTCACTGGGGCAAGTCGGCGGCAGCTCAGAAAACTGAACACCTGCCCCTCCACAATGCCGCAGCCTCCGCCAACGTGCACCGGCGGCGGCGGGAACAGGGCGCGCTTGGTTCTCTGGCGCTCGCGCTTGTGGGCATTTTGGTGGCCGCCTAGCGCTTGCGACGTGGGGAAGTTACGGTGGCAGTAGTGACATTCAAACTTCTTGCCGTTGTCTCCACCTCCGGCGCCATTGCTGCTGCTGTTGTTGTTTATTGTGATGTTGGTAATGGTGTCCTCTGAGCTGAGTTCATTGGATGGTCGAGTTTCACGTTCTTGGGGGATGTCGAAGCCGAAGAGCCGGAAGGCGGGGACTGCGGCGGCAGCGGGTTTTTCTCGCGATGGGGGTGGACGGAGGAATGGGAGCTGCGAGAAGGAGTCGACGGTTGTGAAGCTTTGAGGCTCGCGGCCGATCATCTCCGATCCAGCAATGGCTGAGTATAGAGTGAGAAAGAGAAAGGAGTGAAGCTGCTGCTGCTGCTTCTTCTCGTCAGGGACGTTAGGGGTTCTTGTAATAGATGGTTGCGTGCCGGGACAATACAAGGAAAAACAGTGTGGTGATCGGGACGCGAGGATGCTAAGATTGTGCTGGTTTGCCGCTAATAGTGGGATTTAAGCCATGTTTGGAAGTTGCCGGCTGAAACCAAAATATTTTGATTTTTACTGAGGCTAAGGCGAAATAATTTTTACACGCCAAATATTAACTTAATAATTATATACTTTTTAATAGATAAAAATTACATATTTTGATTAATTATAAATTTTTGTTTTCTGAGATGGAGTCTAATTCAACCTACCTCCTTCTTTGCTGTCATCCTACCGGAATGGATCAATTACGTCATTGTCTCGGGCTGTTGTTATTCTTAACAAAAAAAATAAAAATAAAACAGAGAGTTGAGATACTTCGAGTTTGGTCTGTTTTGAACCAAAACCAAAACCCAAATCATTGAGTCCATGTCCATCCGGACCATCCCATTCTTTACTTGTCATTATTTCTTCTGTTTGGTGTACAGAGCTTTTCTTGGATCAGTAGCCATCAGTCAGAGTTGATCTTTTCCGTGGCTCGCTAGTATTAACTCTGTGACTTCGGATTAGGTATTGGTTGTCGTGTCATGGACTCTTCATCTCCTCTGTACTTGCTGTCAACTGGGTCCCGGGTCGGACTTGGGCTCGGGCCGGAGATTCTGTTGTCCTGTTAAGGATATATTTGTTTGATTAGAAGTGAATAAAGATAATAAAAAATGAAATTAATTTCATCCATTTTTATTATTTAATTGTACACAAATAATTTCTCAAAAATAGTTTTTTGTTACTATTTCTAATTCAAAACGAGAAAATAAATTAAATTTTTAAATTTTTTTATTAGAAATGACTTTTAAATTGGGTAGATTTAATGATATCTTGAGTTATAATAATGTTTATAATTTCAATATAATAGTAATATAATTTTCAAAAAAAATGTATTTGTACAATTTTTTGAAAATAATATTTTATATAATAATAATTATATTTTTAGAAATACATTTTTTCCAAAAATTAACTACTTTTGATTATTTCTAAAAAGGGTCAAAAGTGTTTTTTTAAAAAAAATTCTATATTTTTATTGACTTTTGGGTAATCAAATAATCTCGAACTAGATATATGCAAAATTCAACACTATTTGGTTCCGGGATAAATCAGGATTTTAAATTTTAGATAAACTAGAAAATTAGTTTATCCGACCAACTTAGGTTTATCTAGAATTCAGAAAAAGCCGGCATTCGAGCCTCAATGGGCCCGCAGGCCCATTGACAGAGCCATGGTCAGCTTGAAGGTGTTCATGCACTGTGGTCCTGTACTACCAGAAGTCTTGGGTGGATTGCGAGAGAGGTAGAAATGCAGTAATGTACTAAACACTATTTTTTTGACATTTTCTTTGTAATAGTAAATGAAAAGTTTAACAGTGGTTTGAACTAAACCACATCTTTTTGGTTTATACTAAACAGCGCGCTGTCATTCATTAGTTTCTAATAAGAGTGAATAAAACCAGTTTACCATATCAATTTTATATATTTTAAAATCAAAATTGAATTTCAGTTCTTAAAAAATTTAAAATTAAAACCGTATCAGTTTTGGTTAAGAAATCGATTTTGGTCCTAAATAAATTCTAAAACTAGTATATTAATTTTTGAATTATTAATTTTAAAATATGGTATTTTATATTATAATTCTATACAAATTTAATTTTAAATATACTAACACACAATTTACCCAAGAATCTTATTATTAATTATAATTTTATAAACATTTAATTTTAAATATATTAACTTATGCATAACATAAAAAAATTATATTTTAAAATTTTACGTTATATATAATTATATTTATATATTTTAATATCCGGTATAGTTCCGGTTTATCCGTTAAACTATAATTAAAATCGGATTTTCGATTTTATCAAAATTAAAAATTAAAATCATATCAATTTATTTTAAAAATCGATTTTTCAATATAATTTTCAATGGTATGATTTTTTTTTACTCATCCCTAATTTCTAATACGAGGATTATCTAATTCAGTAGCAGATCTAAATGGTGAAATGGATGGCTGCATATCATTTGGGTGTTAATGCAACACCTGATGATGTTTTTGGATGGCCAATTTCCAAATCGGAATCAGCAGTTGGATCTCCAGGCATGCATCAAAATCACAAGGAATTGAATGGTTGACGGATTGGGACCAGATCCAACCTTTTTTTTTTTTCTCCAACCCTCATTTTATATCGAATAGATGTACAACTGATATTTATGGCGATAAACTTCTTGACCGCGGAGAACATGGCCAAGCTAGTCATCCTCAGAAGGCAACTGGGACTGCCTCAGCCGCACCTCACAGCCCTTTTTCTCTCTTTCTCCGTCACAAAACCCTAATTTTTCCATGTCTCGGTGCAGTGTGGCCGCGGGTTCGCTTGCATATGAATGTGCGCGCAAGTGCATTGGCTTCTTACTTTTCAGGGGTTTGAGCATTTTTAGATTCTATTTGATTTCGGATCAAGATGAAGGTTAACTCATTTTAAATTTTTTGATATAAAATTAATATTACTTATTTTATATTGTTATTAAATTAAATTATTATAAAAAATTAAATAATTTTTCGAATTTTAAATTATTGAAGCGTTAATTTTGATAAAAAAATATTAGTTTATAAAAGTAATTTAATAATCTTAATTCTAATCCTGATTTCGAATCAAACGGTGATTTAAAGCTTTAGAAGATATCTGATAGCTTTGGCCTGTTGAAGTAGTAATTTGATGGTATGATTAAGGCAGTGGACCCTACAGGGAGGAGAAGTGTATAGGAAAATTTGCAGCATGTTTTGAGTTTATTTGAATCTCGAAGAAGATGAAACACTTGTACCTATAAGTAACATGCTTTTAACAACAAAAGAATAGTTAATTTTTTGTGTAAATTCTTAAGATGACCGTGTCAAGCAATTGATTTGCGAGAGGATATCTAATTAAAAAAAAAATAAAAAAAATAATAATGTGGTGATATTGAGGTTATTAGAAAATATTGCATAAAGTGAGTTACCTCCATCTGAACAGTCTATACCGTTGCCTTCTAGAACACTGAGTTTGAGAAAAAAGCCTAACGGTGCAAAACTATTTTCCAAATCCTAACGCTAATATCTCAAACAAAAAAAAAAACCCAAAAAAAAAAAAAAAAAAACACTTCGCGAGCAATGTAACATGAGACTGCTAAACACTGTGATTGAATAGTTTCTTTTTTGCCTTTGCAGTCCCAACTCTATTTATTATCGTTATTGTTATAGCAACCCTCTTCTGCGCCCCGAAGAGCAATCCTTTCGTGTCCCACTACTTGTGAGTTATGACTGTTTAGCACCAACATCTCTGTCCCCATCGCGAGGTATATCTGCAATACATGATTCAATACATTAATCCATTAATCGGACTCGAATTTAACTCGAATTAAATAAATTCAAATTTATTATAATTAAATTTGAATTGTAATCGGGTTAATATGTGTAATTCATTTATGACTCAATTAACTCATTTATTTATCGAGTTTTAAATGAGTCGAGTCAGATTAATCTATTTATCAATTAAGTTATTTTAAATTATTTAATTTCTTTATTTTATAATATTTTTTTAGTAATTTTAAATTATTATTTATAAATTAAGTATTTTATTATTATACTTAACTTTTAATAATATTATTATTTTATTATTCAAAATATATTAAAACTATTAATGTTAATTAAATATGTTTGATAGATTTAGGTCAATTTGGGCCAATTTGAATTAATTCGAACAAATTAGATCAATTCAAATCGGGTTGAAAAATGACCCATTTAATTAAATATATTAATTTGGGTCAAATGAGATCATGATCCGAACATGACCCGTTTAATAAACAGATCATTTTGGGTCAAGTTGGATTATCTGTTTAAAAATCGAGTTAGATTTGAATTTACAAACTTAACTCGTTTAATAAATATATCAAGTTTGAATTGACCTATTTAATATAATACTATATATTTGACGTGATTCGAACATGACCCGTGAACTCGAATTAACAAGTCTATGATGAGCCACCAAATAAAGATAACATAAAATAAAAAAAACACTGTCCTTTCCACCAAGGTTTTGATTTTGGAAAAATTTTTAACATTATTGAAATCATTTTATTTTAATATTTTTAAGATTTTAGATATTCGATGACTTCAAAAATACTAAATTTTTGAAATGGTTGGATTGAAACTTAATCCTATTTTGGCTAGCCACCAAAGGAGGAAGTCCGAGCATGGCCCAGCCCAGACGCTTTGATAATGAATAGTCTATATTGGACCGAGCCAAGCCGGCCCTAAGAAATAAAATGCCTTGAACATTACATTAGGCGAGTGACTCTATAAATGATTGGCTTTTGAATTAGCTGATGTATCGATGTGAAGCACATAGAGTCATGTCCATGGTGTTCTTCTCAAAGTAATTGGGTGACCATAGAAAAAGGACCAGCAAAACATTTGCGTGTTCTTTTCACATATTTCGGTGGCACCACATCACGAGCGATTAGTGCACGAGAGAATAACAAGGTTGATCTTTGGATCTTGCAATGTACTTATTTATTATAATATTAAATATGATAAATTAATTTTATATTGAATATTGAATAGATAGAGTTCAATGTATATAATGAAAAAAACTCGTATTTCATGAGTTTAAACTTTTGGAATATTTTATTGTTTGACACATTATATTAATATGGTTTGACACTTTTTCGATTATCCCAATAAACAATATCAGAGTTTTAAGTTCGAAATATTATAAACTCTTAATATCGAAATTACCGTGATAATGCGACTAAATTGAATTGTATGTTTGCCTTTCTAAAAAAATCAAAAATTAAGACAAAAATCTGTTAGTATAGATCACACGATGGTACTGGTCAAATAAATTTTTTTATTAAAATTGTTAAAATTAATATGGTCAAATCATACCTGAATGAGGAGATTGGTATAATATTATATATGATAAATTAATCCAACGTCGAATATTAGATAGAAAGAGTACAATAAATAGTAAAAAAAGACTCATATCGCATAAAATTAGGTTTTTGAAATATTTTAGTATTTGGCTCATTATATTGATTTAGTTTGACGTTTTTTCGACTTTCCCAACAAGTGGTATCAGAGCTTCAGATTTGAAACTGTGTAAACTCTTAAAATTGAAATTACCATGATGATGCGACTAAATTGAGTCGCATATTAATCTCTTTTTAAAAAAAATCAAAAATTGAGATAAAAACCCGTTAGTGTAGATCACATGATGAAATTGGTCGAGTAAAAAAATTTATTAATTAAGAATATTAAAATTGATGCAGTCAAATTATATCTCAATGGAAATATTGTTATAATGTCAAGTATGATGAATTAGTCTCATATCAACTATTTGATAAATAGAGTTTAATATATATAATGAAAAAAACTCATATTTCATAAACTTAAGCTTTTATAATTGTTTGATGTCCGACTCACTATATCATTTCGATTTGATACTCATTCGACTTCTTAACACTTATTGTCCCCGTGAGGATTTAAAGTGGCCCTTTCCTCGTTGTTGCTATTTGACCTTTGCAGTTGCCCTTTTCTACTATACTTCCATGAAAGGAAAGTGTATTCTGATGTGAAATAGCACGAGAGAAATTTGCAGAATTGTTCATATCATTAGATAGAGTTGTAATCTTAGTTTTCCCTCCTATCTTATTCTCTCTGCTCTTGGTGAATGGTGCTAGTATTTTTTTCACTAAAAAAGGGTCATTGTCATTTTTCAATGGAGATGGTTGCGTGATGTATCAAACTTTTTATTTCTAAAAGTTTTTGCTTCATGTTTCAGTAATAGTTTTTTGAAGTAAATATCATTCTATAAAGCACTATAATTAACTATTTTTCCTTCGTTATCTTGTTGCATGACAAACCTTCTTTGTAGCTCAATTTCTTTTGTCAAGGACCTCTTTGAAAGGAAAGATGAATCTCTTTGAACTTCAATGTCTTTAAATATCTTGCAAAACAAATTAATTCAACTTGATACAATTTTTCTATTTAATTCATATATAATAAGTTCTCAGGGAACTTACTCAGATCCAAATTAGATAATTGGTACTAAAAGAACATAAATCTGAACATTATTTTTTAGGGTTCTTGGCCAACTAACATGTCATGGAAGCCACCCATTAGCATCATCACAGCATCACAATGGTCCAAACAAAAATTCCCATTGATTCTAATGTGCGTTCTTTCTCTTTGCATGCATGGTATCACCCTACCAAATGTAGCTTTCTATCGTGCTCCATAATTGAGTGATGTAGGATTGTCCTGGTGGTTTCTGGCTCTCGAGTCCTTAACAATTTCAAAAGCAAGTTGCTGATGTCTCCTAAGCACTAGCCCCACACTTTGTTGTTGTGGTTCCTGTGAAAAGAAACACAAGATAAAAATCACTTTCCATCTTTTGGGGATATGTGAGCCAATACGTCTCTTTTATGATGTTGCTTGACATTGGGTTTTCCCTAATCAACTAAGTTGTATGGTCCATTAGAGTGAGATTACAATGACCCAATCAGAATTCGAATAACAGGACTAAATATCACAAAAGAAAAAAAACTTATCAAACTTGACCGCGTTGTTTGTACCTTTTTAGCTATGTATTTCTTCACAAAATCGATAGCGAAATTTTATCTTATGTTGAAAAACTTATTTCATCTCATCAAAGACATGGTTGAATAGATTGATCTATTCTAATGTTGGGAGGACCACAGTCTTGTTTATAATTGAATGTCACGTTAAATACATCTCAAGATATAAAAAAGATGCATCTTGATGATTATATCATATCTAGCCATTTGTTTGTAACCACCAAAATTATTTGTAGTCTTGCTCATAATTGAACGTAATCCAAAATAATCTCGGAACATAAGAAAGACGCATCTCGCTGCATATTAAACTTAATAGCTATCAAAGATAGAGGGACGGAGAGAGATGGAGCACATTAAGATTTTTTTTAATACTAAAAATTTTATTTCGTTAATTTCATCGAATGCAAGGATGAACAGACTGATCATCATTAACAAGCAGCTTCACACAAGCATCCTAAATTCCCTTGGCCATCACCAACACAAGATCCTTCACCATTGTATTGTTGGATGCAGGCAAACACACGAGATTCTCTTTCACAATCACGGTAGCTTGGAACGAAAGTGCATACATTTGCTTCAGCTTCGTACACCATTATCATTCCAACTGCATGTATCATCACATCTTAACTTGTCAGTAAAACGAAGACTTCAACCAAATAAATATAACAAAATATTAACATTTTGATTTTTGTACATCTGATTTAGAGTTCAAGAAAAATTTGGAATGCTCGGTTAATTATATTGGCCACGTTTGCCAACTAATTTTGTATGTGAGTCATGCATGTAGTTTTTCAGTTTTTCGAGATGCACAAACAGAGAAAACCTAACGAAATTACCTTCCATTAAAATAGCATATGTAAATGAAAAAATATTCTAAAAGAGCTTCAAAATACCTAATGCCATGATAATAAAAACCAAGAGAAAGGAAGCTCTTGAATTGGTACCCATTCTTTCTCACAAAGTAGACAAGAAAATCTCTATGTAAAATAGCTTGCTTTCTTGCTTGCCCGGTTACTGATTTATATTGACTATTTTTCTCTCTTTTTTTATAAATTAAGCAATTTTAGGGATTGGCTGTGTGGTCCATAAGGGATGAGTAAAGTATTTACTTTATTTTATTGTAGGATTTGACAGCTATCTCAACTTAATTTTTGGATTTAAGTCGAGTGTTTCATATAGTATGATCCTTTTTGTCCAATCTCAATTGGCCATGTAACTTACAGTTGGCTCCATTTGAATTAGGACTAAAAATATGATCGGTGTTAATTAGTATAATTAGTTTTTTCTATGTTAATTAATTGTACTGATTCATGATCATTATATGTACTTGGTCACAAAGCAAACATATCCTAATTAGTTTTACTTACCTTGAGTCCTTGGCACTAAGCAAGTTCCAAGTTCCTTTTTGTCTCCAACACTTTGTTGTTTTGGAAGCAATCTCAGGGAACTATATCATTAATTTTTCATCTTTTTCTATGTGAGTTAAAACCAAGGTTTTAAGTATCGGTGTCCGTTTTAATTTCGGCACCCAACAAAACCGATATGTTTCAGCCGTTTCAATTTTGGCCGAAAGATTTTTTTTTAATTATTAATTGTGTGCTGACCAAAGTTTGACTATATTTTGACTGTACTTTGATTTTAAATTAAAAATACTTTCCTTAATATCTGGGAGGTGGTACATAGGGCAATTGTCTTGTGTGGGAGGGGCTAAACTTTTTATTGCGTATATAAAGCGATATAAAAATTTAAAAATTATAAAAGATTTTATATTTAATTTTACCACAATATTAAATATTATTTTAATTAATTAAAATTAATTTTGATAGTTAACCACTGTTTTTATATATTACGATATAAAAAAATATATGAGAAATAATATGAATATGATTAAAAAGTTAAAAATTAACATAAACAAATTTAACTTATTATTAAAATATAATTGACACATACATAATTTATTAATTATAATGTAATAAAACTAATCATTATCATCAGTTGAGTTTGAAACATCTGGATGTGAAATTATGAATTTAGTACCTAAACAATTCAGATGAACATTTATAGACATACGAGCCATAACAACTAACTTTGCGCAATCTCATGACAATAATTCATATTGGGGTGAGACCGATAAAATTTTTTTTTGTTTTACTTTCAGTGAAACGGTCATACACGAATGTACGTGAACAAAAAAATCAATGTGTTTCGATCAAAATCATTTTCATTTTAGTTTCAACCAAAATATTTCTTTATCAATTATATTTTGACTAAAATTTAACTTTATTTTAATTTTTTAAAATTCAAATTAAAAAAATAATAATATGTTTAAGTTTTTTTAAAAATAATGAACAGTTACATGAATAATATCATATACGTGAACAGTATTTGATAGAAACCGGCAAAGGCATCGAAACCAGACTGGCAACAGTGCTGGCTTTGGTGCAAGGTCGTCCCCAGCTTACGGGAGTAGAGGCCAGGTCGGCAAGTGCGCGAGGCGGACGAGGGAGTGACGGCAGGCTGGTGAGTGCGTGAGCCCAGTCCAACGAGAGTGCGGGCTCGGACACGAAGCCGACGCGAGCTCGCCTAGCAAGCTCCCCACTCGAGCTCAACCGGCAAGCTCTGCGTGAGAGCTCGCGCTTGACCGGCGAGCTCCCCGCTCGCGCTCATCGCTGGCGCCCTGCGCTCGCTCCGCGCACGCTGAGCTTGCCGCCAGTGCGCTACGCTCGCCCCGCGCACCGTGCTCGCTCCGCTCGCTCTGCGCCCGCTCTACTCACTCTGCTCACCGCCTCTTCTGAAACCCTAAACTGAATCTAAATATGCGGTTTTGTTTCGAAACCAGCTGAAACCGAACCATTGCGGTCGAAATGGCTCGGTTTCACCCTCCCTGCCCGACGGCCTCGAACCCGCTCCCCGCCGATGGCCTTAGACCCCCTCCCCGCTTGACGGCCTCGGACCCACCCATCGCTCCCGCCCCCGCCCCCAGACGGCCTCCGTCACTATGTTTTTTTGCAGGAAGTTCATCATATCCCTAGGATCAATTTTGATTGGGTAAGTTGCCTTCTCGAAAATGATGATGATGTCATGTTGCTTGGTTATCATAATTATGGGTGCATTCTTTTTGCAGATACATATTTCTGCTAGATATACTGGAAAGAGTTTGATGGCAAGGTTTTGGATTGACGACTCAGGAGGAACTGTCATATCTTTTATCATCCACCTCTCTTTTGTTGAATGAGAAATGAGGGGTGTTATTTGAGACACTTGTTTCATTAATATTCTTCAAATTCTGATTTATAAGGAATAATGGAAGGTTTCCTTTTTTCGTTGAATAATGGAATATTTCTTTTTGTTGGACAATAGCAGAACTTGTTATATTACTTTGTGTCTTAAACTTTCTAGCTACTATTGCTATCTGATTTCTGATTAGGCTATATTGTTTTAGCAAACTACAAGCTTCTATTATTGTTCTGGCAGGCTATATCGAAAGTAAAACATGTTATAAAATCTAAGGAATGATTGTCATTCACTAGGAAGTGGTTTTCTTTATCATCTTCAGTTTTACATAAATAGGATTTATCCTTTTGGTGGGAGATTTGAATCTGATGTGATTTCTCTCCGTCCTCTTTCTTTAGTTGTTTTGAAACTTAAAATTTAAAATTACAAGTTTCATATTGTATATTTACAAATAGATCATTTGATTTTTTTTAAATAAGTCAATATTTTAATCCTTTTTAATATTAAATTTCACAGAAAAGATTTAGTGAAAGTTTTAAAATTTAAATTTCGAAATTACAAGTTTACTATTTTTACATTTAAAAATAGCCACCGTTAATATTTTATTTATAAATAATCCAAATTTTATTTATTTTATAAGTAATTTTCGAAATAAGTCATGAAGTTTCAAAACTTAAAAGTTAAAATTACAAGTTTATTTTGTAAATTTACAAATAGATCCTTGATATTTTTTTAAATAAGTCATATTTTAATCAGTTTAATATTAAATTTTGAAAGGTTAAAATTTAAAATTTCAAATTACAAGTTTACTATTTTTACATTTAAAATAGACCACCTTTAATATTTTTATTTATAAATAAGTCCCAAATTTTATTTATTTATAAGTAAATTTTATAAATAAGATCATTGAAGGTTTAAAAACTTAAAATTTAAAATTACAAGTTTATATTGTAATTTACAAGTAGATCCCCTTGATTTTTTTAAAATAAGTCAATATTTTAATCATTTTTAATATTAAATTTCACAAAAAAAGACAGTGAAAATTTTAAAATTAAAATTTAAAATTACAAGTTTACTATTTTACATTTAAAAATAAACCACCTTTAATATTTTTATTTATAAATAAGTCCAAATTTTATTTATTTTATAAGTAAATTTTACAAATAAGTCATTGAAAGTTTCAAAAATTAAAAATTAAAATTACAACTTTCATGTTGTACATTTATAAATAGACCCCTTCAATATTTTTATTTATAAATAAGGCTATATTTTTATTATATTTTAAATAAAAGTTTACAAAAAATACATTAATGATTTTTAAATTTATAAATACAAATTTAATATTTATACATTAAAAAATAGACCCTTAAATATTTTTTTTAAAAAATAAGTCTAAATTTTACTTATTTTAAAATTAATTTTTACAAATAGACTCATTGCCGGACCATCGCTGGCCGGCGTCCGCGCCCGCGCTCCAGGGACGGAGGCCGAGGCCGGACGGCGCATTGGCACGCGGGCGCAGACAGCCTCCGCAAGTGGGACGGAGGCCGAGGCCGAAGCGCCGGCACGCGAGCGCGGACGACCAAGATCGAGGCCGTTCCGCCCCTGTGTGCTGGGAATGCGGGTGCGAACGGCCTCGGCCGTCCGAGCCCGAGTGCTGGCGCGCCGATGCGCCGGCCTCCGCTCCCACCGCTAGCTCCGGCGTTGCCGCTCGCGCGCCGACACTCTCGCCGTTATCCAATTTCGGGGACTTTTCTGTAAATCGAAATAATTTTGGGGTGTTATTTGAAAAAAACCGAATTTCTGGACGTTAAATATAAAAAATAAGTTTTTAGGGGTTTAATTGTAAAAATAACCGAGGGTAAAATCAGAAATTTTTTTTTTAAAATTTTGATTAAATAACAATCAGGGGGTGTGGGTAAATAATTTCGAAAATAGGGAGGTGTGGGTAATTCCGAAAATTACGGATGGGTGTAGGTAATTAATACTAATTACATGAGGTTATAGGTAATTATTCCTTTTTTTATAACAATTATCATTTATTTATTTTGTAGTGATTATTTTTCCTTGACTTTTTGAAAAATGCAATTATTGTGATTAACTTCGTGGATTATAATGGATGTATGAAATATTCATTACTACTTTATTACAAGAAAATTTTTTTAACAAGAATCATCTGTTTGTTTGGTTGAAAATTTATAGTGACTGTTTTCCCTTCTCTTTTGGAAATGCATCATTTTGATTGACTTCATGTACTATAGGGAACGAACAAAATATTTATTGTTTTACGATATGAATAATTTTTTTGGAGCAAGGATCATCAGTGTACCCAATTGAGAATTTATAGCGATTGATTATTTTTCTTTGTCTTTTGGAAATGCAATTATTGTGATTGACTTCATGGACCATAGAAAGGGCTTTGCATTATTCGGTTCAAACCGGATAAATCAATTGAACCAAAACTGAATAATCAATTCAGTTCGGATTATTTGATTTTCGTTTCGGTTTGGTTTTGAAAAATAAAAAATTTAAAATTCAGTTCAGTTTCGATTTTTGATTTTAAAAAATCATAAAAATCGAACCGAACCGAATTACGTATTATATATAAATACATAATATTAGTTTTGGTTTTGGTTTTTTATTTCAATTTAAATATAATTAAATTTAAACTAAAAAAAATAAAATCGGTTTAAATTTTTTGTTTTCAGTTTAAACCGAACCGAACCGATTTATTTGGTTTATACAATATTTGGCTCGGTTTATTTAGTTCGATTCGATTTGATTTTAACCGAATGCACACCCCTAACCATAGAGGATAAATGAAATATTTATAAAAATATTTTTTTGCTAGCAGGAATTATCTATTTGGATTATTTTTCCTTGATTTATCGAAATGCACTTATTGTAATCAGCTTCATGGATCATAGAGAATGAATTAAATATTTATTATTTATTGTAAATATATTTTATTTTTTCAAAGCAAGGATCGTTTCTTTTTATAAATTATTTTTTAATGTAGATACATGGATTGTGCAACTTGCAATCTAACGAATCAAATCAGTGTAATTTTATCAATTAAGATAAAAAAATCGAGTTGGAAACTAGTTCATCCAATGGTAAAACCTATATCTACTCGATTCTTAAACCTAAGAAATTATTTAGCAATACAAATGGTGTGATTATCTTCGCCTAAATGTCCAATCGTAGTGTGTCATACAACCTGAAGTTCACAATGATGTGAGCTAGGGGCTATAAAAAGCCCAAGCCCATCTAGAAAATTAATATTGAAGATTTAACTTATGCCTTGCTTTTGGGCCTAGCTTTTCAAGGATCATCTCAGGACTAACTCTGAATTTAATTTTTAAAAAATAAATTAATATTAGTTATCTCATGTTATTATTAAATTAAATTATTATAAAAAATTAATTAATTTTTCGAATTTTAAATCATTTGATCAATTTTAATAAAAAAATATTGGTCTATAAAAATTATTTATTAGTTTTAATCTTGCTCTGTTACAGAATAAGTCCTCAAAAACTAGGTATTGGAGTTTTAAACTTATTTAGTCCCTTGAGTATTGAGTGAGAAGAGAAAAGAAGAAGAGACATGAGGCACAAAAACATCATTAAACTTGTATGGTTTAGCTTAATCAGTATACATGCCTTGTCAACACGATCTGACTAGCATGTTTATTGCAATTTTGCGTGGCACACCTTACCATATGGCAATGAAACAAGCAAATAATTCTCCTTATGTTTTAAAAATTGTGTCAGTCTAAATATTTTTGTATTCATTTATAAATAAAGAGATTTAGTTTAGATGTTCGGTTAATTTATGATTATTTTGTTATCTTTTTATGATAAAATAATTAAGCATTTGAAGTTCGGTAAATTAGTACGTATTGTTGGAATACTGGATGTATGATCCATGCAAAATTCTCCCAATTTTACGTTTATTTTTTTGAATAAAATTATGGTATTTTATTGAGGAGTAAATATTGTTACATATATCATTGTGGAGTATTATAAGTTCTAAAATCAAAGGATGAGCCCGGATTACATAGCCGATGTCACCAAAAAGGTTTTTGGCAAAGCTCAATCCGATGACATCGTTTGGTTTTGAATCAGTATCAAGACTAATGAACCACTTTTGTAAACTAATATTTTTTTATTAAAATTAACGCTTCAATAATTTAAAGATCGAAAAACTATTTAATTTTTAATAATAATTTAATTTAATAATATTGTAAAATAAGTAATATTAATTTTACAATGGAAAAATAATTTAGAAATGGGCTAATCCTGATTCTGATCCCAAATCAAACAGGACTGATATCTTCATCGCGACTCGTGGGCCATTAGGCTTATTCAATATGTTACAAAGCATATGTTTTATATATGCTATATTTTTTCATGGATTATACTAAATTAAAATAATAAATCGGCTCAAAACATAATCGAAAATAGATTTTTTAAGATTTATAAAATATTTTTAGTTAATCCTGAAATAGAAATTAGAATTACTTGAATTAAGATAAGAATATAGTTCAAAAAATTTATTTTATATTTATTGTTTTTCCTTAGATTCTTTACAACATTAACTTCCTTCTATCAATTAGACAAGTTTCATAAACAAATATAAATAAATGGATAAATCTAGTTGAAAAATTCAAATATTAATTTAGGCATTATAATAAAATTTTGTAATAAATAAAATAAATAAAATAAATAAATAAATAAATAATTGAACATAAAATTTTAAGAGACATCTTAAGTACCGATTTAGTTGTTATATAAATTTTTATATAGGAGGGAAGACATGAGGATGATACCTCCTTGACTTTATTATTCTCAAAATAATTCTAAGAGGTTTTTTTTTTATCTATACCTATATATACCTAAAAAGAGAAAGTGCACATTTATAGTAGCAGCTTGAGTTGGAGTCGTGCCATGAGCTAAGTCCCTGGAAACCTAAGTCATGGGTCAGTACATATTCAGTCATGGGTCAGTCCACAATATGTAGTTTGCCGCTTTGAGTTAGTTGATATTCAACTAGAGACTTTGCTCGATTTTCATTATCCTGTTTTAATCTCTTACGAGTCGAAGTGGCATTCTTTGGTCCAATGCATTTTCTAGTCCATCCAAATTATTTTTTCTTCTTTGAAATCCTAATTCCAAGAGCTAAATATTTGTGCTGCCAATGCCTCAATTCTCTTGACTTTGGCACAACTTGCTCCATCTTCGATTGTGAAAACTCTTCTCACTATTACAAGTTTTTGTCCATAGATCCCATTGTCGCTGTAGTATAGGAGGTTGACAAAGGAGAGCAGGACGATGGTTCCCGATGAGATGAAGACAACTAAATTCGATTAGCGCCCATGGTCTTCACCTGTTAGAGCTATACTACATGATCCTTCGTTTCTATCTCCTCTACCTAATCCTCCTCCGAGTGCCGAAGGTGCCAATTTCTTTATTTTTAAATCTTTTTTCTTCGGACTTCACAATTTTCTATTCCATCACTGGTCAGGGTTTATGCATGCTGAGACAATGAGCTTATCAAAAAGGGGCACGTGAATCAGAAGTAATTGCAAGTTGATTCAAAAGTGTTATAGTATCAGGTGTGATGAGTTAGTTTCGATTAATCCTATATCAAATATTTGATAGATAAAATTTAATATATAATAAGAAAAAGATCCATATTTCATGAGTTTGACTTTTAAAATAGTTTGACATCTATAACGAATGGATTGTGAGGCACAATGCACTATATTAGCGTGATCTTCAATGCATTATAAATCCAATCTGCTTCTTCGGTAATGTTTGGAATTTAGGAGTATGTTTTTCTAAATTATCTTCTCCTCTCTTTTTTTCTCCTTTTTAGTCTCTTGTTTCCCTTTTTTTTAATATCTTTTTTGGCCTCTTGGTGTTCTTCTTTACCTGTTAGGATTTTCTAGGTGGCATGAGCTTCAAAAGTGGGGTCTCTTGCTAGAGATAATTTGTGCACTTTTTTTCTTTTTTGTTTGTGCCTTTTCAGTTGCCTTGCTCTCTGTATTTAGTTGATTGTTGGATTTATTGATGCCTTAATTGATGTTGTTAATATTATTTTTATTTTAGCCAATAATGGTGTTCGTTATGGTTATTAATTAGTAATTATTTTTTTTCATTGGGTTTTGGTTGTTTAGATTGATGTATTGGAGGAGTTTTGGTTTGGACCTTGTTTTTTTGGTTTGGTTGTCATTCTTTCCAAGCTTTGGTATGCTTCAAGGGGCATGATTATGGTGAAATCTTTTGATTTATTTTTTCCTTTAAGTTCTACTAAAAATTGGCAAGTCACTTAATATGGGAAGTGTTAATGGGCCGAGATCTAATAAGCAAGCTAATTGACCTCAACTTGAACTTGCTAATGACCAAAAATACTATGGGCTTGAATCAAGCTCAAATTTAAAATTTAATAATTATTTTTGACTAATTAATATAAACAATTTAATATTAAAATAATGAATTAACATTCAATAAACATAAAGCATAAAAAAATATAAATAACACTAAATTATAACATAAATAAATATGTTATTTAAAAAATAAAAATTATATTATATAAAATAATACAATTTTTAATTGAACTCTTGATTCAAAATTGAATTAGTCGGATTTGGCCCGAGCTCGATTTTTTTTTTTTTATAACGAGCTTAGAAGAACAGCTCGCGAATTTCGAATTAAATTTACACCTCTATTTGTCAGATAGCTCGGGCCCAAGGCTGGGCCCATTTAAGCCCAAGCCCCAGGGTCCCTTCCTCTCTCAGCAAGCTGGCTATATCCTCTTCTGAATCATTTTCCTGTCCCCCTCTCTCTCTATCTCTTGGAAAACCCTTTTGGAGGGAAAACCCGTACTTGTATCCCATTTATTTCACTCCCTCTTTTCGTTCGTCTTGCCACCTCGAACCGATCGCTCCGCCCCGATCCACCCGATTCAATCAGGTCCTCCTCCCTTCTCTCCTTGTTTCTCGCCTTCTGTCTCTGATTTCTCGATTTTTTCTGATCCAGGATTTGATTTTTCGAGGGTTTTTCTCGTGATTTAGGGATTGGGAGCTGAATTTCGTCTCGGTTTGGGGTTTTCCTCGTGCGGCCTGGCCGATCGCGCTGGTTCTGAGTGAATTAGGTATTGTGTTTTTCCTTTTTCTTGGAATTTCGTCCTGGATTGGTCTTTGGGAAGTGGTAAGCGTTGCTAAGCGGGTGAAATGATGATTTTGTAGTGGATTTGGATGTGGTTGTAACATCTGTTTACCGTGATTATTTCTTGAGCTGGCTTATTTTTTTGCTAATGGGTAGATGTAGATGTAGAAATGCGTTTCTGGTGCGGAGAGCTCTATGCATAGTGAACTTTTCTTTCGGAAATACACTTTACTAATTTTCTCTTTCCACTTCTGCTGAATTTTTTGATGCTGGTTTTTCTGTGAATGATTTACATATTTGACCAATTTAGATTTTTGGATTCTGTTTTGAATCCATGGAATACCAAAGTTGACTTGGAAAATAGCATTATTGGTAGAGGATTGAACTTGAATTTCAAGGAGCTGACAATAACTAATTTGTTATATTGAAATGAAAGACCTACTGCATTGGGTAAAAAATTATTCTTTTTATGTAATATTTATTCTTCAACTAGCAAGATGGTTCTCATATTGCATCTTGCATTGGAAAGCAGTTAGGGTTTTATATTATTGCATTGGATGATCAATGTGTACATGAATTACTTTGTGTGTTAATGATAATAGCCGTTGTATGAAGGAGTAAATGAGATCAATAAGCAAAGAAGATAAAGATAGAGGTTGAGCTGGTTGGGTCGAACAATTGTAGTAATAGTCTGTGCTTTGAATCACTGGCTTTAAATTTTTAAAGATTCAATCAAGGATTAAACCTGTTTTTCTTTGAAGGAAACTAGTAGTTGTTGATTTGGATAATTTAAAAGGAAGTGTTTTTTTGTCTAATAGAGGTTTTAACTTGTCAGCATTGTATGCAATCAAATTGCAGACAAACCCAATTCAGTTGAATTTAAGTTTTTAATGACTATGTATGTGCATTTTCATCTATGAAGGATGGGTAGAACTTAACATAAATGTGAGCGCAATAATTAGGGTGGAGGTAGGAGGTATAAGTGATGTGTTTGGTTGAACTATTATTTCCGTTGCAGGATCAAAAAAGGATATATAAGGTGACCTTCATTAAGTTTCATGGGGTTGGTAGATTTGGTGGAAGGTGATTGAATAATACATCATGAAGACTTAAATCCTGTGACGCAGTTTAGGCACAATCATCACATGAAGTTTGTAAAGATGGACTTGTTAGTACGAGAGTCATGTTGTGATGCAAAGTAAATGAGAAGACTAAGTTTTATGTAAGATTCTCGCATTACTTCACACATTTGATATCAGATTCTCACATGGTCGTAAATTAATCTAGTTTGTTTCTACTTGAGATCAGGTTATTTATATTTATTAGTACAACTAACTATAGAGGGGTTATGCTAATGTAGTGTGAACTGCATGATTACTATCAAACAAGAATTTAAGATAAAAACCAACATTTCCCGTTGGGTTTACCTAAATCTATGAGAAGCATAAGCATTTTAATCGCGTTGCAAAAAATTGTGTGAAGTAGCATAAGGTAAGGATTACTAATATAGGACAACTATATCCTTTTTACGGTAAAATTAGAGATCTAGTTCAAGTTGAATTTCAACTCCTATTAGGATTCGTTAAGATTCATACAGTTACAGTTCAAAGGCCATATCTGTTAAGATATTTATTTATATCCAGTAGATAACTATCCGTTAAAAAGTTGAGATCGATTCCTATAAGTTTCTTATTTATTATTTTGGATAATTCGGATTTTGTCTTGGTCAAAATTAGAGTTTATTTATCAGTCCGATTCAATAACAGTCCTACCCCAATAAGAAATAAGTTTTAGATATTTTTATTTAAGATATGTTAAATAGAATTTTTAGTGAAGTTTAAGTCCTATTTTTAATGTACATCAAGTAGGATTCTAAATTCATTAGAGAGTTATATATACAGCCCAAGATTGTAATAATTTTTTTTTAATTAATAATATTATCTTATTTTAGGTTTGTGTCTTTCCATTTTTCTTATAGATTTAAAAATCTATCGTAAAAAGAAGACGGTAATCTTCTTCATACATCTTGTGCCCTCTCCTGCTGCATTAAGTGGTATCAGAGTGATATTGTTTCTGAGTTCAACTCCATTAATTATAATTGATGACGATAATTTCATAAACGGTGATTTAGGAGATTATCAAATTAAAGATTTGATCAAATAAATTTTTTTTTCTATCACGAGGAAGTATGAGATTTTGAAGTAAATTGAAAATAAGAACTAATTTTGTTAATTGATTGTTGAAGAGTTTCGCGATTCGACGTATTGGAGATTATCACATGAGACAGTTTTTTAAAATTTTTTTTCTGATTTTTATGGATATAAAAATTTTCTCTATTAGGTAGAATAATTTAAAGATTTTTTCAGCCGTTTAAAGGTTCCTGAGATAATAAAAATTAAGATTATTGAATTAAAACTCAAGGAACATTGTTCATTATGGTAAAAGCAACTTCAACAATAACGTGCAAAAGAAGATTATCAAAAACTTCAAAATGGTTAGAGATGCGACACCTTTTAAAAAGAAAATTCCTACAAAATGACTATTTTATTCATTATGAGGAGGTCCGCACCAAATTGAAACATGAAATTTAAGAAAGGGTAAAATTCAATCTAGTTTCTCAAAAATTTTAAAAGAAAATCATAAATTTTGAGATAAATCATTCAGAGATTAGTGTTGTCATGAATTTTATTACAATTTCTTCTTATATTAAATCTTTTTTTTTGTAATAATGAATGCTAAAGAAGAAAATAACAGTGAAAAAGTAATTCTAAATATCTTTTCTCTAAATGAAGTAAGTTTAAATAGGATTTGTACATACCTACTAACAGTTCTTAAGAAAATTTCAATTTATAAGAGAAGTCATCTGCATATATTGAGAATTTCAATCAAAGTTGTAAAGTTAGTAGTAATACAAATAACAATGTTATCTTTGGGAGGATCAATTATCATATTCCAAATTTACTAGTGAAGATGTAAAAATACCATAAAATTTTTCACCACTTAAGGATGATGAAATAATACCTAATTTTAATTGTTATTTATTATACGTAAACGTTTATTATGATTATTCGAGATGCAGAATTGAATATAAAAGCTTACAGGTTATAAAGATTATTTTAGGAGTTGAACAAAAGTGCAAGGACCGACTAATGGTAGAGGCAAATAGATTGAGGTATTAGAAAAAGAAGGATCAAACAATTAATATGTTTCGGTAAAATTTAATTGGTATTTTTTATTAAGTTTTGTACTGAAAAGAGTTTAAGAGGAGCACAACTGCAACAATAGAGATTTTAATTTTTGACTTGAGAACAAGTCTTTTACGAGTAGAGGAGTCTGATGTAGGGCAACTAGATCCTTTTTACAGTAAAATTAGAGATTCAGTTTAAGTTGAATTCTAACTCTAATTAGCATTCGTCAAAATTCATACAGGTACAGTCCAAAGATCATATTTGCTAAGATATTTATCTAAACTCAGTAAATAACTATTCGTTGGAAAGCTGAGATCGATTCCTATAAGTTTTTTATTTACTATTTTGGATAATTCGGATTCTGTCTTGATCAAAATTAGGATTTATTTATCAGTCTGAGTCAATAACAGTCCTACCCTAATTAGAAATATAATTTAAATATTTTTATTTAAGATATGTTAAGTAGAATTATTAGTGGAATTTATGTCCTATTTTTAGTTTATATTAAGTAGGACTCTAAGTTTATTAGATAATTATATATACAGCCCAAGGTTGTAACAAAAATAAAGTTTTTTATTAATAATATTCTTTTATTTTAGGTTTGTGCTCTTTCATCTTTTTTGTGGATTCAAGGATGTATTGTAAAGAGAAAATGGTGATATTTTTTCTACCCTTCGTGCCCTCTCTTGCTATAACAATTACCTGTGGTGGCATTTTGATAGCTAGCATTTGGTTTTAGGTTATTCCAAGGATAACTATGAACAATAACCAAATGGATTTTGTTGTTATCCTTAACCTACATAATTGGGTTATCAGGGATTACCCAGGGGTTATAGTTATTCCACCTTATTCTCCTTGTACACACCAACTACTAACCTATCTTAACCCTAGAATAACGTCCAAGCATGCCCAAATTAATTTTAACCTTTATTACTACTTAGCTTCCTGTAATCTTCAAAAATTGTGCGAACTTTATTCCTTCCACTGAGATCAACTCGTAACTCTATCCAAATAGAGTTGCTAAATAGGCCAAAATGATTGGCTGATACTATACTGAAAGAGTTAGACTTAACCACAATAGAAGTTGGTTAGAGAACAAATCCTGTAAGATTTCCTATCTTGAATGCATTTATGTCTGAGGGATCCTTTGTATGAAGGCTTTATTATGATTAACATGCATAGATTAGGTCGAAACAATAAATTAAAATCCTTGGATGATTTGGAGGTTATGAAAAATTGAAGTAAAGCCCATCACAAAGGGACATTTTGCTACAACCATTGTCTTCAAGTAGCAAATTATTGATATGAAACGATAGCTCGAGGGACTACTAGGGGGAGAGACTTTGGTAATTCGTCTTATTGGATAGTTGGGGTCTCAGGTGTTGCAGAAAAGCTTATTTCTATAGTACGAAAGGTTGACTTTGAATGCAACCTACAATTTGACACCATAGGGAGTTAGTTTTGCCATTATAGTGTGTCAAACAAGGAAGAATATCACTCTAAAATAAGCAGGTTGCCTATGCCGGATCTTAACTTGCAAATTAGACTAGGCTTTACAACATTTCCTTTTTGAGAGTGAACAAATTTGTTGAAGTATACATACGGTGTATTTATCAATTGTTGAAATAATTTGAAACCAAAGACGAGGAAAAATGCATATGTTAATGGGCTTGCCTCACTGAATTTCAGGTGCTAAATTTAGACAAGAATATTGCGTTCTGTAGATCAAATTGTTCAGTCAATTCCTTCTGTCTACCTATGATCACTCATAGCAAGAACCTCTGTAGGGATTTTCTACATGATTAACCAAGTAAGGGAAATTATTTCGTTTAATTAGTGGCGTTGAAAAGAATGAAAACCTAAGGATTTTTAGGTAAGGCTTTTTGATACAAATACTGAAGGGATCAGCATTAAATTTCATGCACTATAAATCTCAGATTTGTTCCATGACCTGGACAGATACCTTGCACATTTTCTAGTACATTCAAACTGGGCCTTCTTTTCTCACCTCATATTGCCTGCATTATTTTATGGTGTAAATCATGTAGGTCACCAGGCTTTACATAAGTCATGATGGAGAGAAAATCAATGTGGTTACTGCACTTCCTTTTTAGAGTTTATCCTTTTGAGCATGTTTGTGAAGACAGAACTGGATGACTGCTGCAGATGAGTAAGAATTTACATTTCTGGGTAGTATTCTTAGATCCTTGTTCTGAGTATGAAATGGGAATGAACTCAATGCTACAAAGTTTTAAAGCTTAAATTTGGTGGTCTGTCTGGTATTACAATCTTTTGTAACCATAACCGGGAGGAAGTCTAAGCAACTTGCTCAACATGTTGACTCTATCCATGACTACTAGTCCCAGGAAAGAGAGCATGAGTGTGTTTGGTAGGCATCTTCTTTCTCTGACTAATAATTTTGGAAATGCTTACACTGGTGGTTGCATATTATTCCGGTGAAGGCAAGCCGATATGCCCTTCCATTTTAGTGGCTAGGCATGTGGTCATTGTTTTTTCTTCATTTTTCCTTGAGGTTTCACACCAAGTAAAATTTTTCATTTTAAATTATAAGGTATACACTGTCTGATGTATTATTAAATACTTGACTCTTGCAATTTTTTGAAATGTGGTTGCCTCTTGTAATTACATATTTTCGAATGTCTGGATATCTCCACAAGGGAATTGGTTGTGTTTAATTTAGAAAAGGGGAACAAAAAATAACTTGGAGGTTTATCAAGTAATTTTCGGCATGAACAACCAGCAGCTCAATGAGCAAAAGGAGTGAATGGGCTAACCAAATTATGTCAAGAATTTTTTCACTGCTTGTAGTAAATTCATCACTAACGTTGTATCTATTGGTCATTGCATTTGCCATCAATTCTCATCGTTGTACTTAGGGTTGATTTCTAAAATAGGAAAAAGCTTCTGAGAATGCACAAGGAGAGGTAGAAACAAGAAACCATCCAAATAATTCTGTCCAAGAACTGGAAACATACTTCTGAACTGATGATGCTAGATAAATTATTGGACTATATATTTTACTGGAGAGACTAACTTATGTTTTAGGTTAATGTAAACAATATGAAACATGATGCTGACAATGGTGGCCCCCTATAATAGGAAGTTCAGAACATATTTCTTCTTTGCTTCTGCATAATTTAATTCAAAAACGAAATCCCCTTTGGTCATTGCTGTTTCCTAATATAATTCTATGTTTTGAACAAACTAGTAGCCTTGATAAGGCTGGAATATATCTCAGTAACAGTGAGTCTTATATATGATTAGAGGTAGAAATGTGAGAGAGAGACTATATCCTGCTTTTTGTAATTGATTTTCGAGGGTTGGAATTTTCAATTTGTTCTTTCAAAAAATTATGAAGCATTCAAAGCACTAGCGAACATGGGGGTTGTTGGAATTTTGTTGCTATGGTTGACAAGTCGTATATGATTTTCTCTTTAGTGGGTCAAGAATGAGGCTGCTGTTTATTTTGTGAGAGGCATTTCCATGGAACCTTTTTGGCCTTCAATTCATACTGCCCCAGTTTTCCCTAGCTCTTTCAATACCTTATTTGATTCCCTGTGAAGTGGAGGGAACGAGCTCTCTTATGTTCTTTCAGTGGCAACCTTTTTTGAGATTGTTTTCTAAATAAATTATCAGGTTATTCTTATACAGTGAGGAATGTATATGAATGCAATCTTAACAACCACATTAATGTACCTTAACTCTCCGTTATGTGTCAACTAATGATATTTCTACTTTCTTTCTATGCATCTATATGGTAGATTTTGACAAATTTTCATTTTCTGACTTTTTTTTTATGAATCAAGATGTTCTGTTCTGTCTTCATCTGAACTCTTCTGTAATAACTGAAATTTCTAAAATGGTGATCCCCAGATCCCAGTTTCATAGGCATAAATGGGAACTTGGAGAACAAGTATTATAGCTTTTTGTATTTGGTATTGGCCTTTGGGTTTTATGCCAAGCACTTTTGTTGTTTAAAGGTGCATTATCGGCAATCACCATTTGAGTTTTCTTTTTTAAGTTATTGGATTTGATTACTGGTTGCGCTAGCCTGTTGTATCATATACTGTAAGTGTTGAACTGGATGGTGTCAGTTATTTTTTATATGCAAAATTAATATTCATTCTCTGACAGTTCAATATTTTTTTAAAGTTTTGCCCCCGATCATGAAGATCAAGAAAGACTGACATAGGACATTGGCCATTATCTCTACGGAAGGAAAATATTGTGTACAGCTTTTCAAGTAGTTGAGATGGAGGATTAATTCCCAATGTTCTCTCAATTTTATTTCACTATTCCTTCATTTGTTCATTTCCCTTCTTGCATTTTTTTCTTTTGTTTTTTGTATTTCTCTTTGGTAGCAGAGTTAGGGTTTTTGATACCATGTTAGAATTCTTAGGTAGCAGAATTAGGGTTTCAGGAGAGCAACTAGGGCTTCTGATAAAAGTGGAAGATATAATAACTTTCCTTATTCAATGTGAGTGCAAATACACAGATATATATAGGCCTGGCCAATCAGTCCTTAATAGACTTGGACATTAACTCCTATACTTAGAATCAGTCCAAACTTAGACTATCCAAAATATAGTAAACACTGCCCGGACCAAACTTTCCTGAGATAGTACTACTGACATACTTCAACAGAAACTCTTGGATTTTTTTGGACCCTATATTTTTTTATTAATTGAAATTTCTATTATGGTTTGTGCCATTTTTGTCTTGCAGGGTTTCTATGGAGCGTGCTAAATTTCTACAACTCTCTCTAGTGGTAGTAGCTCATTTTTTATTATTTAATTACATGTGAGTATTCCTTGCTTTCTTGATTTTCAGTTGGCGGGACAATGAATCGACCAAATACTCGCAGTAAGAACAAAAGGCATAAGACTGACAATGATGATGATCTCTCTTCTGAAATATTAAGGTTTTTTCTTTTCACTTCTAATGTTTCTAAGTGATGCCACCAGCTTGTCTGAAATTTCACTGTTATTACAGAAAAATTCACTTAACTGGCGAATTATGGAAGGAAGACATATCTCAGCTATATTCATTATGGAAGCCCATTTGTGAAGGTTGTCGTGTAAATTCAAAAGACTCCCCTAATTGCTTCTGTGGATTAATCCCTGTCTCTAATGGAACTAGGAAGACTGGTTTATGGCAGAGGATGCCAGATATTATTCTTTCTCTTGGTCCAAACCCCTGCAAGGATCTTCGTTCATCGACAGACACACCTGCTGGGTTAACTAACCTGGGAGCTACCTGCTATGCCAATAGCATTCTTCAATGTCTTTACATGAATACATCATTCAGGGCTGGGATTTTCTCCGTGGAGCCAGATATTTTGAAGCATCATCCTGTTTTGGATCAACTTGCAAAGTTGTTTGCACAGCTGCACTTAAGCAGAAAGGCTTTCATTGATTCAGCTCCATTCATCAAGACTTTAGAGTTGGATAATGGTGTTCAGCAGGATAGCCATGAATTTCTCACGTTGTTCCTATCCTTGCTTGAGTGCTCTTTAAGTCAGTCCAAAGTCTCTAATGCAAAAACAGTTGTGCAGGATTTGTTTCGTGGAAGTGTATCAAATGTGACAAGGTAAGCAGCAACATGATAGAATCAGGCACATTACCATTTGTTTCAAGAAATAGGCACCACCAACATTTCTTAATCTTGATATTTTTTGCCCCTTTCTGTGTGTGAGCATGTTAGTGCCCCACAAAGAAAAAACGAACAATGAGCAACCAAAGTTTCTATGAACAATGCGTGTATTCGTACCTCTACAAAGATGCCTGCTCCTCTTCGAACATCCCTTCATCCTATTTAACTAATTTCCTTTGTTTTGCTTGGTAAATGACATCCAATTTAGAGCATCTCAAGTAATGGAAAATTGAGCTTTACGCTAGCTTCTTCTCCATGCTTATTTCTACACACTTTGAAACACAATAATTCTTATACTCCAATTTACATTAGCTTTGCTAGTTTTGTCCTGATAGAGAATGATAGTTTTAGTTAGATTCGTCTGATTTCTTTGCTAACTAACCATCTAGTTGTATATTTTATTTCCTTTCTTTCTCCTTATCTGTTTATAGTTATTTAGAGTTGCAACCTAAAAATTCTCATTCTTGACTTTTTTGTAATTGATGCCTAATTGATTCTTTTCTGTTAAAGAAATCCATATCTTAGCATCCAAGAGATCTACCACTGATGGATTAGGATGATAATGTTCTAAACAATTCTGCAGATTTTTTTTAGAATTTGTGCTCTATGATTATTATCATTTATGTTTTATTTTATTTTATGAGGAAAGCAAGAGTAGGATTCAGTTGCAATTTGGAATTGCAACAATTAAGCTAGATGCCTCTATGCACCTTTGTTTTAATGCTACTGCAATTTGGCATGTGTTCTTTTGTAATTAGCAAAGATGTAGCAATCATGTTAGTTTGTGTGCATGCGCACATGTTTGCTTGTATTCTGAGATTGATGAACGAAGGAAGATGGCTAAGGAGAAACTGGAAAAATGAAGAAAAGCAAGATGATAGTGATTAAAGCAGGGCTAGTACTTAGAAGTTAATTTTAGTCTGAAAATGGCCTGTCGAAACTGTTCAACAAAAATTTGCAAAGGTCTTAACCTCAAATTTACTATGGATTATTTGTTTTTATAAGGGCTATGTCTCTACTATCCATCCTTAACCTAAGATCATCGTGATCTCAAGGCACAATATACGGAAGCATAAAGGAGTGAAAATGATGAAATCTTAGGTTTGTATGGTTTTTCACTTCTGATTCGGGTTGAGAATATAGTTCCAACTTTCAAGTGTTTTGACTTGTGGACATGTTTTTTTTTTTGTAGCATAAATCCCATTTTTTTCAGACAGAATTCTCAGATTTTGTTCTTGAACTAAGGTCCAGTTCCCTCTTGATCTTATTCTGCTTATATCTGTTCCCTTTTGATGACTTATTATATCTGCTTTCAACTGTTCCATAAATCATCCTTAAGAGTTTAAGATTATTTGTTGCATTCAGATTTTTCATTGTGATTTAACTCAATTCTCTATGTTAAATTCTCCTGAAAACTGTCTAAGAGGACGGTTTTTATTCAGGTGAGATTCACCTGGATAAGTGAGAAACAAGAGTCTGAGAATAATAACAGAGAAAAAGACATTTGTTTATGGTCAATGGGTTGATTACGATGTTGTTTGTTCTCCTTTCTAACATATTTTCCCTTCTCTCCCCCTTCTTAGCTTGCTGCTCCTTTTATATGGGAAATTTAAGTAGGTAAAGGAAATGAGATGTGATAGAAGGCAATGAAGGAAAGAGTTGGGGGAGAATTAAAATTTTGTCATACTTGAGGAAACATCTTCAAAGAAGTGACAATGAATTTGTAGCCATATACCAATCCTGTTATGTTGCCATATTCAAAATTGTCCACAAGTGGAGGGAAGCTGTATTTTCCTGTTCTTAATTTTTTATGTTGTTGACTAAAAGAACTTTCTTGGATAGTTAATTACATCTGTCTAACTTAGGCCTGCCTTGCTCAGGAAATGAGGCCAGAAGGCAGCCATACATCTGGTTTTCTTTTCAGAAATGTTAGTGTGGTAATCTGTGAAGTGACCTTGTTAAAGAGGTTTTGGGCTCAGAAATACCCTTATTAGGCTCAAGGCTCACAGACTATGGTTGCACAAGTGTGTGTTCCTATACTTGATACCTTGGGTTCATCACAATCCAAGAAAACTTGAAGCCCAAGTTATAAATGTGAGAAGGTTTGTAAACAGGTAATGAGTAAAGCTCGAGTAGGATTAAAGTAGGACTCTCTCCTATATAAGGAGGCATGGTTTTATGTATTCTTTTGATCTTGACTCAGCAGTCATCAATAAAATTATGTCCAGCATCATTGATCATAAACCCTAGATTTAGGTCTCAGTCCTACAGAAACCCTAGAATTCAACAGATCTGTCTCTGTAGAATCAAATGTATCACCAGGGCCATGTGATATTGGAATTGACATTACCTTTTTTATCTATTTTATTCTAATTCAATGGCATCTGGACCATCTAGTGCAGAAGATTTCTGGCAAATTGTCTGTGTTGGTTTTCAACTTTACTCTTGATTGCATATTAAACTTCCTGACTGATAATGCTTTAGCATCATGAATGGTTGATCTGTAGTTTGACGTTATTTCAGGTGTTCAGTTTGTGGAAAGGATTCTGAAGCTTCTTCAAAAATTGAAGACTTTTATGAACTTGAGTTGAACATCAAGGGTCTAAACACTCTAGACGACAGCTTGGATGATTATCTAAGCCTTGAGAAACTACAAGGGGAAAATCAGTATTTCTGTGAGTCATGTAGCATGCCAGTTGATGCTACCCGTTGTATAAAGTTACGTTCACTTCCTCCAGTGCTCAACTTCCAGCTAAAGCGCTACATTTTCCTCCCAAAGGTACTTTTCCTTGCTTTTTTCAAAAATTCAAATTTATTTCCCGATGCTTGTAGTGCTGTTTTCTTAATTTCAAAATTTCTAGTTCAATAGTTGCTCAAAAAAGAATATTTCAAGTTGAATGGACACGAGTTGCTCTTGCTGTATTCTTTCTTTTAGTTGGAAGTTCATTTAGTTTTAATCTGTTTTGCCTTTTCAGACAACAACAAAGAAGAAAATAACTTCAGCTTTCAGTTTCCCTAGTATCCTAAATATGGGAAAAAGAGCATGGAACTCCACAGATTCAGATCTAGTATATCGACTGTCAGCCATCCTGATTCACAAGGGTACTGCTGTAACCAGTGGACATTATGTGGCACATATTAAGGATGAAAACACTGGACAGTGGTGGGAATTTGATGATGAGCATGTTTCTAAGTTGGGTTTCCATCCTTTTGGAGAGAACTCCACGACATCTTCCTCTAGACCTGAGCCATTGCAGGGTGGGCCTGTTTCAAATGGCAAGCATGCAGATACTGCACCATTACCAATTTCTGGTTCCAATAAACCAATACCTGGAGAGCTATTTTCTTCAACTGATGCCTACATGTTGATGTATAATCGCATTAACAGCAAAGATTCTATGGCCATAACTCATGGAACATCTTGGGTTAGCAACAAGGATTTGAAAACAAATAGCAATTGTCTTCCTCCACATCTTTCTGAGGAGATACATGTACTAAATGCATCATATTTGAATGCTTGTGAAGAATACCAGTTAAGAAAAGATAGCGAGGTGGCTTGTATAACAGAAAGGCGAAAAGAGGTGAAATTAATTCTTTCTGAAGCTCCAGTGTCCCAGGTTGAAGAGCCATACTGCTGGATTGCAACTGATTGGCTGCGCCAGTGGGCTGATAGCATAACTCCTTCGTAAGTCACCATCATGAGCTTTTTGGTTCTTTTTGAAAGACGAATGATTTTGTTTTTTTAAAAAATTTCATCTTTAATATATCTTGAGCCATGCTATCCATTCTGCCAGGTATTTGACTACTAAGGCTTATCTTCTTGCTTAGTATAGAATCCCCAGAAAAGAAGAGCTAATTCTGAAAGTGTTCTGCATTTCAGAGTGGCTTATGATTAGCCTGCTGTACTGAATCTTATTGAGAAATCATACAAGGGTTGCTGATTGAGTAGAAAACTTATTCAGCAATGCCCTTACCTGTTAGCTACTTCTGTTAAGTCTACAACATGAACTTATTCAGGCATTGGGGCCCACGACAAACAAATAGGCTTAGTCCAGAGCTGGTCCACCCTAAAGGAATTAGTGTGATTTTTTTGGCGTTTTTCAGGAATCGCGGGGCAGCCTGGGCTCTGATGTAGGCGAAGCCCAAAACTGGACCAACCAGTTTACAACCCTTACCATAGTGATGTTTTTATTTTTTATTTTTTGCAGCTGCATTGATAACAACACGATCCAGTGTTCACATGGAAAAGTTCCAATTTCAAAGGTAACTCAGATGAAGAGGTTGTCAAAGATTGCTTGGCAGAAGTTGCTTTCCAGGGTATATATCATTGCCCATGGCTTTGTCCTTTTTTTTTCTACTTAAAGCGGATCATGTATCTTAGTTTTGTTGAAAAGCGTATGATATCCTTGTGGAAACTTTAGGTCTTCCAACTATAGTTTTGAGTTCCATTAGCTTTTAAGCTTCTGTACTCATCTCATCCCTTTAATTCTGAGGTTTGAGTTTTGTTGATTATAAATTTTTGTGGTATCTTGTAGGGGTGAACAAAAAAAGGGGAAAATTGGTATATTGAACTGTACTGGTTGAGAACTGTATCAGAAAATTAGTTCTTAAAGCAAATCTGTATTGTTTCGGTTTTTAATTTTGATAGAATTGGAAATTCGGTTTCAGCTCCGGTTCTATATTTTGTGAAAAACCAGTGAATTAGAACCGTACTAATTATTTATATATATATATGTAATATGAAATTTTAAAATATAACTTTTTTATGTTACGTGAATGATTGTATACCTTAAATAAAATTTTTATGAGATTATAATGAATAATATAAATCTTTTGGACAAATTATGTGTTAGTGTATTCAAATTTGAATTCTTATGAAATTATAATGTAAAATATAAAATTTTAAAATTAATAATTAAAAAATTGATGTATAGGTTTTAGAACCGGTTTTGAATCAGTTTAGAATCAGAATTGAAAAATTGATTCTTAACCTAAATTGGTACAGTTTTGGTTCTCAATTTTTTAAAAATCGAAATTCAGTTTCGGTTTTAAAATATATAAAGCTGGTACAACAAACCGATTTTGTTTACCCCTAATATCTTATGTCAATATGTTTTATTTTCACTGATGGTTTATTATTTATCTGTATTTTTAATTTATGCTTTAATGTGGCCATTGAAATTTTGGACTATGGAAATATGTATTACGGTTTGATGTGCTATGTTTTTCTGTTTCTCATGGATCATTCTCCTTTGCCTTTTTCATATGTGACAAATTAGTATGGTGGGGGGCCGACGTTGACTGGTGGTGACTACTGTGCTGATTGTATCAAAGAAAGGGCCAAGAATGCAGTTTCTGCAGATGATTATAGAAGACAAAGAGCTTCCTTAAGAGAGCTAGCAGAGGGAGCGCTTGCTGGAAGTCAACCAACTGGTGCTTCATATTATGTGTCTAGGTCATGGTATGTTTTCTGAATCTAGAATAATTTCTCATTTAGAAAAATTTTGCCTCTTTTTAACTCTCTTGATTTGCATGCTATAAGGATCAATAGCTGTATTCCTGTTTTTTTTTTGTGCTGTGGACAATAAATGTGATGTGATATTATTGGAAATTAATAAATGCGGTAAGATGATCTATTTGCACATTGTAGTTGTTTTAAAATATGTTCTAGACTTTCTATGCACCATTTTTTATCCTGCGTTAGCTGTTCCAACAAGTTATTCAATATAATTTGATGGCCCAACATTGTAGTCCTCTAGAAAAGAATGTTTTCCTAGCAAAAGGTATTATAAACACGTTGTTTCCTTTCTAGGTTGATACAATGGCTACGAAGAAAAAGTGCTGAGGTTCCTTGTGATGCTGATGCTGGACCAACTGCTTCTATTATATGTCCCCACAACAATCTTCTTCCAGAACAAGCTGCTGGAGCGAAACGAGTGTTGGTTCCTGAGAGGCTCTGGCAGTTTTTCTATGAAATTGCTAATTCCGTGAAACCTGATGATTTATTGGGATGTTTTGTCTTTCATTCTGATTCTGTTCCTTGTGAAGTTTGCAGTAGGGAATTGTCGGAAGTTGCTTGCATGGAGGATACTCTCAGGTATTCTTACTTACATGCTTCAAACTGGTATCAACCTGCATATTTTTATCAGCTTTTGACGCCTCATTTACTTGCAGATCTGCTAAACTTAGGCAACGGCAGAATCATGAGAAGTTGCTGTCAGGGAAAAGTTATGCACTCCATCCTGGTCACAAGTACTTCTTAGTTCCATCATCGTGGTTAGCCCAATGGAGAGCATATGTCACTGCAACTGGAAAAAATATTTCTTCTTCTGCAGAACCTGAAGATTTGAAAATAATCATAGATTCACTTATCTGTGAACAGGTGTGTTCAGTGAGAGGTAACGTTATCTGTATTTTTTATGCATTAAAAAAGTTTATCAGTAGGTCCCTTTCATAGAAGACAAGTTCTGATGAACATGGCACTGAGTGTAAAGCAAAAAAAGACAACACTAGGTTGTAAGGAACAATTTTGGGCAAATTATTGACTATGGTGGCTAAATATTATTAATTATGCTCGACAAACCTGATTGCATGGCATTACAGTTTGTGTATTTTCATTGGTTATGATTGAGATTCTGATAAGTGATCACCATATGTCTTTCATATGTTAGTGAAATGATTTGTTAGGATTCTTGATGTAGGACAACTGCATTCTCTTTATACTAAAATTAGAAATCCAGTTTAAGTTGAATTCCAACTCCAATTAGAATCCATCAGAATTCGTATACTTACAGTCTGAAAGCTATATTTTCTAAAATATTCGTTCAAATCCAGCAAATATTCATCTGTTAGAAAGCTGAAATCTATTCCTACAATTTTTTTATTTACTATTTTTGATAATTCGGATTCTACATAGCTCAAAATTAGGGTTTATTTATCAGTCCGAGTCAATAACAGTTTTAACCCAATAATGAATTGGATTTAAATTTTTATTTAAAATATGTTAAGTAAAATTCTTAATAGAGTTTAAGTTCTATTTTATTCTACAATAATTAGGACTCTTAAGTTTATTAGAGAGTTATATATACAATTCAAGATTGAAATAAAGAAAAATTTTTCTATCAATAATATTTTCTTATTTTATGTTTATTTTCTTTTATCTTCTTTGTGGATCTAAAGATCTATCGTTGTAAAAAAACAGTGATTTTCTCCTTATCTCTCGTGCCCTCTCCTGCTGCATCAAGTGGTATTAGAGCGACGTTACTGAGCTCAATTCTATTGATTATAATTAGTGGCGACAACTCCATGGATAGTGATATAGGAGATTATCAAATTTGAGATTCGATCAAATAAAATTTTTTTACTTCTATCACTAAAAAGTATGCAGTTTTGAAACAAATTGAAACTAATAATCAAATTCATCAATTGATTGTTGAAGAGACTCGTGATTTGATATCTTGAAGATCAACATATGAAACTACTCAGGAAAACCAAAATCTTAGTGAGATGAATATTTTATACTTTCATGGTTATAAGTATTATTTATTTGAATGGATAAATTTGAGAAATTCTTTAAGTTTATGGAGATTTTTGAAGAAAAAGTGAAAATTGTTAAATACAAGCTTGATGGTTATGTTTCATTTTGCTGGGACCAAATTCAAATCTAAAGGATACATGAAGGCAAGCTAAAAATTCACTCATGATAAAAAATACTTAAACTATTCAATATAAAGTTCTTAAAAGAGGATTAAAATCAAGTAAGACATATTTCTTATTCAAGGGTTTTCGGAATTGAAATTGATAGAGACAAACATGAAGTATTAATTCTGTATATTAGTAACTTTCCTTTAATATTGAATTATTAAGTCGAAGAAAGAGTTGTGGATCGTGTAGAAGATAAACAAATTAGTGAAGAATTTATTGATGGCCCAAAAATTCTTTCTTCGATGAATTAAAAGATAATACAAAAATGACTTTCGATATTATAGAAAATTTTCAAGAGAATATCGATGAGAATTTATGTAAATCAGTTGGCAATTTTGAAGGCTATAAGGAAGAGTTTTCTACTTGTGAAAATATTGACTATACTGCTTAAGATTATTATTTGAATTTATCAAAAATCAATTTTCTTGAATAAGGGGAGAAAATTCTTATAGAAGTTATATCTATATAAGATTCAAAATTTACAATGATATATTAATATTATTTTAATAATTATTAATATATTTGTGAAAAATAATTTCATTTTATGACAACAAATCATAAGTTGGTGTATATAAAAATTTTATTTCAAATAAGGTCAAAGGAAATCCTATAAAAGTTCAAGTGATTGTACCGAGGGAAGACATTAGATTAAAGTACTGAAGATGCTATTCGAAAAAATCTTATTGGTTTACATCATCAAGTTTTATGTTGGAAAGTGTTTGAGAAAAATATAACTATAAGAACAAAGAGTTTAAGTTTTGACTTGGGAACAAGTTTTTTACAAGTGGAGGGGTTTGATATAGGACAATTACATCTTTTTTATAGTAAAATTAAAGATCTAATTCAAGTTAAATTCCAACTACAATTATGATTCATTAGAATTCGTACAGTTACAGTTCGAAAACTATATCTCATAAAATATTCATCCAAATTCAGCAAATAATCATTTGTTGGAAAGCTGAGATCGATTATTACAATTTTCTTATTTATTATTTTGGATAATTCGGATTTTATATAGGTCAAAATTATGGTTTATTTATTAGTTTGAGTTAATAATAGTCTTAGCCAAATAAATAATAGGATTTAGATTTTTATTTATGATATGTTAAGTAGAATTCTTAATGGAGTTTAAATTTATTTTTAATGTATATTAAGTAGGACTCTTAAATTTATTAGAGGGTTATATATACAACTCAACGTTATAATAAAGAAAATTTTTTCTATCAATAATATTCTTATTGTGGGTTTATTTTTTTTAATTTTTTTTGTGAATTCAATGATCTATCATTATGAGAAGACGATAATTTTTTCTCTATCTCTCATGCTCTATTTTGCTGCATCAATTCTTCAATGGTCACGAGGATTATAGATATATATAATGACCTCAGATGTGTCTTATATTTGCTTTTCTGATGTCACAGCTAAATGGGATGAGCTAAATGTGGTTGTTATCATAAATAGTGGACCAAGACAAGCATTCCTTTCTAAAATATAACTATATTTGATAGCAATGCATAGGGGTGTACCTAAGTGATTTTCATAGTTGCAAGTATTAACCTCAGTTAATGTAGTTTCTTAGTCATATATTCAAAAGAATGAATTGCTTACGAGGACGATTTTGCCTGAATTGCCAAGCACTCTTCGGTGTGACATGGATTTGGTTGAAGAAGGATGTATTGAGAAATAAGGATCTGAACTTAGTTCCTACATTGGATTGAACAATACACGATATAGTTGTATTAAAATAATGCCTTCTAAATGCTCTAGTATACTAGGTTTATTGCATCTTATTAGAGTTGTATCGGGTTATTAGTAAAACCTAAAATCAAGTCAAGATCAAAATTAAATAGGAGTTTAGGCTAAGTCCAAGTATGTCAGGGGTTTCTAAAAATATAAAAATACATATAGCAATAAGCAGGATTAGATTTTGTAATTCTTTTCTCAGAGTCAATAAAACTCATTATTAAAATCAAAACCTTCGTCTTTATCAAAAACAAACTCTAGAATTTGAAAAATTGACATGGTATTAGAGCCAACAAGATTATAAAGAGTGAACAGATCATGGGATAAATCAAAGAAAGATGGAGGAAGTTAGCAAATTACTTCCATTAAACTAAAAAATTAGAAAATTAGTTACTATGGGCAAGAACGATAAAGATTTACTTAATCTCAAAAGACAAGTAAAACCATTTTGTCAAGGAACTACAAGTAAAGAAGAGGGGTGAAGGTCATAAAGTAATGCCATTACTTTTGAATAGCCTTGAGCTTAATGTAAGAAGATTATTCCTTCGTTGCCAAACATCAAGAGATATATGAGAAAAGCTGAAAGGGATGTATGACAATGAAGATAATATCTCTATAATCTTTATATTATATGAAGAAATATCCATAACTAAATAAGATAAAAAAGAACTGAGTGAATATTTTTAAATGATGAGTGTTTATGGGATGAAATAGAGTACTATTTTCCAACTAAGATTGAAGAAGTAATAAGAGAAAGAGGAGAAATGAAGATGATACCCTTCTTGGCGGGGCTAAATTCATAATATAAAAAGCTAAAGTCCAACTTCATGAGCAATAGGGACATTTTATCCGTAAACCAAGTTTATTGTATATTAGAAAAAGCTATAATGATGATCTCAAAGAGAACAACGAGATTTCTGCTATGTTTTGAGGAGGGATCATAATTATACAAAGAATGATAATTATGAAAGAATTCCGACTTTACAAGAAGTACAAGTACAGACACTACAAGAAGAGAAAAAGGGAAGGGAAACTTTAATCTCAAGTGTATAAAGTGTATAAAAATTGGTCACACAATATATAAGTGTTGGTTTGTAATTAGGAAGCCAACATGGACCAATAATACATAAGTTTATTCAGTATATTCAGAATAAGATGAAGGATAGAAAACTACTTGACTCAATAAAGAGTAAGTAACTGTATTAAGAAAAGAGTACAACAATTTGCTTTAGCATGCCACCAACAAAATCATAATGTCCAAGTCATGTTAGCAAGTCAAGCAAATAAACAAAAAAAAAAAACCATGGATTATAGATTTAGGGGCATCAGATCATATGATAGGTAATACATAACTCTTTACAAAGATGGATCAAATGCTCACAACTAAGTATGTTTCATTGATTGATAGAACATTATCACCAATAAATGATTTAGAAAGTATACATACATCATCAATAGACTTGTTTTCAATACTATATGTTTTCAAATTTTCTGTTAGCTTATTGTTAGTAAGTCAAGTAGCAAAAGGTTGAACTATTGTATAATCTTTTTTTTTTTACTCGTGTTTTTCAGGATTTCAAAACAGGAAAGAGGATTGGTAAGGATATATATTAAAGACAAAATATTTTACTTTTTGAATTTTGGAATACGACATCCAAAGACCTTAAAGTCACAGGAAGAAGATTTTAATAAGTGACATATTAGATTAGTTCATTCTCCTTAGAATGTTCTCAAACTATTATTTTCAAACTTAAATTTATCTAACATTAGATATTATAAGTCTTGTGAATTTGCAAAACATTGTAAGTCTATCTATGTCCCAAGATTGAATAAAATTAGTATTTATTCTTTTTACATTATTCACAGTGATGTATTAATAAATAAAAATATTTTGTATCCTTGATAATTACTAATGTAGAACATGAATTCTTAAAAAGAAAATCACAAGTTTTTTTACCCTTTGAAACCTTTTATAAGGAGATACAAAATCAGTTTAATGTAAATATCAAGATACAAAAATTTGATAATGGAGGTGAATACTTCTTAATCTTAAGGAAAATGGTATTGTTTTTTAAATATCACGTGTATATATCTCTCAGTATAATGAAGTTATTGAAAGAAAAAATCAACACCCTTTAAAGGTTGCATGAGTATTGATGTTTGAGAAAAATGTTTCAGCCAAATTTTGGAAAGATGCAGTTCTCGTTGCATCATTTCTTGTAATAGAACTCCAACATCACTGGTAAACAACAAGAGTTCTTTTAATGTTCTATATCTAGAGACAGAACCATTTCATCTACCGCCTAAGGTGTTTGGACGTCTTTGTTATGTCCATAACTATAATCCTTTAAAAGATAAATTGCAGTCTAGATTTGTTCAATGCATGTTCATAGGATACTCTAAAACAGAAAAAGAGTAATAAATGTTACAATCCTCAAATACATAAAACATCTATATCAGCTTATGTAATTTTTTTTGTGAATATAACCTACTATTCAGAAAAAGATGAGAATGAAGATAGCTTAACAGAAATAAGAACTGAAATTGATACTTCTTTATTTGTACTTGTGAAATAATTATTTGTGACTTCAAATAAGACAAAAAAACTTGTGTATACCAAAAAAAGAAAAAAAGAGTAGTCAACATTACTACCATCATTTGTATTTTTTAGAAGATGTCCAACTGCACAAGCGCTCGTTAATGATGAATCAAAAGTAGATGCTACATTATAACAAGATGAAGAACCACAGTCAGAACCTGAAACTCAACTTCAGATTAGTCTCAGACACAACTAGTGATCTTTATTGGCCAATGATTTTTAGAAAAAGAAAAAGGTTGTGCACTCAACACTCAATTATTAGGTTTGTGTCATATTAAAACCTATTTTTGACTTTTAGAACTTTTACATTAAATCTCATAGCCATTAGAATACTAAAAATAATACAAGATACAATGACAAATACTAATTGGAGAGAGGTTATAAAAGATGAAAGAAAATTTTGCATAAGAATGACATATGGGAATTAATTTTCAGACTAAAAAATAAACCCATTGTGGGTTGCAAATGAGTTACACACTCAAATATAAAATTAGTAGAACTGTAGAAAGATACATTGTTAGTGGTAAAATGGCATACGCAAACGCAAAGAATTGATTATTTTGAAATTTTTTCATATGTAGTAAAAATAAATACTGTTAGAAGAATACTATTGCTTGCTATGAACAAATGATGATAGACATATTAGCTAAATGTCAAGAATGTTTTTTTGTATGGAGACCTTTAGGAGGAAATCTGTGTCGGAACCACCTGCATTTAGTACAGATGCAATAGGAAAGGTTTGCAAATTAGAAGGAATTTTATGGTTTGGAGCAATCATCTATAGTATAGTATGAAAAATTCAACACTGCAATGACCAAGGATGGATTAAAAAAAAACCAAGCTAATTACTCTCTTTTGTTGAAAAAAATAATCAAAGTATAATTATATTAATTATATATGTTAACGATACAATTATTATTGAAATCAATAGTGCAATAATGGGAGAATTAAAGGACTACTTAAGAACTTACTTTCAAATCAAGGATGTAGAAAAATTATAGTATTTTCTTGTGATTGAAGTAGCCCATTCAACTCAAGGTATAATAATATCACAAAAAAGTTCGTATTAGAAATGTTAAGGGATACAAGTCAATTAGACAGCAAAATTGCTAGAGTATCAATGAGCACAAACCTCAAATTGTTCCCAAGTCAAGGAACTGCACTTGCAGATCTTGAAACATATACAAGATTGATAGAAAAATTGATTTACCTGACAATTACAAAGCTAAATATTAGACATGCTGTGGGCATAGTCAATTAGTTGCAAGACCCAAAAAAAATACATTTAAAAATAATTAATCAAATATTGAGGTATATTAAAGAAATTTTAAATTTGGGTCTGTGGTACAGAAACTGTGAAGGCAAGATCTCCATTGACAGGAGATCGACTATAGGGATAGGCATCAAGATTGGCGGCAACTTGGTTGTATGGAAAAGTAAGAAATAAAGCGTTATTGGTAGATCCAGTATCGGAGTTGAATATAGAGCAATAGCGGCAACCACTTGTGAGATCTTATGGCTGAGAACACTACTAACAGAATTAAGATTCATCTTTAGAGCTCTTATAATACTATTCCGTAATAACCAAACAACACTTTACACTTGTATTAACTTAGTTTTCCATAAAATGATTAAACATATAAAAATGGACTTGCATTTTGTAAAGAAAAAAAGTTCAAAGCTAACGAATATATCTAACTTATTTGAAAATCGAAAATCAATTAGTAGGCGTTAATCAAGGCATTGCAATCAGATAGACTGATGAAGCTCAAGAATAAGTTGAACATACGAGATATCTATTGTTTAATTTGAGGAGGGGTGTTCATATTGGGCTGAGCTTTAATGCATGACATAGTTATAATAAAATAGTGCTTTCCAGATGCTCCAGTACCCCAATTTTATCACAGTCCATTAGAGTTGTAATCGAGTCATTAGTAAAATCTAAAACCAAGTTAAGTTCAAAACCAGGTAAAAATCTAAGTTAAATTTGAGTATGTTAGGATTTTTAGAAACATAAAAGAACGTGTAAGAATAAGTAGGATCATATTCTGTAACTCTTATTCAGAGTCAATAAAACTCATCATTAAAATCAAAATCTTAGCCATCCTTAAGACCATACTTTAGAATCTGAAAAATTAATAGGATGATATGTTTTGTTCCTAGAAATATCAATATTGCTTTTTGCTATGCCATCACTACTTAATTGCATAAAATTCTTCCAACCTATTGCGATTTATTTGTATCCTTGTCTTTATTAGCCCCTTAATATTTGAGTGAACCATCCTTTATTAAATAATCCTCTCTATTATTAGTCCTAGCTTTTTGGATATCCATACGATATTGAGAAATTGATTTTAGTCTTCCTCACATTGTGGAAACAAAAAGTAAAAGAAATTTAAAAATCAAGCACATAGTTGATTTGTTTGCCCGACTCGTAGACTTTTAGGTTACAACATTGTGACTTTCAGAGGTATAGATTTTGTTGCCTTATTATTTCACCGGGGTGGATACAATTCTATGAATTTTAGCAAGCTTGCTTTATTGGCAAAATTTGTAAAATGAAATAATTGAAACTTCTTCTAAGATTCAGTCAATCATGTAGTCTGATATATTTTATTCAGGCTTCTCTAAGATTCAGTCATATGAAAAAGCTGTTGTATATAAAGACTTGTTTATTTCGTGGGATTGAGACTTTCAAATTTTGATATTAATAAAATTTAGTGTTTGTTATTTAGCACCTTAAAATTTTAAATTTTTTAAATTTTTGTAATTGTAAGATTTACTGCTATTCTAAATTGACTGAATTTTAAAATTTGAAATTTGAAAATCCATCATAGAAGATCATATGCTGAATTGTGAAATATGCATTTAGGTATTACATTATCTGAAATATCTCTTTTACTATTATTCGATTTTTTGTATTCATTTTTTTTTCGATTGATTTATGCCAAATTAATTTCTTTTCTTTAAATTTTTGAAAAAAATATTTTGTGGTTGTTTTTTAGAATTTCTGCTAGTTTTTTTATGTTCCAAACTGTTAGCATCAATGCCTGATGATTGATACTGAATGAATTTTCGAAATAAAATGTCCTGAATTTACAATTTTTTAAATTTTGTGGGTATTTTTTTTATAAATGCAGAGTCAAATTTTTTGATTATACAATCAGTTTAATATTACAAGTAAGAATTTTTTAAGATAAAATCTATCTTTATTATTTTGATCTATATTCAGGTTTGACTTTTTTATTATTAGTATTTATTAGTGGTATATATTCAAACCTTTGCTTATAATGTAGAACAAATTTTATTATACAGTTTGATAGTTGGATGCGAATGTCAACTTGAAAATTTTCGTTTAAGATATATTTTTTTTTGCAAGTTGATAATACGCTAGATTCATTAGTTGATCATCATCCTGATTTTAATAATAGTATTATTTTCTGAATTTTTTGTTTTAGGTTTAATGAGATAATATAGTTTTATGTTGTCTTAAAGTATGTATTTTTGAGAGTAATTTGTACATATTCAAATTTATTGGTTTTGTGATGTTCTTTAGATATCTTTTTGAAGGAAAGTTTGTTAAATAATCTCAATCTTGTTTCAAATTAAATAAATGAAGGGCTATCACTAATGAACTTGATAGAAAAAAATTATTGATAGGATTATATTTTTTTCTTGAAAAATGTTATATTTTTCTTTATGATAGAAACTATAATGAGAAAAAAAACTTATGATAAATGTTAAAATTATTATATTAATTTTTATGATATTTGATTATATATGGTTATTTAAAGTATGATACTTTTTTATTTTGCATATTTTTATGAATTTTATAATTTATGCACAATTAAGATATTATCTAATTTCTAAATTGATATATATAGTTACATGTGATAGTAAAAATAACTCATGCTTTTTTTATATATTTGTATATATAATTTATCATATTATTATTTAAATTTAAAATTTTTAATTTATTAATTAGAAGTTTGATCTATTATTAAAATATAAAATTTTAGTGCTATTTAATATAATATTTTATTCATTAATATTATATAAAATAAAATATTAAATACATTTAAAGTGAGATAATCTTAGCATACGAATTCTGTAGTGTCTATAAAAATCTAATCAAACAAATATGAAATTTGTAAATTTGAAATTTACAAATTCAATAAGACAAATAGAGGATTTTAAAATTCTAAATTTGTATGTTTTACAAAACAAACTAATTATTAAAATTTTTAATTTTAGAATTTTAAAGTTTTAGAATGTTAAAATTTTTAGAATTTTAAAATCTCATAAAACAAATTGGCTCTAAAAGACCAGTTTTTTTTAAGGAATGGTTGGTGATGATCCACCTATGCTCAAGACTTGCAAGGGGCAGTATAAGCTACATCCCTTATGCTATTTTCTATTTTTTTTGTGTCTTTTGAGTTTGAAAGAGTTTTTTTTTGGCAAATTATTGATTTTGCTTGCTGTTTGAGTCATATTTTCTGTCATATCATTATTGAAATCCATGTTTGTTTATTGATGTTTTAGCATTTGCGCCTGCTGGAAAAGCCTCTTGAGTTAGTTTGTAAGCGTGGTGTAATCAATCAGAAGGTCTCAACTGTGAGTAGATCATCCTCTAGTACTTTTCTTAATCATTTCTCATGCTGTTGTAATTTATTGGAGAAGTAAGAATTTTATTCTTGCCTGTCATAAGGCTCATGACATTGAGAATGTATCTGTTGAAGACAACAGTGAATTGGCTCTGACTTACTCATGCATTATCACATTATATGGCTGCAAATCCAAAGAGATCTGTCCTGCTTGAAATATCAAGCAATGTTGGAGTGTTTCATCATTGTCTATTAGAAAAAGTCATGTATTTCTGTAGATCTCTGTTTTGTCAATTTCTTAGGAAATAGTCTGGGAAACTGAGTAGAAAAGGAACCTGGTGAGAGATAGAATTTCTCTCTTATAAATAGCTGTAAAACCCATGGGTCAGGCAGAGCTTTTCCTGCCCAGTATTCTCTAATAAGATAGCTCCTATCTTCTCCCTCTATTTTTCTAGCCTCCTGAAAATCGTAGCTCAATCCTTTAGCTTGTGTTCTTCACCAATCATCTATCCAAGCCACAGAAAAATTTCAACAGTATCAACAATCAACTATGTGATTAGACGCAATACACTGTAATTCTATCTTTCACAGCTCCACTCAAACCCAACAAGCAGGGCCAAGGAAAAAACAAGGTTCAAAATTAAACCAACTCCAACGGAAGCCGGTACCTCAATTCACTGGGTCAGGGCCGAGTTGACTTGTGTGTTTCCATTAATATCTTTAATCGTTAGGATAAACTTTCTAGAATGGAAAGTAGTGGGATAAGTGATTTTTTGGTTATATGTTAATTGGATCCCCAGCTCTTGATAAATATTTTAATTATATTATGACGTTTGTTTTTAAACTGCCATCATCATCTGTTTTGTATACTATTCAGGGTTTTAATGTGAATTACAGGTGGATGGGCTAACCATTATTCCAGAGAGTGATTGGAAGCTTTTTTGTGAAGAGTGGAATATTTCAGAGGGAAAAGGCATACATGCTGAAATTGCTTTTGCCAACACTCCTGCAAGTAAATTACCTGGATCCTGTCTAGGTATGCCAATAGCAAATGGTGACTTGAATCCCTCAACTGATGAAGCAAATGATGAGCTTATTGCCAGAGGACCTTTCATCAAGAGTCATCCAGAGGTGAAGCTTAAGTAATGTTTTTTGTTGGATTTTTACTTATTACTGTAAAGTTCCAATTCTGGAAATGTTTTAGGACAGAAAACAGTCTGTGTGTTAAATTTGAGCACCTTTCACCCATATTTTGTGTTCTGAATCTACATGTAATTATGAAATGTCTCTTCAGTAATTTGCATTGTGACTGGTCAGCTTAGGCAATTAAATTTTAGCTTGTACTTTTGACTTGAAAAATTATTGATGGATGGTGCAGTTCACTGCCATATGTTCTTATTATCTTAGTTGATTATTTTTGTGACTCAACTGTTTACATTTAGCATATGCAGGGGTTTAGGATATTTTCTATTATTGTGAGCTTTTGACATTTTCTGTCTACAGAGTACTAACAAAATGGTAGGATATGAGAAAAACATTAGACAATGAGATCTCTCCAAGCAATTTTTGTTATGGGATAATAAGATTGGGTTGGAGAAGGACTCTCTTTTCATGTTTGGTTGATGGAAAATCTTTATGATATTTGCCTTATCTCAAAGCGGCCTCTGGTTTACAGTGCTTTCTTTTTCCAGAACTTCAATTATAAATAATCTTTCTCATGTGTTTCTTTACTTGCTGAAAGTTCCCTTAATTTCAGATAGTTTCAAAAATAACATAGGCCTGCATACTCAGCTGGCTGACACCAACCACTCTGTCACTAATTTGTTTAAGAGAGGATGGCAAATGATTTCTATTTCATGTTCTAGTCTTCCAATTCTTAAACTATGAGAAACAACTGCTTCAGGTACAATTGGTGGGATCAAATTGAGGTGGCTGTGTTGTTCAATAGGATGGGAAACAATTATTTTGCTGTTACAGGTTATTTTACTGATCAAGGCTTCTTTTGCATGGCTAGTATTTGAGTATCCTTGGTGGAAATTATGGGCTTTATTTGTTATTAAATGAGCTTTGATGTACTTGGCTATATTAGTCTAAGTAGGTTCAGAGTAAATTAACACAAATTTTTATCATCATGATACTCTTACAAGAGCACTCACAGATGTATGGTTGCACCATGTGTGCTTCATACATAATTTCTGGACATTCTTCTTTGTAGGTGAAAAATCCTGTTTATCTCTAAATATTGTTTATTGTCTTCTGCCTTCTCCTTGTGTGACTTTTCCTGCATTATTGTTTGCCAGATATGTGAACATTGCATTGGAGAAAGAGAAAGTTGTGAGCTAATGCGAAAGCTCAATTATTCTGATGGGGATATATCTGTTTATCTAGTCCGTGGAAAGGATGTTCCTCGTTCAATATTAGAGGCATCTGCTGCTGTGTCTGAGCCAGATCGTCGCACTTCCAAGCGTGCCCGGAAAACTTCATTTGGCAACTCAATCAATTTGAAAGTATCTAGTGTCACTTCTGTTTACCAGCTGAAGATGATGATATGGGAAGCTTTTGGGGTATGCATTGTTAATGGCATATATTTATATATCTCCTCCTAGAATTGCATTCGATGTAGCCTGTTTTAGACTCTTGTAATAGCAATGGTAATACCATGAGAATCAAGTTCAAAAATGTTACATATTGTTGGAACCTAGAAATTAGATTTTTATTTCATCCATTTAGGAGTTATGTTATTACGCAAGAGGGGATGGCATTTAGAGGCTGTCTTGATGCTTGCATAGGATATTCATGAATATCCTATTGTGGATGTGCATAATGGGTAATGGAAATTTTGTGAATGTTTTGAGAAATATGTGATATATGATCTCATTATTTGTGGATAATATAAACTATCATTAAGAATCAATGGAATCCTAAAAAATGAATATTAGTTGTCTAAACATTAACTTCGTTGAAAGAGTTAGAAGATTAGGGCTTAAAAATATTCATATGAGACTCAAGATTTACAAGTATAGTTGCATATTGAAGTATCCTCCTATATTTGAGAAACTTGGGTTCATCATAACCCAATATAGAAGTTCAAACTGACTCACAATTCAACTTGGAGAAAGAAATTGACTTAGTGTAAATGGGTTATTAGTAAAGCCCAAGTAGGAGTTGGACTTGTATAGGAATTCTCTTTTATATAAAGGATGGGATTAGGGTATGATGTGCTAAATTATTTTCTCAGAATAAAGTGAGCTCTTTTACTCCTTGATTAATCACCAGAAACATCCTAGATTTACATTCATGAAATTCTAAATATTGCAACATGGTATCATAGGTTTACGAACATTAGAGGCACCAATTTGTAGAAGCCTTGGCCTCTAAAATCATGATAGAACTAGTAGAGAACAAAGGATTTGTTACTGTTGGAGACAACTATGTATTCCAAATGACCTTAATATAATTTGTCAGATCTAAGAATTATTTCTAGTTACTAAAGTTGTATATGTTTTTCTTGTAGCAAAAAGGGAAAAGGTCATATTGAAGACCCACTTTAGACGGCGATAGAAGATTGACTCAAGAAAGATGGTCAAGTCATGATTTTGCTTTGAAATAGTATGGATCCAATAGTCATCATTAACATAATGTGCTATGACATAGTTATGCAAGCCTATGATGAGGTTAGAAGACTTTATTCAAGGATAATGTTTTAAAGATATTTGAAATAACAAAAGGGATGGCCAGAATCAAGTAGACTAAAAAATCCTTAGAAAAACACTTACGTAAGATGAAGATCCTTCGGAATGAACTCAATGTATACTAACCTTTCACATCTAGTATTGAAAAGTAGAACCAATGTATGGAGTAGTTTAGAATGATTTTGCTTTTGTCTATTTTAGATGAAGAATATGAATTTATCAAAAAGTAGTTTATGTCATAAGAGAGTTTCTTCAATAAGTAATATGTATGTAAGGTTGTAAAGAGCAATTATACAAGTTGATAATCATAGTGACAATTTTGAAGTAACAAATATAGTAAGTGGCAATAATAGGGTCTTTGGGATAAGAGAGTCCAACACATGAGGAGGCTACTCAAAAAGAGAAAGAGGCGAAATCAATCTCAGGTGCACCCACTATGGAAAAACCAATCACACAATGAATAAGTGCTGGATTTTGCGTGACAGGCCTCTTACAAATACCAAGACCACATCTAGATTATTATTAAAGTACAAATAGTTCAGAACCAATGCTTATGCTAAAACAGTAAAGTTAGAACTAATGAAAAATATGATCAAGTGATACATGATAAAAAACACTGTCTGCTTCAGCCAACTCAGGAATCAAACCAACCTCATCACAGATCATTGACTAAGAAGCCACTGATCACATGCTTAGTAATTCCAAACATTTCAATTTCTCGTCCAATATAGCAGAAGCCAAACATGTACTCTCAACCAATGGTAAATATGCTTTGGTGAAAGGGAGAGAATATTTAAACTGGATTCTTGAACCTTTCTTTGGCCCTTCTTGTGAATCAATTTCTTCGCAACTTAACTTCAATAAGTCAGTTAACAACAATCCTAAATGGTTGTGATCTTTTATCCATTTTATTGTGTTTTTCAATACCTTTATAGAAAAAAGATGATTGGTGGAGGAATTAAAAATAGTGGCTTATATTTTCTTGATCCTTATGAAAAACAAGCACAAGTTTATGCAAGTCAAAAGGAAGATTTATTCTTATAGAATTATAGATTAGGATACTTTTTTTTTTTCAAACTTGAGATCATATTTTCTAATCATAAATGAGAAATTTGTGAACTTGCAAAATATCACAGGAGGATTTTCTCCTCACGTATTAATAAAAGAAGCTTGATTCATAGTGATATTTGGATAATTTAGTTTACATCATTAGATGGTCTAAAATACATTATAAGCTTCATTGATGGTTTTTCTAAAATAGTATGTGTCTATGTGATAAAAAACAAGTATGATGTTTGTCAACTGTTCAAACTATTTTGGAAAGAAATACAAAATCAATTCAGTACCTCAATTAAGACCTTGAGAGGTGGCAATGGAGGGGAATATCTTTCCAAAGAGTTATAAATTTATTTTTATGCTAATAAAATCTTGTTTAGGCTTCCTGTTTAGTCACAGCACAACAAAATTGTGTGACTCAAAAGAAGAATAAACACTTTTTAGGAGTAGATAGGGTCATCATGTTCCAACAAAGCTTACTTTACAAATTTTGGGGGATACTATCCAAACAGAGCATGTTTGTTGATAAATAGAACACCATCAATTTTACTTCAATACAAAAGCCTGTTTCAGACTTTGTGTCTTGAAGGTAAAGCATTTTATGTACAACCCATAATATTTGGATGTGTTTGTTTAATTTAGAACCTTAGTATTAATAAGAATAAGTTATAATAAAAAATTATAAAATGTGTTCTTGGCATATTTTAGAATTTGCGAAGGATATAAATGTTATGATCCTATAAAATAAAAAAAATATATCTCCAAAATGTTATCTTCTTTGAAAATATTTCATTTTTTAGTAAGAATCATAAGGACTCAACCTTCTTTAACAGTAAACCCATTTATAGTACTACATCTCTACCTAAATCTGTCTTGTCTATGCTAGTTATTGATTAACATTCTATGATGCATGCATAAGATGGGAGAGTTTGACATTTTCTACACTAAAAAATAAAAGGAAAGCACTGACTAAGGAATCAATCCATCAATTATCACTCAATGTCTATAACAAATAACAACTCAAGAACAACCAATTGATAGCTTAGGTGCACTTGTTACTCAAGTAGACTATTACTTGCCTATAGTACTGAGAAAAGAGAGAGTATGTGCAAAATATCTTATAAGTCAATTTGTTTCATATGAAAATTGTCTCCAATTTTAAAAACTTTGCTCTAAAAATCTCTATCATATCTTCACCAAAGATAGTGATTGAAGGCTTGAAAAATCCTAGATGGGGGCATTGCATCATAATGAAATTTGGGAGCTAATACTCTTGTTAAATGATAAGAAGCCAGTAGAATGCAAGTGGCTGTATATAGTAAAACATAAATCATATGACAACATAGATAGGTATAAAGAATACTTGTGGCAAACAGTTTTACATAAGCTTATGGTGAATATTTTAATGCTTTCTCACCAGTGAAAAATTGAACTTTATCGGAATTATATTATCAATAGTTGTGAACATGAGCTAAATTAATACCTAGATGGGATGTGTAGAATACATTTCTTGAGGGGAACCTCAAGGATGAGGTATTTGTGACCTAGCCACTATGTTTCAATTATGTTGGTGGACAAGAACAAGTATGTAAACTAAAAGATCATTGTATGACTTCAAATAGTCACCCAAAGCTTGGTTTGACAGGTTCTCAAAACTCTAACATGTTGTGGATTTCAAAGAAGCCTACTAGATTACTCTGTTTTCATTAAAAATTAAGAAAGAAGAAAACATTATACTTTTGGTTTATGTAACTGATATAATTGTGACACGTGATGATACATAAGGAATTAATAAGCTCAAGAAATTTTTGAAGACATAGTTTGAAATAAAAGATCTGAAAAAACTTCATTACTTGGAATAGAAGTAGCTCATTCATTTAGAGAACTGGTGCTATCACAAATAAAGTATACACTAGTACAGAGACAAGTCTATTGGGAGGAAAGAGTACAAGCACACCCATAGATGCAAATATAAAGTTATATTTACACATGAGAGTTGAAATTGATAATCCAGAACAATACAAAAAACTAGTTGATAAACTTATATACTTGACCAAAATAAGACTAAATATTACATTTCTTGTGAGCAATGTCAGTCAATTCATGCAAACTGGAAGGAAATCACACATGGAAGGAGTATATATGATTTTAAGGTACATGAAAGGAGCACAAGGCTTGGGACTGTGTTACAAGAAGCATGGAAGATTGGAAAATTAGGACTCAAAAATACTTATATGTAGCTCAAGATTTACAAGTATAGTTGCACATTGAAGTGCCCTCTTATACTAGAAACTTGGGTCATCGTAGCCCAATATAGAAGTCCAAACTGACTTAGAATCCAACTTTGAGAAATAAACCAACTTAAATGTAAACAAGTCATTAATAAAGCCTGAGGAGGAGTTGAACTTGTATAGGAATTCTCTCCTACGTAAAGGATGGGAACTAGGGTATGATGTATTGAATTATTCTAAGAATAAAGAGAACTCTCTTTCTCCTTGATTCATCACCAGGAAAACCCTATATTCACATCCATGCAACCCTAAATATTGCAACAAACTTACCATTAACCATTCATTTCTGTGACTGAAGCCATTTTATCTTTTGAAGCTTAAATTTCGCAGAATATTGATGATCTCATTAGATTGAGGCAGTTGGAATGAGATCTCCATCAAGAAAGGTTTCTGGTGTAGCATTGATGAGATGAACATCTACTTTGATTTACACAACTTCATGCTAGAATGGGTTTGGTTTAAATTCTTGCACACTCTAACTGATAATCCAAACCTCAAGTTGATTAGTTGTTAGTGCCCACGTGTACCTCTTTTATTTAAATTAAATTATTTCTCTTGCAACCATACTTTTGAAATTCATCTTAAACATAACAGACAGAAAATGATCATTGGACTTTTTTATTGTGTTTTGAGCCTTGAAATGAAGAAAGGACTTGAAAATTATGATCTCAATGAACCATGATTGAGGAAAGTGCAAGCTCATGTTACTTGTTCAGTGCGAAAGCCAAATTGTTACCTTCGGTTACCTTCCAAGGATATGTGGCATCTTGTTCACCTAAGTTGCTCTGAGAATTTGTAACCTATTGATGAAGGTCACATATGAAGCTGACAGGACTGCGAATGCTTAGGTCAAAAGCATGTGTAACCATTGATACTTGAACTAGTACCTAGTGTTTTAAGACTTTTTGTGACTTATGTCTGTCTTCATATTCTGCAGCCACTTGTGTCCCATTTGTTTTTCTCCTAATTACTTTTATTTGCAATTAACAGGTTGTTAAGGAGAACCAAAAGCTTCATAAAGGCACAGCAGAGATTGATGGTGATTCTGCCACTCTTGCTGATAAAAATGTTTTCCCTGGCGATGTTCTTTGGGTCACGGACTCTGAGATCCATGAGAATCGTGATATAGCTGGTAAGAATTGCAACATACTAATAGCTGAAAGGCAGGAACACTATCACACTAAGAATTGTTGGAAACACAAGTGTGGCATGGTTGTTGAAATCTGTTATAAACTTGCAGATGAACTTTCAGAGCAAAAGATGGAATCACAACAGGTTGAAGAAGGCTTTCGGGGAACACTTTTGACATCAGACATCTTTGTTCAGGTCCTCATGGACAACCTTGGTTTCCATCCTTTTTTAAAAGTTTGAATGAGTTTATGTAATCTAAACTGTTATTGTGATTGCAGGGGACATAATATCCAGACTTCAAGCTCATTCGAAGAGGTACATTTAAGTTATGGTACTTTTATGATGAATAATCATTTTAAGTCATCCTTTTTCTTTTTTTTTTAATAGAAGCATCAAGTCATCCTTGCAATTGTTTTCCTGAAATGCTTTATAGTCAACTTTTAATGTTTGTACGAACATGAATGCTACATTCTTATCTGACTGTAGTAACTCTGTTGAGTTTCTTAAGATTGCTAAATATGATGAGATTGTTGCTAGGTATTTGCATTATTCAGTTTAGTCCTAATAAGCTGACAAGCCAACTACATTGGCTTAATTTTCACTAGACTAAGACTTCCCAGTGATTTGTGTACAGTAACATACTTATATTTGGTTTGCCACTTGGTGTGGTCTAGCATTTCTAATGTTCAATTCAACAGAATTGGGATTGGAATTGTTCCATGAGTTCCCAATTTTGGTGCTTTGACCTCTCTTGAGTTCATTAACTTTTAGCTGTACATCATGTTCAGCATGGGATGTAATTAATTTGTCAGTCCCCTTGGAAATGCAAGGAGCTATGTTGTATTCTTAGAGTCAGCGGATTGTGTAGCTTATAATTCAGCTTTTGATTATTGTGCAAATCATTTCATGAAAATTGAACCTGTGCAAACCAAAATTTCCAACATCTAATGGTTTTCAACCCTTTGCACATATGATATTTGAATCTACAAAAGTGAAATGATGAACTCATTGATCATATCTTTGTTTATTTATAGGGAAATTACAAATATGCCCATGAAATTTTTAAATGACAAGAAAGTTCCTAAGCTCAGCTTTAACCATGGAGGATATTTTTAACCATTTTTAGTTTATCTTATGATTTATGACACCCTCGTTCAATTTTGCCCTTCACTCTTATATTTTAGGGCTTAGGGTTTTCTTCTATCCCGCTTTAAGGTTATGATATTCATGCAGCCCTTCATGCTTCCAACAATAAAAAATCAATATGTTGTGTATCTGAGATCCATAAATTAATTTTAAACTCAATCCTAGAAATCTACTGCAAAACATGAGAGTATCCATTTAGTTCATGATTTAAAATATAAGGATAACCTATGATAAATTAGGACAACGCAGGATAAGTTAAGGATTATTTAGGATAAATTTGATATGTCCTAGGTTACATAACTCTAAAATTCTAGTGCAAGTATGATAAAAAAAAAGGAAAAAGAAAAAAAAGAGATGGATAAGGTGATGACAACAATGGATATAAATATCTTTTTCCCTTGGTGAGTTAAGTGCTAACCAATGTCAACTCTTGAATTTTGTTACAAGTAGGTTCCCAGGGAGATTTTATTAAGAGAAGATAGGATTTCGTGGAGTTATTTTTAATGGAAATTTCCCCAATAACCTCATGGCACAATTTTTTTGTCCTAGACAACCACTTTTAATGTTCTAGACAATTGTTGCTTTTAAAGAAACTTCACTTTTATCAAAAAACACATTATCTATCACAGATTATTGTTATTAGTACTCTCAAAAGCCTAGGGAAAGAGGAAGATGGTGAAGAAGATAAAAAAATAGGTGATAAGAACTAAAATCTAAAAATGTACAACAAATATTATCAAGATATTGAAATCTAAAGTTATAACCATTAAAAATTAAAAGGAAAGTGCTAATGTAAAAATGAAACAATTGGATTTTAAAACACAATGATTAAATTATAAAGAGCTACGGAATTAAAGGAAACTATTTGCTCAAAATTTGTTATAGGGTGTATTCGAAATTTTCCCTATTTGTAATTATTGAGAATAATCGACTTTATTAAAATTAAATATTTCAAAAACCTATTTGTAATCATTCATTATCTGGTTATCCATATGAAAACAACAAAATGTTGTTCACTATAAAAATAACAGAAGAATTTGTTTTGTTTATGATACTAAATTTTATTGACACAAAAGTCGAGAAACTGCTAGTTTCATCTTCTTTTCCACCTGTAACCAAACACCTAAACTCCAAGAAGGAGTTCAACAGTTCCATTTTTTGGCTAGGCAAATAGTTGGAACTCAAAGTCCCACTGGTTTTGCAGGTTTTAGGAATTCAGTGCACCATCAATTTCTAATATTCTACTGGTTTGGCGAGCCAAACATGCTCTTGGAGTGTATATGGTTACGCAAAACTCATAAATTAGCAGGAACTGAGTTTCACTAGGTCCTGTAATTCATGTGTTTGATTGGGGAAAATTTGCTTCAAATATGTTCTTATGGGTTCCATGAGATTTGTTGGAAGGTGTTAATGATTTCCGTTTTGTTTTTGATCTAAAGTCACAAGTTCTGGATGGACCTGATTAGGTCCTGTTTGGATAATTTTCAGAGAAACATGTTGGAAATTTTCTTCTCTCCATAGGATTTCGCATTGCATGCAACCCATATCTTATGAGTCTTTTGGTTAGTGTTAGGAATGGAGTGTTGGCCATTAATAGTGGGGAGGTAGCATGGAAGCCTCAATACGTAGGAGCAGTAAAAATAGGAAAATACAGCCCTCAAAAAGTGGTATCAAACACCCAGTGATTATTTGGGCCGCACTAAATTTAGTACTTAAACAAAAGGCATATATTAAAAAAAAATGTGTATGACATTATAATTGGCTAAGTCAAATATTTTGATTAAAAAATAATAGTTTCTGTATCCAATGGTTGGAACTAGGAAGCTAGAATTTCATAGAAACACCAGTCAAGCAACATGAACTTATTGTTTTATTAGTATTATGAACTCCCAAGAACTGAAAAGGTTCCATAAATTCCTATAGCTCCTACAGTTTTAGGAACCAAACATGTGCTTAGCTTCCTGCTTGGTTGCAGCAATGATGTGCTTGCATAATGATTGCAGCTGTTACTAGTGTCAAAAGTTGATATTGTCCGTAATTATTTGTTGGTTCAGGTTCATTGTCTTATTCATTGTTCAATTAAGGAACCACAGTGGAACCTAACATGCATCTCTTTTCAGATACATCAGTTTTGTCTGCACATCTGAACCTGGCGTCTATGTAATCCAAGCAGAGATTTTGCTTAATGCACATAGCTCGTTCAATATGATGTTCTCATGAGAGAGGCCACATCTGCTGCCATTCTCTATGTAAATATATATGCTCTCCATTACTACACCCATCAAGGAACATTGACAAATCAATATGGTGTTAATTATTGTCAATTCTGTTGTGTTCTATTAGTTGCATTATCCTGCAGGGTTAAGCAAATCCTGATCATACTGCTTTTGCTATTTAGTGGCGAAACAGTGGTGGCTAGGATGTATGTCCAAAAATGGCAGTTGGTTGAATGTTTGTACATCACACTGAAAAGTTCAGGTGTATAAAGCTTCAAAATTTTGATCTAAGTGTGCGTTCTGTTATGTTTTCACTGCAAATTTATTTTGGCAGTTTTGATTCTTAGTCCTCCTATTCAGTTTAATACATAGTAATTAGCTTTAATGAACGTGGTTAATCCCGTCAACAAGGAGTGCATCAACAGGAAAAATTAGAAGCTCAAATTTTTTTGTCGATGTTAATTGTATGTTGGCCAAAAGTTTGTTTATCTAATTATCAATTACAAAGTCATTTGGACGGGATGTTGATTTGATTGCATAGCATGCTACACCAGAATCCATCATCCATAATTTTCCCAACATATCAGAGTCAGGAGAGCCAGTAAAGATATACTTGAGCACCTAGCAAAAGTTTGAATGATTTTCAAATTAATACATGATATTGAGATTGGGATTAAAATAAATGAAGCCAAGCTTAGTTTTCATGGAATAATAATAATAATAATCATAATAATAATTGTAATTGAACATACCAAGCCTTTGAACTCGACAAAAATGGAATCAAACATGCAAAAGCCAGACTTGATTCCACAACCTAGCCATAAATTAATATAAAAGCAGTATATAGGATTATGGTACAGCACAAGGATAGTTCCATCAGTGATAGAACGCAGAGAAGACAGAAAGCATTTTCTTTCAAAAGTTAGCAGTCCAATTCAGGTGACTCAGTTGTGGTTGCTGATAGGCCCTGACTTAGGGCCCTGGCACAGCAACTCCAACTCCAAGGTTCCCGCTGAGACCTGGAGGTACTTGCTGCTGGACCAAGTGATGTGGGTTTGCAATGGCTGCTGGCTGTGGCGGATACAGACCCTGATAGAGAACATGAGAAGTTTGAGCTGCAGCAGCACTGAAAGAGGTAGCAAAGCTGGTTGTGTTGCTTGTCCCCTTGCATTGTAGAAAGGTGCTGACTGCAGGCTAGCAAGCTCTCTTGGTGTCTGAACCCAAATATCAGAAGCTTCCGACTGCAAACATAATTGTACACATCCCAGCATTTGTTAACATAAATATATTACTGACCACAATAGAAAAAAATCTACTTGGGACAGCCATCAGTGGCATATAAACTGGAGAATATATTCATGGCGATATGGCACAAAGTTTGGGAAGTGTGAAATGTGAACTTGAGGATATAGTTGTGCCACAGGCTGCTGTTGCAATGACTTTTGCATCATGATTCCATTTCACGATGAACTACTGCTTGTTGCATGCGGGCCCAATGCCTGCAGCATACATTATGTTAGGGATTCACACCAAATCAAGCTCATGGAATTCATAGGCATGAAAGAAGTGGGGAAATATGCAACCAACATCAACCAACTGGATTATCATCTTAACAAACACCTGCAGACACAAATTTCAGAATCTACAGTCTGAACATACATGGAATGAGTAGTCTATTCTAACTGAAGTACTGCTTGATCTAGACCCCGATAAAAATTGTAAAGGATTGGATGGTAACCATAATGGAAATGCATTAAATAGGGAATTTATAGGCATGAAAAAAGTATAGAGACATGTAACCAGTGCCAACCAAGATATATGGATTATTGTAATAAAATAAAACTGCAGATACAAATTTCAAAATCTGTGGTCTGAACATGCACGGGATAAGCAGTCTGTTCTAAGTACTGCTCAATCTGGACCCCAAGAAGAATCGTAAAGGATTGAATGATGACCATATATGGTAATGCATTAAGTGCTTGAAATTTCTTTCAATATTCCTTGTCTTTATAACTATTATTTGATTATGTAATGCTGTAAGTGAGAACTTCAAGACAGCCTTAGATTTTCCTCCTTCTTCTTCTCCTTCTTCGTCTTCTTTGCTTCTCCTTTTCCTTTTTTCTTCTTCTTCTTCTTCTTCTTCTTCTTCTTCTTCTTCTTCCTCTTCTTCTTTTGCTTCTTCTTCTTCTCCTCCTCCTCCTTTTTCTCCGTAGGAACATACTGGTTTTTATTCACTCTAAAATCCTAGCAAACTCAAACTAACCTAGAGTACTATTTGGACTTTTAATGAACTCAATTTTGGGATTTACTAATGACTTGTTTATAAGTTAATTTGACAATGGTGAACTCAAGAGTATATGGGCTTCTAGACAACATCTTTTGATGCAACCAAGTCTTGTGTAACTCAACCTATTATGAGGACTGAGCCCTAATCCTTATCCTTTAACAAACCCTTAAGTGATGGAACTTTGATAATTAAGGGCCAGTTTGGTAAGGGATGATCGCAAAAAAATTTCAAATAGCTAGTTGAGTGAATAGCAAGTTATGATAAGATTTTTCATCACATATTTCAAACTTTATATATGTTTGGATGTAAGTTTGATAGTAGAATTTAAATGGCATTAGATGACTTCATCATTATCTATGTCATCATCACGTGATTATCACACTAATAGTCCCTTACCAAACAAATCCTAAATGAATTTCAAGGGTACAAGTATCGATGTTTGCCTTTGTTTGTCAGAAGCACCATAAGGACTATTGACCAAAGTAGAATTGTTCGAAAACCAAGCCCAACCAAGTATTGGCTCCCAATCTTTGTACTGAATTGGAAGTCATGGCGACACGAGATTAAACTTTCAAAAGGAGAATAAACAAAGGCCTAATTAATTGGTGTAGTAAGTAGTATGGGAATCTTGAAGGCAAAAACTACCTTAATTAGGAAACTTCCAATAATTTTTAATATGGATTTATCAGCTGGATGTAGATATTTAGTTATTGCCCGCTATCAACTTTGATGGCATGACAATGTGTTCCATAATTCAAGGCCATCATGCCAAGGAAAATTTTTGGAAGGTGAACAGCTAAAGTCAATTGTTGAAAGTAAATCATTTAGGTTGCAATGTATAGTAACCAACATCTGATGGTCCTAGAAAACAACATTTGAAGTGACTCATGCAATAGCACAAGAATATTATCCACCATAACATCATTATACTTGCTATACATGAGTAGGCCACTTAAGGGTGGCAAGAAGAGGCAGTTGTGGAATTTCCAGAATCAATAAGCAAGCTTATGTATTTCACTAGACTAAATGTCACTTTTAGACAAGTGGTGTAAATCACTAACCCACTAGTCCCTGAACTTTCCATGAATCCACCTGGGGTAAAGCAGAGTTGCTAGAAAGACTTGTGGCAGCAAAAGAGAAAGAGAGATAATGGAACCACAGTAAATGTTCCCTATCAGAGATGTATGATTTATAAACAACAATGTTTTCCTTTCTATACCATATGTATCTTTGTACAAACCAGGGGGTAAAACTTTATTACTATTTGGTAGCAATATGTGGGCTGAAAGACAGGGGCACCTTTTCTTTGATACTACTTCCTCATTTTTGTATGCAATAGTTGGTAAAATTTCATCACTTGTTGCATCAACATGCAAAATAAACACTATACCCCATCTTTAATTTGATCTGTGTTTTCTCTGATTTGACTATTTCCAAAAGCTGTTCATTAACATTTTTAATAACAAGTATTCAGTTGTGAATGTTTTATGTATTCTCAAGGCACTTCTAATACATTCTGCATGCAATATAACAACAGTTAACTGATAATGTAATGCAACTACCCACTTTAGCATCTGAGGTCATTAAATCATTGAAACCCTAGGGACAAACTCCTAGGATTGTTGGATGTGATGCTTCTAAGGAAATAAATCATTTCAAATGAATTTTCTGGCTTCCAACCTATTTTTTGTTGAACACTTGCTACATGATCTAATTTAGTCCCACCTGAAATTATTTCTTAGTAAATAGATATCTTCGCCTATATCTCTCTCAGCATCTCCAGTTCTCTTAGTTTTCAATTATTTTAACTTCTAGCAGCCTGCCCCAATGTTATATTGTTTGCAGAGATTTCAAAAACAAACAAGGTAACCGAACTAAACCCAGGGAAATGGATACCTCAGATGTTGAAGCAAAGCCCTGGCCATTTGCACTACCTTCAAATGTGGGTCGGAAGAGAGAGACATCATAATTTGTTTGTGGGTCATATTCCTGCTTGACATAAAGCAGGTGGCATGAATATTAAATGTCTTGGCAAATAATTTAAATTTCCTAGTTCATAATAGCAACAAATCAAGCACCTTTTTTTTTAGCATACTGGAACAAATCAAGCACTTACATCTGCATAAAAAGTGCAAAGCATGTTCGATCTTCTTACTTCCCCCATTTTCCCTGGACTATTATGTCTGACATAATGAACCCAATATCCTTACTGGCATCAAAATAGAACATTTTTTGGGGACTCACCATGCTTGAAGGATTATGGACTTCCTGATCTTCCACTGAATCATATGGAGGACTGTCGCTTTCAACCAGCCCAATACCTGCATAACTCTCAATATTTTGCAAACTATAAGACTCATCATTTCCTGGTATTATTTTATCAGATTCTTCAGCTGCAGATGGAAAACCAGATTGAGAAGTTCTTGGCTTGAAGTCCAGTGTCTCGTTGGACAGCATTGGGTGCATCATCATTGGTGGCATCAGGGACCATGGCTGATGAATTGTCATAAAGAGAAAGATTGGTTGCACCATATGCAGAACATAAGTGCAGACAATAAATACGACAAAGAAACAGGGGAGTCCTACTGCAAAGAATGTGGCATTTAAACCATTTGTCAAACTTTCGAATGGCTATACAAGCAAAAGCAAAGACAATGAATATGAAGAAAAAAGTAAATCGGAAACAACCTTATGGAAGGGTCACTCCTTATTTTCAAATGTTTGCAGTGGTGAAAAGTCAAAACTGCCGAAGGTAAGTCTCATATGCTTGGACTCCGGAACCCAAAGATGTTGAGGTATAACAATAGGCTGATCTTCTGGTACATTAACCTGTGAAAGCTTCTCTGATACGCCAGCCATGCTCACCACATTGGAGTCACAATTACAGTCAGCAAAGGTTATAGAGGTTGCTGCAGTTGTTCCAGCCATGACATCACTGTTGCCGATAAGTTGTTGACTAGATTTTGGCCTCCACTCCATGTTGGACTTCATGGCTGCACAACCATATGTAAAAGACCTAATGATGTGCCCATTTTCAGAAATATTCAGATTCCAAAACATAAAGAGGTCTAGTCAATCACTGAATTTAAAACATCAAATAATGTCCCAGAACAATCTTAACATATGCATCTAGAATTCTACCTAAGCAGATAAGCTTCGCAATGTAATCTCCAATTCAAAAGCTCTACATAATACCGATTCTGTAAGAACATATTGCTACCCGTAAAACATGACAATAGCTGGCAGGAGAAAAAATCAAGATGAAGCCACTACAGTAAATACTAGATTGATAGCTTTTAAGATCTGTGAAGGAATAAACAAGACTGCCTGAAAAAAATTCTAGATTGGGACCTGGGAGCTACTTGGATCTTTTAACTAATGTTGATCCTGTCACAGTGCCCATGGCTTAAATAGAATCAAGGAATCACAGTGCCATACTGAGCTATATTTCAAGTTTTAAGCCATAGATTATAAATTTACAACAGTGAAAGCCAGCTGTAACACTAAAAAGCTTTACCTCAAAACTAATTTTCACCACCGGTTGAATATATTGCAACTTTTCCTTCTCTTACTTCCTATAATATGTTTGCCTTGTCCTTAAAACTCGAAAGGAACTCCAAAGAAAAAGCACTGCCATCATTGAAGTCCACATATGCCAACAGATAGCGCTGTCGAAAAATTTTCTGACAAGAATACGACATCTTCTTCCTTGTACTTTCCAACAGAGGCATAAAGATAATAGAATAAAGTTTTAGAAATGGATATGAAAAATTTAGCAATAAGTTCAATCAGTCAGAAATAACAAACCAAAAGGTGAAGTCACTCAAAAGGTAGGACTTAGAAAGAATATCCACATTTACCAATAGCTGATATCCATTTAAGACATTCCAATTCAGCAAATAACAAGGATCACACGTTTCCCAGTGCCAAAGGGTTGCTTGTATCTTTTACTTGTGTATTGGTTGATTTGCTGACAGAAACACTAAAGAAAAGCACTGATGTGAGTTGACGAGTAGGTTGATTGCTCTGTGACTGGGTAGCAAAGTGCCTGGACAATCCTCTTGATGAAAGATGCTCCCTCCTGATAGGGATCCTGAAATAGATCTGCTTGCAGAAGAATTTGTGGCCAGGTGAGCAAACGCCTGACACACAAACACCCAATACCACAGATCCACGCCGAATACCTCCAGAATGAGAGTTTGCTGATGTCAACTGTGCCAAATGGGTATGAGAATTATTGTTGATCTCCATCTCAGATTGTGAAGCTGCAGCAGGAGCCCGCATTGCTTCAAACGAGAGGCATGTGATTACCACTTGAATTTATGCCTTTGGAATGTTTGGCAACATAATCAGTGTGCAGATTCACAACACCTTGAGAAAGCATAGAACTGTATGGAATAGGTCGAAGATTGGAATTGAACAAAGAAATAAACAAAAATGTTTCTGATAATGAACACAATAAAAAATACAGAAACAGTATCAAAAGGATGAGGTAGCTATACATCAGAAACAGCATTGGAATTCTTGTAAAACATATCAATAAGAATACCCATAGGACCTTGCTCACAGAAACATAGAGGCAAGGTATCAACCTAATCAGCAGTCATGGAATAAAACAAAATCAAGACGCACTAAAAGCTTGCAAAGGACATTAAACAAAAACACCTACAACTAATGTAACAAGTAACGAAATGCAAAGCAAATGAGATGAGAATAACTCTGGTTAATGAGATACTTGCAACTACTCAATAAACGAGGAAAAGAAAAAGATATAGATGTGACAGTTCTCTAGGGTTTTCATGGATCTGGAACTAGGATTTTTCAATGACGAAAAAGAAAAAGGGTTGTATTATTCTAAGAGAAAAGAATACAAGGAGAAAGTACCGTTAAAACCATAGTTGCCCACTCTTTATATAGATGGGAGTTCTCTATAAATACAACTCCTACTTGGAATTTTTTTTTTTAGTTCATTTTTCTTTATGTTGGTTGTTGCTTTCCAAATTGGTTTTGAATTAGTTTTAATGAGATGTGATGATTTCAAATTTACTCAAGTATTCGGAGGTTACTTTTATGCAATCATACTTGAGATTTACTTGAGTCTCACATAAGTAATCCGAACCATCTTTTCCCTTATTTTAACATTCTGAGCTCTCTTTTTCTTTATTATTTCAAAACCTCCCACTCAAGTTGGTGTATAAATATCAAATATATCTAACTTGGAAATATTCTCTATTAACAACTCCTTTCTTAATACTTTGCTGAGTATATCTGCAAGATGTTTTTTTTGTAAAGAGTGTAGCTCCACACATTTCTTTACTATCTTTTCCTAACAAAATGGAGCTCAAACTCAATGTGTTTTGTTTTCATAAAATATGGAGTTATTTGAAATGTGAAGGGTTAATTAATTATTACAAAAAATTTTGGTTGATTCTTTTATTGGAAATCCAAATTCTTTTAAGAATGACTGGAATCAAAGAACTGCACATACTTCTAGAACCAAAGTTTTGTATTCTGCTTCTGCATTGAATCTTATTACTACTACTTGTTTTTTGTTCCAAGTAACTAGATTTTCTTCTACAAATGTACAAAAGCTTGAAATTGATTTTCTGTCAAAGGCTTATTCAGTCCAGTTTGCATTCATGTAGCATTGTATGCTGATTTTCGCATACTTTTAGTAGTACAGTCCTAGTCCAAGTGCTCTTTACAAGTATCTTAGTATCTTACTTTTATATATGGTTTTCTTAGATCTTGCATGAACTGACTAAAATTACTTACAGCAAATATAATATCTAGTCTGGTAATGATTAAGTACATAAGTTTACCAATCAACCTTCTACACCGTTTTCGGTTTTGGACCTTTATTCCCATGTCTAGATATAGTTTTACATTTGGGTCCACGGGTGTATGTGTTTTTGCTGTCCAGAAGATATGTTTCTGTTAACAGATCCAGTGTGTATTTTTTTTGTGACAGTACAAATGCCCCAAAAAAGTGGATTACTTTTATTTCAAAAAAGAGTAAAGTATTTGTATATTTTTTATTTTAAACTGTGTTTTCGAGAATTCTTTTAACTCTCTTATTCCTTCTATGTTATCTCCTAGTACAATAATGTTAGCAATATAGACTAAGGATATAATTCTTTTCTCTTTTTGTTCTATAATAAATATTGAATAATTAGATTAGTTTCTTTAAAATTTATATCCTCTTAATATTGTGCTAAATTTGTCAAATTATACTCTTAAGTGATTACTTGAATCGATACAATGACTTTTTAGTTTACATACTAGTTGCTATCCATTAACAAGTGAAATCTGATAGTTGAGTCATATAAACCTCTTCCTTGAGTTAGTTATGGAGAAATGCATTTTTCACATTCATTTGACAAATATTTCACCCATTGTTTACAACTAGCAATATAATTCTTATGAAATTCATTTCAGTTACATAAGAGAATGTATCAAAGTAATCAATTCTGAGTTTAGGTAAATCTTTTTACTACAAGTTTGGTCTTGTATCTATCTATCCTACCATTTGACTTGGTATTCATTGTGTATACCCATTTAGATCCCATTGGGTGTTTTTTCTCTGGCAAAGGTAAAAATTCCCATGTTTCATTCAAGCGTAATGCTTTTATTTCAAATTCCATGGTTGATCTCCATTTTGAATATTCTACAGCTTCTGTTACATGCTTTGATATGGTAATGATTGAGATTGTTAGAGCAAATGTTTAAAACTTGAAGACGATCTTTTATTTGTAATAAAGTGATTTATAGGATATTTTGCACATGCTCTTCTTTCCTTCCTTAATTCTATAGGTATACAGTATTCCATTTGAGGAAGAGATGTACCTGAACCTCCATTTAGTTATTCTTGTATTGTTGTTCGTCATGGACATTTTGCAGTGCTGATTGGTAAACTAACTACTTGATTTGAGTCCTTCCATCTCCTAGTGTGAACAATTCCAAATCTCATATTCTCTTCTTTTGTATGCATTATGATGGGTGGATTAGTAAGTAGCATAGGTAAAACTAGATCAACAAGTTTTGTTCTACTCTTGAGTAATAAAATCGTCTAAAAGATTCGGCTTTTTGAACTTATTGCTAAAGTAGAATATATCCTCAAGAAAGATAATATGCATGGATATGTATCTTTTATATTTTATTGAATCATAACATTTGTATCATGTATGAATTCTAAAATAGCCTAAGAATACACATTTTATGACTTCTGATTGTAGTTTGTCTTTATTAATACTATGATCTTGAACAAAATAAATGCATCCAAAGGTTTTGAGAGTTATATGAAAAACCTTTTGAGGACATACAATCTAGAATCGACTTTTATCTTGAACTAGAGCTGATGACATTCTGTTTATTAGATAATATGTTGTCTGAACAATATCTTTCTAAAATCTATAAAATAGGTTTTGCTGAAACACGATAGTTCTTGCAACCTCTAATAGATACAAATTTTTCCTTTCAGTCACACCACAAAAAAATGGTGTAGCTGGACAACAAGTTTGAAATAAAATTTCATTATCTTGAAGATAATTTTGAAATTCTTTCGAGAGGTATTTTCCTCCATTATCTCCACTGAAGGTTTTAATTGTAATGTCAAATTGATTCTAAATCTTCTTCTGAAACATCTTAAAAGTTTGACTATCATATTTAATTTTCAAGAAAAAGACCTATGTCATTTTAAAAAAATCATCAATAAAACTTACAACATATTTATATTTTTTTAATGACATAAGCTTGACTATCCAAATATCATTGTGGATCAATTGAAAAAATTGTGAGTATCTTTTATTCACTTGAAGAAAAAAGGTGTTTTTGTAATATTTGGCAAGCTTACAGTTCTCATAAAAAAGTTTTCTCAGGATTTAAAGGTAGGAAACATAATTTTAAGTTTTGAGAAAAATAAATGTCCTAATCCATAATGTTATAGTAGAGGATCTTATTTTTTTACTCATGAAAACCTTAGCTCTCTATCCACCATGATTAAGAAAATACAAGTCTTCATCTTTAATTCCTCCACTACTCATCTCCTTCATGTAAAGATTCTGAAAAACACAATAAAAATGATAAAACATTACATAATAATTTAGGATTTTGATTATTCGGTTAATTGAAAGAAGATTGCAACGAAATTGTTGTACAAGGAAGGCTAAGAAGAGATTCAGGAATCTAGTCTAAATATTTTCTTTATCTTTCACCAAAACATATTCTCTATTTCTTAGAAATACATGGTTTTTGGTGTTTGAGATAATATAGTGAAGTATTTAGGATTATTAGATATGTAATGAGTAGCTCTTGAATCAATAATCCATAAGAGAGGCCAGGACTGAATTAAATTCTAAATTTGTTGCTACAAACAATATCTTTTCTATTGTTTATTACATGATCGTATTCTACTCTGCTCGGTTCTAAATAAACTATGTTTAAGTTGTAGATTTTGAACTTTTTGATTTTTCATGATATGATATGATTTTGGAGCTTGTGAGACATGTAATGTAGGTGGCTTGCCATGCAAAACCCAACATCAGTCTATTATGTGATTGGTTTTTCTACAATAAATATACTTGGAAGTTAATTCTACCTCTTCCTCCCTCCTTTTCGAGTAGTCTCTTCTTGGGTTGTACTCTCCTCTTTGGGTCACTGCAGCAGCAACTTCAAAACTGGGGTTAGAGTCTATAAGTTTTATGATGTTTTAAATAAAATATTTCTCAAGAATGCTCGTGGCGGAGATGAACAGACTGAACACAAGTATAACAAATGCAAGACCAAGTTGTTCAGTCTTAGTTTTTTAGACACTTCAGACAGGTTTAAATACGCTGAACGTCTGAAAAATTCATTGCTGCACGATTATTTTTTGCTAGAGGAGAACTCGGTTGAAATAAAATCATGGGCTAACATGCGAATAAAATAATTTAATGCAAACCGCGAAGCAAAGGCAAATAAATCGGATGGGTCATCCACTCAATTCTCAGGTAACTCCGAATAGGCTGTTAGATGATGCGATAATATATGAAAGCACAGACATGTCCTATCAATCAGACATGACTTATCACTCAGACAACTTTTGCATGTGAATTTTTATTGGAACTTATCCAATTCATAACGTCGTGCCAATGAGTCTGTGTTTTTGGACATTGCATGTACTGTTAAACATGTGGGGTCTCGTATCATTAATTTTTCGTAATCTCTTTATTTGTTGTAACTGTTGGACATGTGACGACTCATGCCATTGTGACTGTATGTCTTGTAAGGTCTTTAAAAAGTTATCTCTCGTGATTTGTCGTGTTTAAGATCATGTGTCACATGTGATTCTAAAATTTTGTAGCGTGAAATAACTGTTTATTATGTGAGTCAGATCTATCTCTATTTATAGAGAGACCTTATTGCAGATGCTATGACAAAAATATATTTATCTTTGTAATACCAAAATATCTAATTACGGTGACACTATTGACGATGAGGAGTAACAAATGAAAAGTGTTTTGGAAGATAGCATTTTTTATCAGATACAAGACCCCTTAACCTATACGAGAAGAACAACTCATCCACTAAATAATCGACTGTTTACTGAAATAAAGGCTATATATGATTTACTAGATAATGTAAGACGATATTTCCGAACCTTTAGAGTTATGCTCCAAGTGTTTCAATAGCTCACTAGATTGATAGTTGAATAGAAAAGCATCGTATCTACACAGCATGTATCATCTGAATTACAAGTAGGAATTTTTGTTTACTCCGTTGTTTGTGGGGCGTCTAACAGAAACTTGCAACTGACATTCCAACACTCTGCAAGGACTATAAACAGGTATTTCAATAAAGTCTTGTAAGACATTATCTGACTAAAAAACGGTTATATACAAATGTCGCCTGATGATGCTCCGATCCATCCCGCGATTCTTAATCGAGGAGGAGCGTATCCATTTTTTAAGGTGAGATAATGATTACAATATCGTCAAAATAATAACAACTTAAAATTCTAACATATTATGTGTTTCATTATAGGATGTAATCGATACTATAGATGACACTCATATACTTGTGATTGTGAGTCGATAAATACAACTTCCATTTCGATATAGACATGATTTGCTAATTATGGCAGCTGTGTCTTTTATTATGAAATTCTTATACATTTGTAACAGTTGGGAGGGATCTGCGGCAGACGCACGAGTATTATGAGAATGTTTAACGCGAGGCGATTTCTAGGCCCCCAAAAGTGAAACTCGGTACTTTTGATTTTGTTTAAATATGAATGATAATATTTGTAATACTAATCATAATTTATTTTTAGGTAAATACTATCTTGTTGATACCGGCTATATCAATACTAACAACTTTCTCGCATCATTTCGAAATGAGTGTTATCACATCGGAAAGTTTGGTCACGGTCGAGTCCAATATCGAAATCCGAAGGAAAAGTTTAATCATATACATGCCCGTTTGAGAAGTTGTGTAGAGAGAACATCTGGCATATTTAAGTGACGGTTTCAAAGATTTCGTAAGATACAATCATATCCTTACAAGACACAATGTACTATAGTGGTGGCTTGTGTTGTGCTGCATAATTTTATACATAAAAATTACGGTGAGGATAACTATTTCGCGAATGTCGAGTTAACGAAGAAGATACGGAAGCATATAATGAAACAATAGAACCTAACATCCGTAAAACGCAACGTGCAGTACGAAATGAGAATATGCTTCGAAACCAAATAACTGCGCCTCTATGGAATGTGTAAATGACAGTCTACTCTTTTTTAATATAAAATATCGTAATTAACCTTTTGATATCAAATAAGTTAATAATTTTCTAGTTTGTAATCAGTTATAAGTATATTTGAGATAATTTTATATAATCATGTTAATGATTTTTTCTATTTTTGTTTACTTGCAGAGAATAATGTCATATTTTTTTTATTATGAAGCAGTCGCACGTGTAGGCGAAAAAGTAACAAATAAGGCAAAAATTAAGATTATCTAGATTTGCAATGTAATACTGGGCTATCTGGATCTACAATGTAATCCTAGGCTACTAAATAAATATCAAGCAATCTCCATTGCTTTCATGAAAATTAAGGTTTGAAAAATGGAAAAAAATAATAATAACTATATTAAATCCAAGGTGATACAAGTAAAAGACAAAAACTCGAGCAATCACATTATTATTCAAAAATTTAGTCAGTGAACAAACAATATTTGTTTATGAAAAATTATGTCAACCAGTACATAAAGACCACAAAAAATACAAAAATAATTTAGTATATTCCACATTAAATTTGTGAATATGATACATACTTGTTCATATCCCTTCACCAATAAATACCTTCATCACAGATGTTATACATTATTTGTATCATCCAATACTCTCTACAAATTATTTCATAAAAACAATCACCCTTTATTCCAATCAAGATATTGTCAGTGTTTTATCATGCATGCTGTAAGTTTTATAAAGATTATCACAACTAAATTCATTATCAGACACTGGGAACTAATAACCTTTATAATTAATATAATCCCAAATTTTACAACTCACAAACGCTTGATTATGAACTCATTTATCATCAACATTTTCTTTAGCGTGTGGAACAAATCATTATTCATTATCCAATTTAATAAATAAAAACGAAAGCATTCAAATGCATTTAGGATTTCGATCTAATCTACAAAACAATAACAACAAAATGAAAATAAACAAAGAGGGACCAGAGATCAAGAGGTACTGAGTACCTTGCGTTAGATTTCCTCGAAAGGGACGAGGCATGGGAGGTCAATATAATCGACTGGCTTCTGGACAGGGGCCTTCTCCTCCGGCTTCGACAACAGCGAGACCGACGGGCTGTGCTAGAGGCGGCGGGGAAGTGGCGGCGTGGCTCACGATGGATCTCATCGTCGTCTCTGGCGGCGATCGGTGCCCGATCGGTGCCCGATCGGTGGGAGTGAAATGAGGCGTGGTGGAAGCCGAAGAAAGCGAGGAAGACCTCGAGGTGGCTAAGCATAACGGCGAGAGGGTTGTCTACGGAGACGAGCGGCGGGTGGTCACTGCCGGCGGGAGCCGGCTAGAGCTTGAGATCGACAACCATTGCGATTGGGGGTTTAGGGTTTGTGAGATCCGAAAAAAGGAGAAGACAAATTTAAATGTAACTCGAGGGTAAAATGGTCTAAAAATAATTTTAACCGGATCAACAGTCAAACACTAAAATTTTGACCAGATTATCTTTTTATATTTTAGTCCTTATTTTGACCTTAATCCGGAATTAAACGGGTGCCTAAACCCCCAATCGCGATTGCCGTCGATCCTGATCTCTAGCTGGCTCCCGCCGGTGGTGACTACCTGCCGCTCCTCATCCCCGTCAACAACCCTCTCGCCGCTGCGCTCAACCGCCTCGAGGCTTTCCTCGCTTTCTTCGGCTTCCACCATGCCTCATTTCACCCTCGCCGATCGGGCACCGATCACTGCCAGAGACAGCGATGGGATCCATCGTGAGCCACACCGCCACTTCCCCGCCGTCTCTAGCGCAGCCCGTCGGTCTCGTTGTAGCACTGCCGCCAAAGCCAAAGGAGAAGGCTCCTACCCAGGAGCCGGTTGACTACCTCGACCTCCCATGCCCCGTTCCTTTCAAGGAAATCCAACGCAAGTCCCTCAGTACCTCTCGATCTCTAGTCCCTCTATTTATTTTCGTTTTGTTGCTGTTGTTTTCTAAATTGAATCAAAATCCTGAATCCATTTGAATGTTTTCGTTTTTATTCATTGAATTGGATAATGAATAATAATTTGTTCCACAAACTAAAGAAAATGTTGATGGTGAATAAGTTCATAAGCAAGTGTTTGTGAATTGTAAAATTTGGGATTATATTAACTATAAAAGCTATTAGTTCCTAGTGTCTGATAATGAATTTTGAGATGAAGTTTCTTTGATGAAGTCGCATTTGCATATCTTAGAGCGAATAATTAAATGTATACAATTCTATCTAACAATTAACTAAATCTCAAATTGGATCGTCGAGTCTGCTAGTCAAGCTCTTATATGAATCATTTTCTAAAATGATGACAGTTTGTAGGTCCATAATACTACTTAATAAATAATGGTGTTTCCCTTGTTCTCCATCTAGTCGGCCCCTTCCCCTCCGTCTCCCGCTCCCTCCTCTCGCCCCATCGATTCTCCTCCAAAATGGACTCCTCAATCGAATATGGATTATAATATATATTAAGTATATTGTTTGCTTTTAGCATGTTATTTATGGTTATCTTAATTCTTGTGTTGTTTAGAACATTCTATAGGTATTGAACTGTGGGTTTGGTAATTGTTTTCCTTTCCTTCATATCATATTATGTTATGATTTATTACATGTAAGGTGATTCAGAAGGAAGGTCTATACCAAGTAGAAGATGCCGAAACTTTAGGAAAAGTTTATACCATCGTGAGCCACGCCGCCAATTCCCTGTCGTCTTTGGCACAGCCCGTCGGTCTCGCTATTGTCGAAGCCGGAGGAGAAGGCCCCTGTCCAGAAGCCGGTCGATTATATTGACCTCCCATGCCTCGTCCCCTTCGAGGAAATCTAGCGCGAGGTACTCAGCACCTCTTGATCTCTGGTCCCTCTTCGTTTATTTTCATTTTGTTGTTATTATTTTGTAGATTAGATCGAAATCCTAAATGCATTTGAATGCTTTCGTTTTTATTTATTAAATTGGATAATGAATAATGATTTGTTTCACACGCTAAAGAAAATGTTGATGATAAATGAGTTCATAATCAAGCGTTTGTGAGTTGTAAAATTTGGGATTATATTAATTATAAAGGTTATTAGTTCCCAATGTCTGATAATGAATTTTAGTTGTGATAATTTTTACAAAAATTACAGCATGCATGATGAAACACTGAGCATGCCTTGGTTGGAATAAAGAGCGATTGCTTGTATCAAATAATTTGCAGAGAGTATTGGATGATACAAATAATGTATAACATTTGTGATGAAAGCATTCATCGGCGAAGGGGCATGAACAAGCATGTATCATATATACAAATTTAATGTGGAATATACTGAATCATTTTTGTATTTTCTGTAGTATTTATATACTGGTTAACATGATTTTTCATGAGCAAATATTGTTACTTTACTAACTAAATTTATGAATAATAATGTGATTACTGGAGTCTTTATCCCTTACTTATATCACTTTAGATTTAATATAGTTATTATTTTTTTTCTACTTTCCAAACCTTAATTTTCATGAAAATAATAAAGACTGCTTGATATTTATTTAGTAGTCTAGGATTACATTGTACCTTCAGATAATCTTAATTTTTGACTTATTTGTCATTTCTTCGCTTCCACGTGCTACTCCTTCATGGTGAAAAAGTATGACATTATTCTTTATAAGTAAACAAAAATAGAAAAAATCGTTAACATGATTATAGAAAATTATCTCAAATATATTTACAACTGATTACAAACTAAAAAATTATTAACTTATTTGACATCAAAAAGTTAATTACAATATTTTATATCAGAAAAGAGTACACTGTCACTTACGCATCCCATAGAGCCGCAGTTATTTGATTTCGAATCATATCCCCATTTCGTACTTCACATTGCGATATACAGATATTAAGTTCTATTATTTTATTATATGCATCTGTATCTTATTTAGTGCTATTATCAACCCATTCGTTAGTCCGACACTCGCCAAACAGTTGGTTTTCACCGTAATTTCTATGTATAAAATTATGTAGTATAACACAAACTATCAGTATAACACATTGTGTTTCATAAGAATATGGTTGCATTTTACGAAATATTTGAAACCGTCGTTTAAATACGTTAAATGTCCTCTCCACATAATTTCTCAAACTGACGTCCATATAATTAAACTTGTCCTTTGGATTTTCATATCGAACTCGATCGTGACCAAATTGTCCAATGTGATACTGGTCATTTTGAACTGGTGCGAGAAAATTGCAAGTTTTGGCATATTCAGTATGCACAAAATAGTATTTAACTAAAAATAAACTATTATTAGCATTACAAACATTATCATTCGTATTTAAACAAAACCAAAAGTAGGGATTTCACCCTCGGGGATTGAGAAATCGTCTCGCGTTAAACATTCTCGTAAAATTCGTGTGTCTACCGCAAATTCCTCCCAACCGCTACAAATGTATAAGAATTTCATATCCACGACTGTCATAACATTTTGCGTAAGCAAATCATGTCTATCTCGAAATGGAAATTGCATTTTTCCACTCACAATTACAAATATATATGTATCATGTATACCACCGATTGCATCCTACAATAAAACATATAATATGTTAGGATTTTAAGTTGCCATTAGTTTGAAAATATTGTAGTCATTATCTCACCTTAAAAAATGAATACGCTTCTCCTCAATTAAAAATTGCGAGATAAACCGAAACATCATCAGGTGACAATTATATGTAATCGTTTTTTAATTAGATAATATCTTATAAGACTTTATTGAAATAGCTTCTTATAGTCTCTGTAGACTGTTGGAATGCCAATTGCAAGTTTTTGTTAGACGCCCCACGAGTAATCAAGTAAAAAAAAATCCCTACTTGTAATTCAGATGATACATGTTGTGTAGACATGATACTCCCCATTCAACTAGCAATCTAGTGAGCTATAGAAACACTTGGGATACAACTCTAAATGTTCGGAAATATCGTTCCTTATTACTTAGTAAATCATACATAACTTTCATCTCATTAAACGATCGATTATTCAGTGGATGAGGTGCTCTCCTCGTATACGTTGAGAGACATTGTATCTGATCAAAAATACTATCTTCCAAAGTACTCTTCATTTGTTACTCCTCATCGTCAATAATGTCAGCGTAATTAAATATCTTGGTGTTACAAAGATAAATACACTTTTGACATAACATCTGTAATAAGGTCTCTCTATAAATAGAAATCGACCTGACTCACATGATAAACAATTGTTTCACATTACAAAATTTTAGAGAAAATCACATGTAACACAGAATTTTAAATACGATAAATCACGAGATATAGCTTTTTAAAGACCTCACAAGACATACAATCACAATGACATGAGTCGTCACATGTCCAAACAGTTACAACAAAAAAGAGAGTATAAAAAATTAATAACACGAGTCCTCATATATCTAACAATACATGCAATATCCAAAAACATAGACTCATTGACACGACATTATAAATTGGACAAGTTCCAATAAAAGTTCACACACAAAAATTGTCTAAGTCATAAGTCATATCTGATTGATAGAACATGTCCGTACTTTCGTACATTATCACATCATCTGACAACCTACTCGGAGTTACCTGAGAATTAAGTGGATAACCCACCCAATTTACCTACCTTTGCTCCGCGATTTACATTAAATTTTTTATTCGCATATTAGCCCATAATTTTAGTCCAACCGGGTGCTCCTCTAATAAAAAATAATCGTGTAGTAATGAATCTTTCAGACGTTCAGCGCGTTTAAACCTGTCTGAAACGTCTAAAAATAGGCTTATTAACCATGATGGGTTATTTGATCCAATAAGAGATTTGGAGATGACTTTTTGAATGTTCTCAGCCTTTCCGTAACCTTAGTTATCTCCGAATGCTTGTAGATGATTACTTTACTCACTAAGTTATAAGCAAACATCTGTAAAAATAGTTCCTTTTTTCTTCTCAAACCACTTATCAAAGTAGAAAATTTCAACAAAAGTTGTTTCAGTCCATAACAATCAGATACAACTACATAAACTATGCAGATGAAAGATTGTAATCATACATGATAAGGCACACGAGACTTGCTCATTTCTGAGGCACAATGAAGGGCTAATGGAGAAACATGAAGACTAAGCTCTTTAATAAAAGATTCTTAAGCAAAGCAAGAAATGCACCAAACAAGCCTGAAAAAGAATAACGAGTTTGACATGATTCAGTTTTGTATCTAGGTTTACCAATAGAAGTTCCCAAATAGCACGTGAATACAACTAAAAATATTTTTTGGTTGCTTGAATTTCATTTGCAAGTCAAGCCTTAAACGCTAAAAAACCCTAACAATATTCAAGTCAGCCAAAAATTTATTCGATCATTCATAAGAAAGAAGACCCTAATTGCTTCTCATGATAATTTGAAGTCATCGATTGGAACGAAATATAGTGCAAAAATTAAAAGAAGAACAAGTAAATAGAAAAAAAATCGAAGCAAAGAACGCAGGTGCATACCCCTTTTGCTTCCGGCGAGGGAGTTCCCCTTGACAACTAGATCGATCGAATTGTGCGGGATCTGCTCAAAGAGCTCTCCGGATAAAGAGCAATCGAAACTTTGATTTGCGGTAGAAACAGAGGAAAAACAAGTGCGTATTATTGCAGGAGATATCGAGGATGGAGAGGAAGGAGTGAGTGCAGATTCCGATAGGATTACGCCGACGAAAGAGTTGGAGGTTTAGCCAAGGTCGGAAAGAAAGAGAGGGATAGGAAAGAAGAAAGAGGAGGGATAGAGCTGCGTAAGGAATTGAAGGAGAGCGGGAGGGCGCAAAGGTGGCTCAAGACGCGAACTTTTGCTCCTCTAACCTAAATTTGATGGAGTCCTCGTCGGCCAGGGCTGCTTCTCCAGGAAGCTTCTCCGCAGATGTCTCTGCTCCGCCGATCGAGGTCCGTTGGCTATTGGGTCCGAGGGGATTTTAGTCATTTTACAATTAAAATTAAATTAAATTATATAATATTAGTCTAGTCAAATTTTGGGTGTTTGGATTATAAGTCGGTCAGTACATGATGATCCTGACCTTGATCCGAAAACAAACGGTACCTTAGGGTTTGCGAGATCCAAGCGAGGAGAAAACGACGGATTTAAATGTAGCTCGAGGGTAAAAGGGTCCAAAAATAATTTTAACCGGATCAGCAACCAAACACTAAAATTTTGACCAGATTATCTTTTTACATTTTAGTCATTATTATCTTTTTACTTGATTCTGACCTTGATCCAGAACCAAACGGTGCCCTAACTTTTTGTTCATAAAACCTACAAATTTAACACTTATATTATTTCTTAGTCCTTAAATACCCTATGAAAACACACTTGATAAACCTTCATTGTAGCTTGTCTTTAAATGGATCATAATTATGTACATAACAACAATATCCAACCACTCTAAATAATAGATGAAAAGACTCTTCTTCTGAACATAGAACACACAATAGGCTTTGATTGTTTAACAAAAGAGCGGGAGTTTTGTTTTAAGGTATGATGCATAAGGTATGACACAGTGAGAATTAGATTGTCCTAAAATGTAATGAGAGCATTCATATCAAACATTAATGTCTTTCATATTTTTAAAAAGATACTAAGTTTTTCTTTCAACAACTTCATTTTATTGAAAAATATATGTACATAATGCTTTGGAGGGCAAAATATCTATATCTATTTGAAAATTGATTCTTGATTGTGTAGACATCATTATAAATAATGTAGAAGGAATAAAAAACTAATTTTGTTAATCCTTGGAACATAAACAAATTTATGATACTTAGCAAGTGCTTTAGATTGACAATATCTTTTAGATTAGAAAAATATAATCTTAATAATGTTTTGAAATAGATGACCTAATCTACTATGTCATCTAGCAATGTCCTCCTCTTATATTTTCAAAGTCTTTGGACGATATGTTTCAGTTTCAAATAGCTAGAGGCATTTGTCTTTAATACCTTCGACAATCTTCTTCTTTATTGTAACATCCTAAAAAACACAGTGTGGAAAACGATGTTACACAACAATTCAATTATTTTGTCAATTGGCTGAATAATAATAAACTATCTGAAAATTTCTGAACAAATAATATAATTGATAAATCAACTGATGATATAAATATTCTCCTTGTATACAACTACTGATGATAGGGATCCATCAGCTAAAGAGACATACTTGTTGATAAGTAATCCAGGGTTATGAAAAATTCTATTTTACCTATCATATTATATGATGTCTCTGGGCCTATAATCCTAGGGATTCCACTTTTTGTTGGCTTGCTTAGCTTGTTGATGGTGATTTTGATGTCCTTGACAAATTGGTGTATGTTGAAGAAGTCCTACTTCTCCCTTAGTATGGTTACTTATTCTTTAGCTATTGAAGTTGACTAATATACTCCACCTTGCTCTAAATTAAATGAGTAATTTGGAATATTGTCAGCCAATGCTTGTTTTCTTATTACAAACCAACACTTGTCTATTATATGACCAACCTTCCTACTTTGTTCATTTGAGATTTGGATTTTTCCTTTCTTTTCCTCTTCCACTTCCTCTTGTTGCACTTCTTTTACCTTTGCCTCTTGTGAAATTTATGTCTTTGCCATCGTTGTTGTTGTTGTCATAGTTGTTATTCCTTATATGAGTGTGATTCGCTCCAAAAATCATCGCCAAGGCCTCAAGCATGCTCTTCCTTCTTGAGATCACCATTGTGGATATTTGCAATCTGCAGCAAACTTGATTTAATAAGTAAACCTCACTACTACTCATGAAGTTGTACTTCAGTTACTTTTATGGAGGGTCCAATCCGACCAAGAAGTAGATCATTTTCACTTCTCCTCATTCTTTTCTTACTTCTTATATCTTTATTGAGAGATAATACTCTACTTCATCCCATAATACACTCATAATTTCAAACTATTTGCTTAACTCCTTATCATCTTGTTTAATTGTAAGTATTTTTCATACAAAACAAAAACCCTAAAAATGTTGTCTTCACTATCATATATCCGTCTAAGTTTTTCCCATATTGCTTTTGAGGTTTGATAATAGAATAACAATATATCTACATTGGAATGTAGGTTGTTTAGGGATAATGACATTACTTCATAGTTCTGTTGTTTCTTCTCTATCAGTGTTTCTTTTGTGAGATGGTCCTATTTTCTCTTTAAAATTAGGTATATCTCCATGGGTCAAGCTCCATCCATTTTTCAGCAGCTTCTCCTCGAGCTTGCCATGTTTTACTCATTCTTCACCAATTCAAAAGCTCTCCTACCATATTAAGTTTTCAATTTCTCAGGATCCTAGCGTTTTTGTTCCTTGAGAATGACTAAGGTTTGTTGTCAATGATGAATGTTGTGCACTCTAAGAAAAAATTCTTATTAATTTGCCTTAGATTACATGCATATTTATATGTTACCCTAGCACACTCGAATTCTAACTTGGACTCTTACATGGACTAGATTTTGGGTTTTACTAATGACCCAATTACATAATTAAATGGGCTATGATAAACTCGGAATACTTAAACTTCTGGAATGCACTTTTTAATACAACCAAAACTTATATAGCTCGGTCCATAATAGGGACTAAGCCCTCACTCTCATTCTTTAACAAATCCTATACACCATATCATAGACATATGGCCCTAATGCACAACTAGAGCATATAGATAGGTAGAAAAGTATTAGTATAAGATCTTATTTCCTTTCCACCCACACATTCAACGACCCATTTAACTATCCAACAAAAGAATACAAAAAAACAAAAAGATAATAAATTGAAAAGGAACATCTTTCTCAAAAAAACATAAATCAATAACTAACATTACATCAGCAGAATTGCCTTGAATAAAGGCAAATTCAACAATCTTGACATATTTATGTCCAAAGAAATAGAGAGATAGGATAGCAAGAATGCGAAAAGAGTTTAGAAACCAAAGGTTACAAGTATGCTAGCATTTGATCCTGTGAAAATCCAATCATCAAAATTAGTACAACAGTAACAAAATAAAGAAATATAACACAATTGAAAACATGATAATGACTGGTTAGTATTCTAATTTGAAGTTATATAATTAATCTAGTATTACAACTGGTCCTATTTTGTTCTAACAAAGTAAATGCAATCCAAATTAATATGGCATGCAGCACCTCCCAGATCCCTCTGCCTAAATCTAGCTTTCATATCCACAATCCATTAATGGATACCTCACTCTTGGTTCACCCAACTCTGACAAACAATATCCCTTGAGCTAAGAAGTAGAGTTTTTAACTTAAAAAGCTAGTCAGAAAATTCAAAGCTGAACTGAACTGAAAATGAATGGTCCAATAGTGTCAGGAGTCACTATTTCTGTTGACACTAAACGATAAAGCAAGCACTAACGATCACCTCTGTTATTGACTATATAATGCTTTAATGAAATAGAAAGAAGGACAGCTTATGTAACTACTCACAAAAATGATAAAAGAAACATAAGGTCATTAATTACTCTGAACCAGAAGTTTAGAAGCCCACATCTTGTTTCTACTTAATGCTTCCAGCTGTTATAGTAGTAGTGCATTACCAGGTAGGGGATTCTGAAAATTACTGCCTCTTTGAATATTTTGGCAGCAGAATGTATAAGAACTGGACCATTGCATGTGATGCTCAGTAGATTTGTCTGTACCAGAATAACCCTTACCACCTGTACTCTGAGACCATCATCTGAGTCAAACATTAACTCAAGCCATAAAAGATGAATGATTCTAGTAAGGTCATTCATTTTACCAACAAAAAAACAACATGCAGATAATGATCCTAGAGGTAACCTAAAAAACAACCAAGTTAAGCTTATTAAGATCATTTCATACTTATAGGAAAACCTTCCTCAAACATCAAAGTACAATTGTGCAAAATATTTCCTACAAGCCCCATATCCTAAGACTCAATCCTTCAACCATGTCCTCCATTCCAATTAAGCTATAGGTAAAACATCTTTTTCTCCCATCTTCTCACATCTTATTTCACAACATTGTTCTTCCAATCAATTGTTTCAATCAAGAAAACAAAAACACAATCCTTATACGAAAGGCTAGCAACCCGACAACACTACCTTTATTAGCTTGTTAACATTATTTTGGGTGAAGCACACTAGCTTCAATATATAGGAACTGATGGAATGAAACTATATTAGCAATTTAACTAAACATATCTTCTACGAACAATATGAAATAGAAAAAACAGTAAGACATACCTCTCCTTTCTTATCCCTTTGCCTTCTGAACCCATGAAATGGATCTGCAATGTTTGCACAAAGATTACAAGGTTATAAATGGGGCAATAACAGGAAAAGCCATAAAACCATATTCAAAAATGTCAAAGTCAGTATGGACTGCAGCACCAACTATAGTCATATACATGTATTCAACTAGCACATTTTAGTAACGAAACAGCAACACAACAGGGTTCCTTATTTTTCACAAAATTTTCACACCTAGACAATAACCTAACAAAGAGTAGAAAACCCATATTCAATGACAATTCAAAGACAACAAACAAGAGACCCGTTGTAAAGTCCGTAGCTAAATTATGGACCACGATTTGACAGTGACATTGCAGTAACCTTGCAGTAACATTAAAAACATTTCAAGGTCATGTTTCTCTTCATATCATAGTTCAGTTTATAAAGATCAACACCAGTAGTACAAATGCATCAAATATGGATGCAATCATCTATATTGATCTACGAGACATGCATTCCTCAGCTAAACTTATTGTAAAATTAGAGGCATTATTTGTACAAGTTCAATTCTGTGCAGCCACAGCTACAAGAAACAATAGTTTTGTCTCTCGACTCCCGAATTAGCCCGCAAAACACAAACTCATATAAAAGTTACATCCAGCTAGCAGTTTACATCCAAAACAAGCCCAGGAAGCATCATCCAGTTGTTTTATTTCTACCTAAAAAGTAAAATAATCACAAAGCAAAGCCAATTAGACCTTCTCACAAAGTCAAAATCTAGTCATTACACGATGGCATAACCCGAAAACATCACTGCAACAGCACACAACGCCAACAAAAAGCGCAGAAGCATCAAACAAATAAAGAAGGAACCGTCCAGCATCGAAAACTTAATCCCACCGTTCGAATCGAAAGCGAAAAACTGGGGCAGAGATCAAGGAGCTTCTGGGGGGCCTCGTCGGGGTTCATCCCGGATTCCCGGAGCGCGGCGTAGATGTCGGCGTCGGAGTGATCGCGGAAGACCTCCTTGATGCCCTGGATTGTCCTCCGCAAGCGCACTGGTATCTCGCGGCTCTCTCCCACCGCCTTCGGGGCCCAGACCATCTCTTTGCCAGACTGGGCTTATCCGACGTGATCGCCGGCAAAGTAACCGGAACCCTAGCACCGCCGCCGGATAGAAGAGGAGAAGAGAAGAGAAGAGGTAACCAGGGTTTTCAGAAGTGGAGAGAGGGGTTTTAATCTGAGGAGTATTTTGGGATGCGACTCCGAGAATTGCCCCGCAACTACATTCGCGGTAGATGGCGACTGAGACGGGAGCGAAGGGCCCGTGAACGGCGGGAATGGTCCAGTTCGGCTTACCACGGTCCTGCTGGACCGGTTTTGGGTTTGGTTGGACCCAGAGTTAGGCCGTTGCCCGGTTCGATTAATGCATGTTAAACACTCTTTAATAACTTGGAGATCTTTGAGACATGTGGCACTGGATTGAGTGGATGGATTCAATAGATCAACTATACATCATGTGTGTGCATTGCAAATTGATCCGGGTCTAACAGAGTCTATTTCTTATAGTGGCGAAATATAAAAAACCGAAGGTTATTAGAAGTTAACAATACACATGTTAACAAGAAAACCCTTACTCTGTTGCTAGAGTTAATGATACACATGTAAAATGCCATCAGTTTGCATAATTTCTTAAAATTGATTAATATTTAGGGATATTTATCTACGCCTCATGAAATTTTTCTTATTTATCAAAAATTCTTTAATATTTTGATAATTATCTCCATTTCCCTTCTTTATAAATTTATTATTTACAACCCCTAATTATTATTTAATCAATTTTTTTTCAAAAATTTCACTTTTACCCTAAACCCCTAAAAAAATTATTATTTATTTTGTATATAACTTTCAGATATTTACCGACAACACCATAAAATTGGTCTTATTTACGAAAAACTCTCCGATATTTTAATAACTACTGCTCTTCAACTTTCAACCAAATCTATTTTTACATTTACCCTCTCTCCTCTTGCTGCTGCTCTATCTAGTCCCACGTTGTTACTTTGCCGCTCCCCCGCTCCCCCACGCCCTCGCGTTGGGGACCCTCGCGCCCTCACTCCCTAGCACGGGTGAGGACACTAGAGGCGAGCGCTGGCCCCAGGCCGGTGAGGGCGCGCAAGCGCGTGAATACGGATGCAAAGGTCGGCACGAGCACATGCACCAAGCTGGTGAGGGTTTCGTCACTCCCCCGTGCCCTTGCGCCCTCTCGCCGCAAGCAAATCTGCATCCGCCCCCCCCCCTAAAAAAAAAACAGTGAACAACTCCCACCCCATCCCCCCTCTTGTGAACAGGCACATTCTCCATGCTGGCGAGGGTGCGTCGAGCGCACGGGTGAGGACACCAAAGGCAAACAAAGGCCCTAGGCTAGCGAGGGTGCCGTTGCTCCCCTGCGCCCTCACGCCCTCGTGCATGCCCCGTCGTAAGCAGATCTGAGTCCGTACCCTCCACCAAGCTGAGCGTGCGAGTAAGGACGTGCAGGCCCCAGGCCGGCGAGGGCGCGCAAGCGCGTGAGTGATCGCCCCCCGCCTCCCCCTCGGTGAGCAGTCCCCCCCCCCCCCCCCCCCCCCCCTCCCCCCCTCCCCCCCCTCTCCTCATCGATCCCCTCTTCCCTGCAGGAACTTACCAAATTTGCCAGAAAACTGTGAAGAGAGAAGGCACAATGAGCACACGCATCCGACCGAGGGCCCTTACACTGCCCCACTCGAACGCAAAAAACCAATCAATCTTGATTCATGCTACATGGGGAGAAAGGTCTGGATGCATAAATATACTCCACCTGCAACAAAAAATATTGATTTTGACCTCACAAAAATTGTAATGTGTCAATATTGAGCCATCTAGATATTATTTGGTTTGAAATCAGGATCAAAATCAGAATTAAAATTAATATTTTTTATCAAAATTAACGCTTTAATAATTTAAAATTCAAAAAATTATTTATTTTTTTAATAATAATATAAAATAAATAATATTAATTTTATAAAAAAATTAATTTTAAAATAGATTAATTCTAATTTTAATTTCAAATCAAATGAAACACAGGAAGTCAATTCTGCCAGGGAGCGTACCCAGTGTGTTCCAAGCTACTGGATTGGAGTTGAACCACGTAAATCCTTATTCTATCTGATCCACTTGCAGCCCAAAACGAAACGTTGCTTTAGGAAATCTGACGTCTCTGGCCATCCCTTGTCCGCAACGAAAGAAGATAACCCTATCTCACTTCCAGGAACCAGAGACCTCCACATAAGACTCACATGCTGACATGGCACCACAGGCCAATCTCCAACCCCTTCTTCTCATCGCCTATCGATCTAAAAACCCTAATCGCCCCGTGCACAATACTCCCATTCAAACATCATCCAAAACCTGATCTCAAAAGAGCAATTGAATACTTGCATTCACAATGACCTTGGCTCCGGCAGCAGCCACCATGTCGGTGATGTCCCTACCCTCCGCCGGCCTTCGGAGGCCTCTCGGTTTTAACCCAATGAAGCCTGCAGTCCCACAAGTCAGAGCCCGTGGCCACTTTGCCATTCAGGCATCATCATCGTCTCCTGAGAAGGAGCAGGCAGTGGCTGGGCTGACAGCAGCTGCCCTGGCAGCAGCCCTGGTCATCCCAGAGGTGGCAGAGGCAGCACAGCCGGGGCTATCTCCATCTCTCAAGAACTTCCTGCTGAGCATTGTGGCTGGTGGTGTTGTGCTGGGTGTGCTTGTCGGAGCTGTCATCGGCGTTGCCAACTTTGATCCTGTCAAGAGAAGCTGACAACTTGATTTAGACTTCTGAGTGTATATGTATTCCCTGCTGTTGTTTCTCTCTTCATATCAAGCTTATTTGGCAATTCAAGTTTCTAATTTTGCACCATTCTGAACTTTGAGAGCTTCAAATCTTTGCAAGCGAAGCATCAGAAATTACACTCCCCCATTTCTGTCTAGTTTTCCAATATCAGTTGATCAGCAAACAGAAAACAAAAATCAGAATATGGAAAACAAAGCTAGCTTTCATAGGAATTATGGCATTGAAGTAAAAAGTTTGTGATGCAACAGAACCCATTGTCAAGACAAAACATTTTAAGCAGAATTTTAACAGTCTTTTGCCTCAAATGACATGCCAACGAACCAGGATATCATTAATCAGAATATACCGGCCAAAAACCAATACTCTTAACAGCAGAGGGAAAAGCAGAATTTCCGGCACCCAATCCACGTGAAACCGATGAATCCTCCTGCAATAACACAAAAACATTAAATTTTGGACACCTACTATGCAGAAACTAAACTGAAAGCTCACATGTTTTAGACAGTGGAAGGAATTCCATTTTTATTGATAGTAGATATCGAGAATGTCAAAATGTTGTCGCTCAAATTCTAGCAGATTGGGGGGAAAGAAGCTCGCAGCAGCTGTCCTTGCGCATTGTGTGAAAAACAATTCCATTTACAAGTCAAGAAGAATAAAAGAAACAACTGGGAATACCCAGGAAGTAACTATAATTTCATCGAAAACAAATGGTTGAATTACCGGATATCCAGTGTGTATGTTCAGCTACTCATGGATCATACATCAAATTTACCGAAAGAATTCTCAATCCTCATTGTACTTTAAGCATGTCAATTAGATAGGTCATAAAGCTGGGATGTCAGCTACTGGTGGCATTTGATATCTAAACCTCGCTGCACATAATCCGGTTCTCTGAAATTAGAGAGCTGTTTCTGATCATGACAAAGTTTGCAGAGTCAAGTATCCTACTTGCAAAGAAATACTGGATAGCAGATCAAGAAGGTATCTGCTCTCGGTTGAAGGATTAATTCTCTCTGCCTTCACAACTGTGATTTTCACTCTTTGCTTATCTCCATAATGTTCTTCTTTCACATTCAGCTTCAATATGTACTATTCGAACAGACAGCAGTGAACGAGCTCTCCAAACCTACTCTTCATATTTAATCATGTAGAGCTCCTTTGCAGAACAACCAAGGATCTTCACTCCTGACTCTTGAAAAGCAGTCACCCAAGTCACTCCTGCATGATCTCGAACTTGTGCCCGAAGGAGATACCTAGAGTCGCATTCTTTAAAATACCTATCACACCTATCACAATACCATCTGCCATTAGCCATCTTTGTTAGCTTCTTACTGCACTTCCTATCACCAACCATCACAGGACAAGCTGTGTAACAGAAATTATCCGTCTTGATGAATGAAATAGTCGCTTTCACTGTGATCCAATGGGGCTTGTCTCCCCGTCCAAGGCCCTTGTCTTTAATCCGTGCCACTGTCTTCCGGATCTAGATCCTAGTAAATCCTGGCATGACTGTAAGAAATTTAGGAAATATGTCAAAACAATCTAAAAACATTCATGTCAGATCATTGAGAAAAATAAAGATCACGGAAGCATACCTAATTCCATTGGGTAGATTAAAGAAGACTGACACCCAATCAAGTCCACTGTGCTCCGGCGACAGGCAGTGGAGACGGCGGTGTGCGGTGCGGCGGCGTGCGGCGTTGGTGCGCGCAGGCGTCGTGCACAGGCAGCACGGGACCTGACGTCGATGCAATTTCAGCGCAGGGTACGACGTCGGGAGCGGCCGGTGGCGTGCGCACGACTGCACAGGCCGGAGTCGGCCAGCATGCGGCTGCGCAGGCTGCTCGGGCTGCGGTGGCGCCTGCTTCGGCCCGACGGCACGGGTTGACGACGATCGGAGGCGCAGGAGAGCACGGACTTGACAACGCCGGACGGCGTGACGGCCTGGCAGCCGTGGCCCAGCGGAGACGACGGCGTAGCAGCGGAGCGGCCGGACGGCGTGACGGCCTGGCAGCCGTGATGGCCTGGCGGCGGCGGCGGCGGCAGTAGAATTAGGATTAGGATTTTGGGGAGGAAGTCTTCTGACTGTTTGGAATTTTTCACCACAGATGGATTTAGGGTTTCTTTTCCTTTTATATCAAATTCCACAATCAGGGACCACACCCATAAATCTTAATGGGTTAATTGTTAATTAGTCCATCAATAATTAACAATTAAACCACAGGAATTCTACACATTCACAATTTAGCCACCACACTTATATTTTAGATGACAAAGACCCTAAATTAAATAGATCATCTCAATTGGGTCCTTATACCATATAATAGAAATATATATACAATAATTTCATGCAATACATGTACGTCTACATGTCCTTATGTATAAATGTATATGATTTATAGTCCAAATTCTAACAATCTCCCACTTGAACTATATATAACCATGTACATATAACTTCTATTGCATATACATCTCTACATCTTTAATGTGTACACAACTAGAAAAGTTATCTAAATCGATTCCGTCCATTAGTCTCACTAACACAAGGACCAAAGAGGCAGTCGTTGCTATTGTTTGCAACTAAACCCACATTAATCTCATGCATCAATTTAACTAAATGACATAAATCAAGTGTGGATGTGTAGTATGGAAATTACATGTAATGTGATCTGCACATGCCTATTTCCAACTGGTCCAACTTTAACCAAATGACATCAAAATTCAGAGTAAACAATGAAAACTGAAAATAACTGAATAATTTATTAATGTCATGACATTAAGTACAGTACCAAGCATAAATAAAAACACAAACTCCCACTAAATCAAATGGCATCAAATGCAACAACACCCATATTTGTAACATGATCATGAAAGGCCTTAGGTGCTAATGCCTTAGTGAGCGGATCTGCAATCATAGAGTTTGTTTCTACATGCTCAATACTAATTAACCTACTCTGAATTCTTTCATTCACAACAAGGAACTTAATATTTATATGCTTAGATTTTGAAGAGCTCCTGTTGTTATTTGAGTACAAGACTGCTGCTCTATTGTCACAGTGCAACTTAAGTGACCTTTCAATATCATTAACTATTTGCAGTCCTGAAACAAAGTTTCGCAGCCACATAGCATGATTAGATGCCTCATGACAAGCTACAAATTCAGCCTCCATAGTGGAAGATGCAACGAGTGTTTGTTTGGCACTCTTCCATGAAACTGCACCTCCAGCTAGCAGAAAAAGATAGCCAGATGTCGATTTACGACTGTCTTGGCATCCAGCAAAATCAGAATCAGAAAACCCAATGATGTCAAGTCTGTTCCGACTTCCTATATGTGAGCATTAAATCCTTTGTGTTTTGTAAGTATCTGAAGACTCTTTTGGCTGCTACCCAATGTTCTCTTCCTGGATTAGCTTGATATCTACCAAGCATTCCAACAATATATGCGAGGTCAGGACGGGTGCAAACCTGCGCATACATAAAGCTCCCTACCGCTGATGCGTAAGGAATATTTTCCATAAACTTGGAATCAATATCAGTTTTGGGACACTGGTTCAAACTAAATTTATCTCCTTTAGATACGGGGGTATCATGTGGCCTGCAATTTTGCATGCTAAATCATTTTAATAGACTTTCAATGTAACCATTCTGTGATAATCCTAAAACTCCTCGTGAACGATCACGATAAATTTGGATCCCTAATACGAAGGATGCTTCACCAAGATCTTTCATTTTAAATTGTTCCGAAAGAAATTTCTTGGTTTCTCGAAGCAGTTCTACATCACTACTAGCAAGCAAAATATCATCCACATATAAGATTAAGAAAATAAATCTACTCCCACTGAACTTATGGTATACACAATATTCAACAGGGTTCACTTTAAACCCAAATGAGAGAACAACCTGATGAAACTTTTGATACCATTGACGGGAAGCTTGCTTAAGCCCATAGATGGATTTCTTAAGTTTACAAACCAATTGGCTAGATTCGTTGGAATCCAACCCCTCCGGTTGTAACATATAAATTGTTTCCTTAATGTCTCCATTAAGAAAAGCGGTCGTTACATCCATCTGATGTAACTCAAGATCAAAATGCACTACAAGTGCCATGATGATCCTAAAAGAGTCTTTCGAAGAAACTGGAGAGAAAGTCTTTTTATAGTCAATGCCTTCCTTTTGGGTGAATCCTTTGGCGACAAGACGAGCTTTATATCTTTCTACATTACCTTGTGAATCCCTTTTGGTTTTAAAAATCCATTTACAACCAATAGGTTTCACACCTTCAGGCAATGAAACAAGATCCCAAACGTCATTGTCTTTCATGGATTGCATTTCCTCACCCATGGCATTAATCCACTTTTGAGAGTTGGAACCATTGACTGCTTCATGGAAGGTGAGTGGATCCTCTCCCTCTAAGCCAATGTTATTCTCATGTTCCTGAAGAAAAACAACATAATCATCTGAAATTGCTTTTCTCCTTTCTCTAGTGGATCTTCTTAAAGGCACAGGCTCTTCTTGAATTTGAGTATGTTGAGTTTGATCCACATTTTCCTCATGAATAATGGTTTGAGGAATAACTGGATGATCTTGATGAGTTGGAAGTTCAGCATTGTCTTGGATTTGTACCGGATGTTGTTGAATCATGTTAGGAATGAAAGCTTGATCATGATCAACAACTACTGTAGGAAAAGGAATATTTTCCAACTCCTCCTCAAACACAAAACCTTTAACATTATCTTCCCCCCCAAACTCAACATCCTCAAAGAACCGAGCATTTCCCATCTCAAAAAATGTTCTTGTTTTAGGATCGTAGAATTTAAATCCCCGTGATCTTTCAGCATATCCTACAAAATAACTACTAACAGTTCTTGCATCCAGTTTCTTTTCATTTGGCTTATAAGGCCTTGCTTCAGCTGGACATCCCCAAACTCGTAAGTGCTTTAAGACAGGTTTCTTACCCGTCCATAACTCATAAGGGGTTTTGTTAGCAGCTTTTGTAGGAACTCTATTGAGAATATACATTGCGGTCTTTAATGCATCTCCCCATAGTGAGTGAGGTAAAGTTGTACGACAAATCATACTTCGTACCATATCCTTAAGGGTTCTATTTCGTCTCTCAGCTACACCATTCATGTTCGGAGAACCCGGCATGGTGTATTGAGGAACGATCCCACACTCACTAAGAAATCTAGCAAATGGACCTGGACGTTGTTCACCTGATCCGTCGTACCTTCCGTAGTATTCACCACCACGATCAGATCTTATAGCCTTAATTGATATACCATGTTGGTTTTCAACTTCGGCTTTGAACAACTTAAAAACATCCAATGCTTGTGATTTCTCATGAATTAAATATAGGTAGCCATATCGAGAGTAATCATCTATGAATGTGATAAAATATTGTTGACCATTCCAAGAAGCTGTTGACCATTCCAAGAAGCTGTAGGGAACGGTCCACAAATATATGTATGTATCAAGTCTAAGACTTCCTTAGCTCTCTCAGCTCCTACTTTGCTCTTATTTGTAGTTTTTCCCTTTATACACTCAACACAAATATTATGATATGAATCATCAAGTTTTTCAAGAATTCCTTCTGACACAAGTCTGTCAATTCTCCTTTTAGAGATATGACCCAAACGCTTATGCCATAATTTAAAGGAATTTTCATTTGAAAATTTGCGTTTAGTGCCTTTTGTTTCAGTATTATGGGACTCACTGTATGAACTTTCTATATGAAGCAAATAAAGGTTGTCATTATCAGTTAAATGACTGGTTCCATACAACACAGAATTAAAATAAATATCACATTTTCTATTACCAAATGAACAAACAAATCCTTCTTTGTCCAAAATAGAAATTGATATCAAATTCCATCTAAAAGACGGTACAATAAATGTATTATTTAATTCTAAATAAAAACCAGTACGTAATAACAACCGAAAAGTCCCAATGCCCACAACTTCAACCCCTTTTCCAGCCCCCATATAGATGTACTTCTCGTCATCATTTGGCTGTCGGGAGTTCAGGCAACCCTGCATAGATATACTTATGTGAGTTGTGGTAGCCGAATCCAACCACCAAGTATATCTAGGTACTGAAACTAAATTAACTTCAGAATTAACAAGAGCAAAAGATGTACCTTTCTTCACTCGCCAAGCGTGAAATTTGACACAATCTTTCTTAAAATGGGAAGAGTCCTTGCAAAAGAAGCATTTCTTTTCCTTATGTCCCTCGGACGTATTTTTCTGCTTCTTTTGCAGTTCCTTCACCGCAACATCTTTAGTTTTTCTCTTCTTGCCTTGTCCGTAAGAAGATGATGCCAAATGAGCACTCTCGGTTTTATGGTGTTTCATCCTGTCTTCCTCTTGCACTAAATGAGAAATGAGCTCATTCATTATCCATTTCTCCTTCTGACAATTATAGCTCACTTCAAATTGACTGAATTGCGGAGGAAGAGAAATCAACACTAAATGAATGAGCAAGTCTTCCGAAAGCTCTAATTTTAGTGTTTTTAATTTTCCTGCAAGATTAAACATTTCGAGAATATATTCCCTTATGTTCCCATTACCCTTGTACCTCATGGAAACAAGTTTTCTTAAGGCTGCACTTGTTTCCGCCTTATCGCTTTTCATATAGCACTTTTCAAGGGTTTCAAGGAACCTTTTAGCATCAGTCTCCTCAGACATAGTGTCCAAAAATGTTTCTGGGATAGCATTTTTCATTATCATAAGACTCAAGCGATTAGAGCGTTCCCACCTCTCAAAAGCTCTCCTATCATTAGCAGAGCCTTCATCTGTAAGAGGTGTAGGACGTGGCTCCCTCAATGCTAGGTCAAGTTCCATACATCCCAAGACTATAGTTACCTTATTTTTTCAAGTCTTAAAATTGCTCCCATTGAGCACTGGAATGCCATTGATATTGGCAGTGACAGCAGAAACATTCACAAAGTCAACTGAAAAAGAACAAAAATTCAAAACACAATCAGCTCACAAAAAGAAATTAAATCCCATCTCAAGATACCTAGCACAACATTGAAATTAAGTCTTTGGACAAAATTCAATTTGTAAGTGGCACTCTTGGTGTGGCAATCAAATATTGACAATAAAGTCCTGCCAAATAATAAGCCTTTCTTTGGACTGACTTATTACCCACATGGATAAAACCAAATAATTGTCACATATTTATTACCACAAATATGCTTTAATTTCGGCCAAATAATAACCTTCCTTTGAGCCGGTTATTACTCGCATAAAACTTCAAGCATGTAATGCCTTCCTAATATTTTTTTAGTTTAATTCAATCTACACAATAGAGGTTACTTTGGCAACATATTGTTTGAACCAAATTAAATTAAAAACATTAGTAACTGAATCCATCATAGCAATATATGAATTTTATAACACAGAATAAGCATACTTTACAACATGAACATAGAAATTCATTATTCTGTTTACACAAACAACTTTAACATGCTTGTTAAATTTAAGAAAGCAAAATATATATTTGACATTCATTCTCAAAAACCCAACATGAAACCTGGCTCTGATACCACTTGTAAGAAATTCAGGAAATATGCCAAAACAATCCAGAAACATTCATGTCAGATCATTGAGAAAAATAAAGATCACGGAAGCGTACCTGATTCCATTGGGTAGATTAAAGAAGACTGACACCCAATCAAGTCCACTGTGCTCCGGCGACCGGTAGCGGAGACGGCGGCGTGCGGTGCGGCGGCGTGCGGCGTTGGTGCGCGCAGGCGTCGTGCACAGGCAGCACGGGACCCGGCGTCGACGCAATTTCAGCGTGGGGTACGGCGTCGGGAGCGGCCGGTGGCGTGCGCACGACTGCACAGGCTGGAGTCGGCCAGCATGCGGCTGCGCAGGCTGCTCGGGCTGTGGCGGCGCCTGCTTCGACCCGACGGCACGGGTTGACGACGATCGGAGGCGCAGGAGAGCACGGATCTGATGACGCCGGACGGCGTGACGGCCTGGCAGCCGTGGCCTAGCGGAGACGACGGCGTAGCAGCGAAGCGGCCGGACGGCGTGACGGCCTGGCAGCCGTGATGGCCTGGCGGCGGTTCGGCGGCGGCGGCGGCGGCGGCGGCAGTAGAATTAGGGTTAGGGTTTTGGGGAGGAAGTCTTCTGACTGTTTGAAATTTTTCACCACAGATGGATCTAGGGTTTCTTTTCCTTTTATATCAAATTCCACAGTCAGGGACCACACCCATAAATCTTAATAGGTTAATTGTTAATTAGTCCATCAATAATTAACAATTAAACCCCAGGAATTCTACACATTCACAATTTAGTCACCACACTTATATTTTAGATGGCAAAGTCCCTAAATTAAATAGATCACCTCAATTGAGTTCTTATACCATATAATAGAAATATATATACAATAATTTCATGCAATACATATACGTCTGCATTTCCTTATGCATAAATATACATGATTTATAGTCCAAATTCTAACAATGATATCTTTGGAGATAGATTCGGAGGCAGAATTCTTTCCCCCTCCATCAAACCAATCTCACACGCTCTGTGCTTCAGGAATATTTGGATTTATAAAGAGCTAGCTTGAAGAAATAGTCCCTGCAGACTTTCCACTGAAGTCATTTACCTTACCTGCCCTGACAACCAAAGCAGGAAAAATACCAGAATCATGCATTTCTTGTAACCCCCAACCTTCTCTGTTACAGAACTCCCTCCACAGAGTTACTTCAATACTTCAGATTAAGAATTCTACTTTGCGTCTCCATGCCATTCTTCGTCAGTACAGTCGTGGAAGGGTTAACTGATATTACTATGCCTATGATATCCACAATTGAGTTGTCCATATTCTCAATGTCAGTAATTCGTCTGAAATTGAACCGTTTGGTTGGTATTGAGCTGTCTTCGTCTGGGCACAGTTCCACAATTGACGTGGCCTCCAAGAAAATCTCCCATTGATTGTTGAGGTGATTGAAGTTCATCTGAGCAGACTTTAGGGTCCCTTTTGATATCAATAAACCTTGCCAACCTCCACAACTTCATAGAGCCAATCCACAACCTCATCGAAACAAGTTGCTTGGATCTCCCCTCCTTTGGAATCAAGAAGGTCAAAGGAAAAGACTTAACCCAGGATACCTAGCATTCATCAGATTCCACTTGAGGTTTAAATTTTAATTTGCATATAAACTTATAATATGTAAAGAGCAAGGTCAATTGCACTCAAAGAAAAACCTTGCATATCTTCCGGAACGGATGAACAAATTCATAAAATTGAATGATAATCGGAGATTATTAAAAAAAGTAATTAATTAAATTAATAAAAATTAATGAAATTAAATATGTATAAAACAACTTATATTATTACTATTTGAAAAAACTGATAATTTTATTTTATAAATTTACAAAAAATCACATTCAAAAAATATTATATTTGATTTAATTTTATTGATTAAATTAATATTTAAAAAATAAAATTATCACCCTTTAATTTTGAAACAAATAAACATTATATTAATTTAAAATTTACTTATTTTATATTATTTTTATAAAGAACCAATTATTTAATATTATAAAATTTAAAATTTAAAATTAAATTTAATCAAATAGAACATTCAATAATTGTCAACCATCTATTCAAACCAAAATCAAATAAAAACAATTTAAAATTTTTATATTAATTTAATTAAAATATTTTAATTATCTTAATTGAGACAATTTTTTATATTTTTATAATATAAAATGAATGTTTTTTGTTAGTAATAATAAATTAGGTGATTTTTTATAAATTAATTATAAGGCGGGAAAATTTTTGTCAAAAACTCTAAATAAAAATTATCCAAGCAAGCTTTGCTGTTCATACTTTTAACATTGAAAGGTTTTGCTGAACATTCACATTTCCAACATCAACCTCAAAAACTCAAAAAGGAAAATTTCTGGAGACAGACTGCAAGATTTTACATACGCTCACCAAAACTTGGTATTACACAGGCAAAATTGTCCTTCGAATAGGATGCGATGATTTGCTTGTCTTGAGATTTTGGACTTGAGGGTTTCACTTGATATCCACCAACTCAACATGGAAAGTGGGCTACAAGTTTGCAGGGATTGGACCCATATTTTGATCACCATAGCTGCATTACAGTCAACAAGGAACAGCAATTAAGAATAATTCAACAGAAGATGCAATGAGATCACTCGAATTAGAACAAAATGAAAATACATACCCCATTGATGGTGGAATTTTAAGTCTTCTTTTGTCACCGACATGCATGCCTGAAATCAATTACATGAAGCATCATTTGACAAATAATAACATACCCATCAAACACATTCAAAGTAACTACGAGTGCTCAAGGAATTCTGAATTTCAGGGGACTATATTAAATTTCTAGTCTTGCATTGAGAGCACACCACTGTTCAAGGACAATTGGTTAAATATGGATATCTGAAGGAAGGAAAAAATGCCATGGAGAATGCTTACTTTCAGCACTTACCATTTATGCCAACTTCCCACCCCTTAATAACTTGTTCGATACCTTTAAGAAAAACAATATTCGTGGAAGTTAGGAATAATTGGCTGAACATACATGAAGACCCATGAAATGAATAAAATTACCAAGGTGAAATGTGAAAGCTCTTTTGCCAACAGAAGAATCGAATATCTTGGCATTCTGCAATTTTCCAATATAGTGTACAGAAACCTACAAGGTGAGCAAAATAACTTAAATCAGTTCATCAAGATATGTAATGCATGGTTTATTGGAGGTGGCACGACAATGCTAATTGAGACATTTAATTTTGCTTTCTGCATAACTAACGAGAATGAAATGATTACCATTTCCCCTGGAGAAGCACTTTTGCCGTCTGGTTTTCCCATTGACAATTTCTCTACAACCAAACCATTGCCATATGTCTTCATCTTCAGGGATTGTGCCTCTTGCTTGTCCCCTTTCTCAAGCAGATCAGCTGAATTCTTATTTTTGGGATCATTATCATGGTTTTTGTTCTTTTTGTTCTTTTTCTTAGCCTCATTATCTCCAGCTGCAGCAGATTGGGATTGGACACTGGTAGTCCTGTGCAAAAGGGAAGAATATTAGAAAATTTTCAAGAACACAAAGCATAAAATGGAAGATGACACATGAAGAGCATACTTGTCCACTATTTCATTGTCATTTGGTTTATCAGCACTTTGTTGGCCTTCATCTCCAGCAGACATCCCTTCTATCTCTTGTGACTTCTCAGTTTTAACCTTCTTCATCTTCTTCTTCTTACGCTTGCCAGAGCTTTCAGGACTCGTGTTGGGTGGAAGAGATAATGAATCATCTACTTTCCTGCATAATATACACAGTTAGCTGAGAACCAAAAATGGAATCCATAAAACACAATAAAAGCACACAAAACAAGTAGCCTGCATACTTATTCATCAGCAGGCGACTTCTTTGGTTCATCTTTATCTGGTTGATCCTCATCTTTGTTGTCCTTGGCAAATGCCTTGCTTTCAGCTTGGTCTGCTTTATCCACCGTCTCCAATTCATCTGAAACACCACTAGAAGGGACAGATCGCTTCCCCTTGACCTTTTTCTGTTCTTTCTTCATCTTTCCACCATCTCCAGATTTAGCACTTTCAACTCCAGCAATATCATTATAATTATATTCCCCCTTCCTCTCAGCCAGTCGGTGTTCATCATCATCATCAACCTTGTCATTTTCCAGGGGCTTTTTGCCCTTAACTTTCTTTTTCTTTGACTTTTCATTAGTTTCAGGTCCACTATGAGAAGGTGCAGAAGAATCAAGTGGTTCACTCAATGTCCTCCTGGTCAGAAGAAAATATGATGTCAGAAGGAAAAAAAAAAGGACTTGTCATATTGTCAGCAGTGCCAACAATCGTCACCTTCCTGATTCTGAGTCTTTACTGATAGCATCAACTTTCCTTTTTGGTCATTGGAACTCATCTTATTATCAGATTTTCCATTCACTTCAGCGTTTGTTCTTAACAGCACTTTTCTTTTTACCACTGAAGGAAATCTTCACTTTCCAAGGCCATGAAATTGCTGCTTTTGACAACAAGTTGTTGTTGAGAATCCTCAACCCCATCAGAATCACAAAATCTCCCGCTACTTGAAGCGCCCGCGACCGTTATTCCCATTGGCTGGTTTCTCATCGTCTTCCATTTCCTCAATTACAACTAGAAAATAAAAAAATTGCATGTTACATTTTTTGGTAAGTAAAACATTGTATGTTACATGACGATTGGTTATTAAAAAAAAAATCATTTTCTAATGGACAATGCTTAGAAACAGAATATTGCAGTGGGAGACCAAGAAGAGCTACCAAAAAGCATCGTGATACAACCCCGAAACAGTAAAAATTGTAAAACGCACTTTTTTCTACTTACAAAAAATTGAAGCACTGTCAACCACCAACCCTAACACTTGAGTGCCCAACAACCTTGAATCGCATATTCATCTATTTTGCTTGCTAGAACAGATCTGCCACAACAGTTGTTTACATATCAAACAGTTGTTTACGACACATAAAATTGTTTGGGTATAATGCCATTAATCTTTTCGACTAAGAGTACCATAACAAATGCAGCCTACAAATACCAAAAGTGGCGATTACACAAAACTGAAAAAGGCTCGTAAAAAAGATTTTTTATACATAAATCACTACTCGAAATAAGAGTATTATCAGCGGTTTCTTTTCCATGGTCAGGAAAAACACCAGCGTTTTATGGCATTCGTGTGACGGCCGACAAAACGCTCAGAATTTCTGGTGTTTCTGCGGCGTTTTGATATAGAATATGAAAATTCCCGATATTTTCAATTGGAGACGGAATAAAATGGCAACATTGCCAGCTTAATTTCGCCAGCCCGGACCCCCGCGCGAAACACTAGCCGTGCATCTCCCCTCCCCCCCCAGCCGAGGTGCCCCTGGTGCCATCTATACACCAGCATCATTTCAGCTTGTTAAAGTAATTGATACCTATTTTTGATTTCTTTCTTTTATTAGGATTTTTTCATTTAAATTTGTGTGTTTTTTAAAGACAAGAAGAAATGTGGGTTTTGTAAATTATAAAATGAGAGTGATATCAATGAAATTTCTATTTTTGCATTACAATGGATTGAATTTGTTTATTTTTGTCATTGTTTACTTTTGGATTTTTGAAAATGATTTTATGAGAAAAAAAATTATATGTGAAAATTGGGTCAGAGATGGAATCAAATATAAAAATTCACTATAACATTTGTTTTGCTTTGAACTTTTAGTAGACTTGTTAAACTAGAGGATAGCTAACTGATTTTATTATTGTTATATCAAATTTCATCGACTTTTTCTTTGTTGCTAAAAGCATTGGAACAAGGTTTAATTATGTATATGGGTTTAGTTTTAGTTTAAATCTTTTTTGACATAAATTCATAGCCTTTCATAATTTTATGCAGTTTTTTTTTCCAATTTCTTGTTTAAATTCAATGTTATGTTTTTTTCATCTTCAAATAAAATTTCTCATTTCTCATGTAATATTTCTCATCAATTTTTTATTTCTTTAAACCTTCATTTTTATGATTTATTTTTTGTTTAATTTCATATTTTCTATTTTGTTTCTTACTTATTAATTAGTTTTTTGATGCTTGAAACATGAAAATGATGATAATTGAAAGACTTGCTGCAAGTAAATTTAACTTATAATAAACTTCTTTCAAAATATGTGTTTCATTAAAATATGTCAAATATTATGTGTGAAATATTTATCTAATTTGAAGTGTAGTTTTAATTTTTATTTATTTGCGTTGGGATTTGATTTTCATTTATGAATAATATGTATCATGGTTTTAAATCTCGGTCGAAACCGAAACATTTCGGTCAGTGGAGAAATGAAACGACTAAATTAGTTTCGATTTAGGGTTAGGATTTTGCAGCGGCGGTGAGCGCGGAGAGCGGGGAGAGCACGCAACGAGCTTGCGTAGCCATCATTGGCCTCACGCTCGTGCCCGCGTCCTCGCCAGCCTCACACCAGCGCCCGAGCCCTCGTCAGCATCGAGCTCGCGCCCTCGCGCCGGCCTCTGGCGCTCGCACCCGTGCGTTTGCACGAGTGCGCTCGCCTGCCTAACTCGCGCGATACTCCTTGTAGTGATACCGACCACCACAGATGGTTGTTTCCTCGTATGTGTGCTGCCCGTGCACACATATGTTGGAGGCACTCCATTGCCTCCGAGATCATGAGATCCGTTTATGATCTCTTTATGGTGGTACCTACCACTCACAACAGGTGTGACAAACCACCCCCACCAGGAGAGTCCGACGTCCTCGTCGGAGTAGAATCCATGTAATCCTTGATTTGTCTCTCATAAAATAATGTCGATGCTAATAGTCAGGAAGTGCGAAAGATATTAATGAAGGTGATTAAGTACTTCCCTTTAAAGGCAAGATTATAATAATTTTTTATGTTAAAAAAACTTTACTAAATATGAGATGACATGCTGAGAGTCAAGTAATAAATGGATTACTTCGACATTTAGCGGATAGCATGACTTGGAAGAATTTTAATAATATGTATCCTAATTTTGTAATGAATTATTATAATTTACGACTAGAATTAGCTTCAAATGGGTTCAATTCCTTCAAAACAATGAACATATCATACAACACATGACTCATTATTATAATTTCTTATAATTTACCTATGTAATTATGTATAAAACAACAATCGTTCATCTTATTCATAATTATTGAAAAACCAAGGAGGCCAAAAAATAACATAAATATATATTTATAATCATTAATAAAAGAATTAAAAAAACTATGAAAATCGGATGTACCAACATATGATGCTAGTAGAAAGGAGCAATAGGGTTATTGCATAAAGTTCATTACCTACAAAAAGTTGCGTGAATCTAAACACATGGCTATGTGTTTTTCAGTGAAAATATGATCAAAACATATTGCGAGTAAGTAATGGTTTGTTACTACTCTTCATAATATTTCTATTCTTACACAATTGATATATACTTATATTGAATTGTCATTGTAGGGTACACCTGCAGAAAATAAAAGTGGATTACTGACGTAAAGAATGAAAATTTGAAAAATACAAAATTTACAATGAAATATTTTCCAGATGGTTCAGAGATCATGTAAACACATATCACGTACTCCTTTTTTACGAGTTCTGTATTAGAAAATATATTCAAAATAATCAACGATTTATATTCCTAGATTGTCAATTTAGAAAGAACCAGCGGTGCATTACATATATTGAATGAAATCTCTTTATTAGTTGCCGGACTAAATAATTGGACAAGAAAATATTCAGAATACCTCATTAATGGATTCAAATTTCGCACAAAATATCGTGAGATGAATCAACAGATGGACAATAGTGGCATCATCTTAAAGGCAATTACGAAAAGATTCTTAAGTCAAGATGATATGTACCCGACGTCTGAAGATATTATATTTTAGATGATCATAATTGACATTATTGAGCTCTGATACAACAACAAACTTAAATATGTATTGTTTAGTTGTGGTTAAGTGGACAATAAAATCGATAAGAAGATAGATTAGTTTGATTTAAAATTAATAAATTTTAATCATTTGATATACAAGTATAATCAGTGCTCCGATCGATTATATATTTTGCATTGTCAAGCTCATCAGGTATTTTATGTGTAAGATTTAATACAACACAAATGACATATGATTGTTAATATGACTCCTAGAGAGTACATCGATACATTAAATAAGGAATTTGTTGTTGCAAACAACGAAAACCTAATGGCAGAACCATAAAGTACCTAACAACTTAAGGAATGTGACATAGAAAATATAAGGGCGGATATTGAAAGTTTACTTGTTAATGTTTCTTTTTTCCCATTCAGTGTGTTGTGTGTAGAGAAAAATTAAAAAAATAATTCCGTTAGTTATGAATCCAAAACGGATAAGGAGGACATCGCCTTTGGGAATAGTGATAATCATGACATTGATACTAATGATAATGATTTTACATTTGACAAAAATAAGCTGTAATGTGAGAATCAAAAGAATTTCTTATGTTTCTATATTAATATGTATGTATCATTTTGTATTTTAATATATTAAATATTTTATTGTACTAATTTATATATTAAAATGGTTCACCCACGGAGGCATATTGGGACTATTCAGGCCGCCCTTGACAATATAGAAATGAAAGAACCAATGTTAGAGATTTGATTCTCATCATACTCAAACTTAGATTCTATTAGAGATAATATGTCTTCCTTGAAATATGGATTAGAGAACCAAGATTTAGACCATAGAAAAGGTTTGAACATTTAATCTTCTATTAACTTCGAGTTCTATATAACTACATTTCTATATTTATTATGCATTTTGCTTTTTCAAGTTTGAGTGCCGTAACTTCTATTAAACGACGTGGGCTTAGCAAGCCTATTGGTGTTTGTGGCACAAAAAAATACAGGCTAAAATTGATTAGCAACCGATATAACCAAATCATCAGTTCTAATTCGGCAAAACTCGCTACTCAATTGGGTATCATGACGAAAAATAATAACAAATTATTATTGACTTATACTAATTAGAGCAATGCCAGAAACAAACAAACAAAGAATCTTTATTTCTTTAAACCTTCATTTTTATGATTTATTTTTTGTTTAATTTCATATTTTCTATTTTGTTTCTTCCTTATTAATTAGTTTTTTGATGCTTGAAACATGAAAATGATGACAATTGAATGACTTCCTGCAAGTAAATTTAACTTATAATAAACTTCTTTCAAAATATGTGTTTCATTAAAATATGTCAAATATTATGTGTGAAATATTTATCTAATTTGAAGTGTAGTTTTAATTTTTATTTATTTGCGTTGGGATTTGATTTTCATTTATGAATAATATGTATCATGGTTTTAAATCTCGACCGAAACTGAAACATTTCGGTCAGTGGAGAAATGAAACGACTAAATTAGTTTCGATTTAGGGTTAGGATTTTGCAGCGGCGGTGAGCGCGAAGAGCGGGGAGAGCGCGCAGCGAGCTTGCGTAGCCATCGCTGGCCTCACGCTTGTGCCTGCGTCCTCGCCAGCCTCACACCAGCGCCCGAGCCCTCGTCAGCATCGAGCTCGCGCCCTCGCACCAGCCTCTGGCGCCCGCACCCGTGCGCTTGCGCGAGTGCGCTCGCCTGCCTGACTAGCGTGATACTCCTCGTAGTGACACTGACCACCACAACTGGTTATTTCCTCGTATGTGTGCTGCCTGTGCACACATATGTTGGAGGCACTCCATTGCCTCTGAGATCATGAGATCCGTTCATGATCTCTTTATTGTGGCACCTACCACTCACAACAGGTGTGACAAACCACCCCCACCAGGAGAGTCCGACGTCCTCGTCGGAGTAGAATCCATGTACTCCTTGATTTGTCTCTCAAACTGCCATAGTGTAGAGTCCCACTCCCACGTGGCATCGGCCTCACTGTCACCTTTCCACATCACAAGAAAATCAGTCCGTCGATTCTTTTTACTTTGCCCCATAGTCTGGTGTGCAAGGATCTTCTCAACCTCCTTATTAAACTGCTTTCGAACTACTGGTGGAGTTCTCTTGGCTTGCTGTCTATTTCCAAGCAAGTCCTTGTTGAAAGGTTTGAGAAAACTTACATGGAATATTGGGTGTACTTTCAGCCTATCGGGTAGCTTCAATCGGTAAGCAACTTGCCCGACTTTTTTCATCATTTCGAAAGGGCCATCATACCTTGGTACCAACCCACGATGTACGTTCTTGTTACTGTTTTTCTTCCATATCTGTGGAGTAAGTTTTAGCAACACCATGTCCCCAACCTAGAACTCTAATGAATGCCTTCGTTCATCCGCATGTCTCTTCAAGTGTTTTGCTGCCTTGCGCAAGTTGTCCCGAGCTTGTTCTATCAGCTCCTCCTTCTCCTTGGCAAAGCGATAGACAGCAGGGCACTTTCCTTGGTCTCATGGGACAGGTGGCTGCAGCTGGAGGGAGTCAAGGAAACTGCAAGGAGAATATTGTGGATTTTGTTCTCCATGATCCCAATAGGTGGACTGCAGGGAGAGTGTCACACCTGTTGTGAGTGGTAGGTGCCACCACAATGAGATCATGTAACAGACCTCATGATCTCGGAGGCAATGACGTGCCTCCAACGTATGTGTACACAGGCAGCACACATACGAGGAAACAACCAGCTGTGATGCTCGCGCAAGTGCACAGGTGCGGACGCTAGAGGCTGACGTGAGAGCTCAAGTGCCAGGTTGGCGAACTTGCTCACGCCGACATCTGGCGCCCGCGCTCGAGTGTGAGCGAGAGCAAGCTTGCTAGCATGGTGCTCGAACCGTCACCAGCCTTGCGGCCGCGCTCGCACCCTCGCCCTTGCCGACCTTGCGCTAGTGCCCAAGCCCTCATTGGCATCGCGTCCACGCCCTCGTGCCACCCTCTCGCATCCGCACAGGCGCGCTCAAGCGAGCACACTAGCTAGCCTAGTGCCTACGCCGTTGCCGGCCTCACGCCCTCGCGTCGGCCTCTAGCGCCTGTGCCCTCGCCAACCTCGCACCCGCGCCCGCGCCCGCACCCGCACCCTTGCCGTCCTCACGCTAGTTGCCGAGCCCTCGCCAGTCTCGTGCCCACACTCGTGCCCTCGTTAGCTTGGCCCCATACCTGCGCCTGTAGCCGCGCGCTCACCAGCCTGGCGCCAGTCCCTCACCAACCTCACGCCCTCGCCAGCCTAGCCCCTGCGCTCGCGAGTTGGCACCGGCTTCACACCCTCGCAAGCGCCGTCGCCAACTCAGCTCCAGCGCCCTCATCGACCAAACCCCTGTGCTGGTGCACTTGCGCCCTCGTCGGTCTTTGGCATATAATGTTCACGTTCATGGACTATTCATGTGTATGAGTTTTTGGTGTATGGTAATATTCACCATTTCAAAAATTTTTAAACATATTATAATATTTTAAATTTAAAGTTAAAAATAATTAAAATTAAATTAACTTTTGGTCAAAATATAATTAATAAATAAAAAATATTTTGATTAAAACTGAAATAAAAATGGTTTTAATCGAAATGCATTGATTTTTTTATTCACATGCATGCGTGCATGACTGTTCCACCGAAAGCAAAAGCCAAAAAAAAATTGTGTCGGTCCCACCCCCATGTGAACCGCTGATATGAGATCGCGTATACCTAGTTGTTCTGCCTCGTATGCCTACAAATGCTCGTCTGGATCTTTCAGGTACTGAATTTATAATTCTACACTCATATGTTCTAAACTCAACTGATGATGATGATGATGATGATGATTAGTTGTATTATGTTATAATTAATAAATTATATATGTGTTAAGTACATTTTAATGATAAGTTAAATTTATTTATATTAATTTTTAATTTTTAATCATATTCATATTATTGCTCATATATTTTTTTTATACAGTAATATATAAAAAATAGACTATATCAGTGGTTAACTATCAAAAGTAATTTAAATTAATTAAAATAATATTTAATATTAAGGTAAAATTAATTATAAATTCTTTTATAATTTTTAAATTATTTTTGAAAATTTTATTGTATTTTTAATTTGAAGTCAAAGTATAGTCAAACTTTGGTCAACACACAATTAATAACTAAAAAAATCTTTCGGTCAAAACCGAAACGACCGAAACTAAAACCAAAATGACCGAAATGGCCGAAATATATCGGTTTCACTGGGTGCCGAAACTGAAACCGAAACCGAAACCAAAACCAAAACTTAAAACCTTGATATGTAAATCATTGATAGAATCCTGTCATATAGTATCACAATGGATAAAAGTTGAATCAACATAAAAAATTGATTAGACCGAAAATATATCGTAGAAATTTTTGTATTTCTTGGATGTACTTATATAAACAAAAGGATTGATGAGGTAATAGGATATTCATAAATGAATGTGTTAATATGCATAATAGGATACGAAAAAAAATTTATAAACATATAAAAGTAAGAGGATGAAGTCTGTCATATACTAATTGAACTTTTCATGAAGAGAAGTTATAGTATAAATACAGAATGCAACATAATCATCAAATTATAGAGTCAGTTGAAGTGCATAATAAAAATGGAAATGATATTAAATGTTTCTTGTACAACACATTTGGTGTTACAAGCGAAGAAATGCCAGTAAAAATTTCAGAGAACACTGACATAAAGTTCTTTAAATTATTGAATGAAACTAATAGAGAATTGTACCCTAAATACAAAAATTTTATATTTTTATATTTCATCATGCAAGTGTTGACCATGAAAGTCAAATGTTGATGGAATAATAAATCTTTTAACATCCTATTAAAGACTTTGAAGAACACATTTCATGAGATTACTTTATTTTTATGTTTTTACCATGAGAATTGAAAGATTGTGAAAGGCCTAGGTTTTGAGTACAAAAAGATTCATACTTATCCTAATCATTATATACTTTATGGAAATAAAAATAAATTAGATATATACTGCAAGTTTTGTAAATCACAATGATACAAGTAATGGGAAAATAATGCCGATGCTAATAGTTAGGAAGTGCGAAAGATATTAATGAAGGTGATTAAGTACTTCCCTTTAAAGCCAATATTATAATGGTTTTTTATGTTAAAAAAGACTTTACTAAATATGAGATGACATGCTGAGGGTCAAGTAGTAAATGGATTACTTTGACATTCAGCAGATAGCATGACTTGGAAAAATTTTAATAATATGTATCCTAACTTTGTAATGAATTATTGTAATTTACGACTAGAATTAGCTTCAAATGGGTTCAATTCCTTCAAAACAATGAACATATCATACAACACATGACTCATTATTATAATTTCTTATAATTTACCTTTGTGATTATGTATAAAATAACAATCGTTCATCTTATTCATACTTATTGAAAAACCAAGGAGGCCAAAAAATAACATAAATATATATTTATAATCATTAATAGAAGAATTAAAAAAACTATGAAAATCGAATGTACCAACATATGATGCTAGTAGAAAGGAGCAATAGGGTTATTGCATAAAGTTCATTACTACAAAAAGTTGCGTGGATCTAAACACAGCGCTATGTGTTTTTCAGTGAAAATATGATCAAAACATATTGCGAGTAAGTAATAGTTTGTAACTACTCTTCATAATATTTCTATTCTTACACAATTGATATATACTTATATTGAATTGTCATTGTAGGGTACACCTGCAGAAAATAAAAGTGGATTACTGACGTAAAAAATGAAAATTTGAAAAAATACAAAATTTACAATGAAATATTTTCCAGATGGTTCAGAGATCATGTAAACACATATCACGTACTCCTTTTTTACGAGTTCTGTATTAGAAAATATATTCAAAATAATCAACGATTTATATTCCTAGATTGTCAATTTAGAAAGAACCAGCGGTGCATTGCATATATTGAATGAAATCTCTTTATTAGTTGCCGGACTAAATAATTGGACAAGAAAATATTCAGAATACCTCATTAATGGATTCAAATTTCGCACAAAATATCGTGAGATGAATCAACAGATGGACAATAGTGGCATCATCTTAAAGGCAATTACGAAAAGATTCTTAAGTCAAGATGATATGTACCCGACGTCTGAAGATATTATATTTTAGATGATCATAATTGACATTATTGAGCTCTGATACAACAACAAACTTAAATATGTATTGTTTAGTTGTGGTTAAGTGGACAATAAAATCGATAAGAAGATAGATTAGTTTGATTTAAAATTAATAAATTTTAATCATTTGATATACAAGTATAATCAGTGCTCCGATCGATTATATATTTTGCATTGTCAAGCTCATCAGGTATTTTATGTGTAAGATTTAATACAACACAAATGACATATGATTGTTAATATGACTCCTAGAGAGTACATCGATACATTAAATAAGGAATTTGTTGTTGCAAACAACGAAAACCTAATGGCAGAACCATAAAGTACCTAACAACTTAAGGAATGTGACATAGAAAATATAAGGGCGGATATTGAAAGTTTACTTGTTAATGTTTCTTTTTTCCCATTCAGTGTGTTGTGTGTAGAGAAAAATTAAAAAAATAATTCCGTTAGTTATGAATCCAAAACGGATAAGGAGGACATCGCCTTTGGGAATAGTGATAATCATGACATTGATACTAATGATAATGATTTTACATTTGACAAAAATAAGCTGTAATGTGAGAATCAAAAGAATTTCTTATGTTTCTATATTAATATGTATGTATCATTTTGTATTTTAATATATTAAATATTTTATTGTACTAATTTATATATTAAAATGGTTCACCCACGGAGGCATATTGGGACTATTCAGGCCGCCCTTGACAATATAGAAATGAAAGAACCAATGTTAGAGATTTGATTCTCATCATACTCAAACTTAGATTCTATTAGAGATAATATGTCTTCCTTGAAATATGGATTAGAGAACCAAGATTTAGACTATAGAGAAGGTTTGAACATTTAATCTTCTATTAACTTCGAGTTCTATATAACTACATATCTATATTTATTATGCATTTTGCTTTTTCAAGTTTGAGTGTCATAACTTCTATTAAACGATGTGGGCTTAGCAAGCTATTGGTGTTTGTGACACAAAAATACAGGCTGAAATTGACTAGCAACCGATATAACCAAATCATCAGTTCTAATTCGGCAAAACTCGCTACTCAGTTGGGTATCATGACGAAAAATAATAACAAATTATTATTGACTTATACTAATTAGAGCAATGCCAGAAACGAACAAACAAAGAATCTGAGAAAATATCAAGGCAAAATTTCTATCGTGGTATAAATTTCTTCTATTTTTTTGTTTGCATATATGTTAATAAATTAATATTTCACTTTACAAGCAAGTACAAATTTAGATGAGAATTGTAGGTAGTCCATAATATAATTGTTGGGCAAGAGATGGCGAGATTGGAAAACAGATGTGAAGAAAATATATTTCACACCATTCAAGAAGCAAACGGAGTAACTTGTCATGCCTTGTCTGTTGTGTGGAGTCAAGCCAGGCCAATGGTCCCTTTCTAATGGCATATCGATAGAGCTCTAATGTTCGAGTATCTATTATCTCTCATCTTTTTACTTTATTAATATCGTATGTATTAACCTACTAAGGTAATTAGTACAATATTTTTATTTTTTAGGCAAAAAGTCGACAAAATATAAGATTTCGGAAAAAAAAATAAAAAATGGGTCATTCTTTAGGTTACAAGAGGTACGCCAATTTAAGAACCGAAGTATTTTGATTGTTGTACATTAAATTTATATATAATATTATGTTTTCTTATATAATATACCATAAAGTTCCTATCATATTACACTTTTCATAGTTGGAAGAGCAGTCGGGTTCCAACCAATCAAATCTTGAGGTATTTTTGACTTCTCATACAAAAAAAGATAAACAACTAGTCGATAAAGTATCGGTAAAAACAATAGTGAGAATTATGTATAATGCATTTTCTTATTTTATTCATGATTTATCTACCTACATCTTTGACTATCTATAGACTTAAATTGAATAAATGCGACAAGCATTATCGGAGAATTCTCAATCGGATACTACAATTCAAATGAAATTTATGCCAAAATATTTGACGGTGAGAGACATGGTCAACTGTAGACTTTTGGATTGGGACCGACATCTACACAAGTATTTGGAAATACCTTCGAGGGTGGTCGTGGTGAACACCATTATACAGATGTTGCAATAGATGTACTTGTAAATACACGAGTACAAGAACAAGTAAATGCATGTATTAATTCTCTTTAGAAGACTATAGTTAGATTACAAAGTGTCTTTACGATCTTAGAGGCTCATCTTGACAGTAGACGCACTATTACCTTCATGCTATTTAATTGTTATTTAATTTAATATTTTTTATTGTATATTATTATTTTACACAACATAACATATAAATGAAAATATACAAGTTCCGAACACAACAAATCAATTTGAAATAGATGAGGGATTTGATACACTGGCGAGCTTCGGAGGAAATCCATCTATTTCTTTGTTACCTCTTAAGATAATCATCCAAACGTACGTAATAATATGTATTTTGATTTCACGTATTACAAATATATTATTTGTTCTTACACAGAGATCAAAATCAATTCAGGATCTACACTTATATACGAAGGATTTAAACATTCTGCAATTATGATTATTCATCTATTTTGTAATTTACATATATATTATTTTGTAAAGACTCTATATGTAATTTATCAGCAACATGTAACTTTCATACTACTATATCAATGTAATATATATGTTAAAATTTTAATTTTCAATATTTTGTATCTTTCAGTATATTAATAGGATTTGTTAGATATAGAATATCTACTAAAAAATTAAAAATATTCTAGCGTTATATTAGGATTTTTTTGGTGTTTTTACGAAAAATGCTAGGAATTGAAAACCCTCGGTTTTCACCAGCATTTCACCTAGAAACACTCGAAAAAATTACTAAAAAACCGAAAAAAACACTCTTTCAAATGCCGCATAAAACGCCAAAAATAGATTTTCCTAACAGTAAAAAAAGGCCAAAAATTTTCATAACTATCTTATTGCCAGCATTTACTAAACATCGGGAAAAAATGCTAATAATTTTTTACTGAAATTTTTTTTATTTTTGAGGGCGTTTTTGAAACGCCGGGTATACCTTTGTTTTTGTAGTGAATAAAATTAACTCAATTAATAATTACACAAACCAAACTAGAGAAAAATTGAGCTGCACATTTGAATTGATGAACTTAATTAAAATAAAGAAAATGATCTTTGTAACTTCCATTGAAGTTCAACTGAACTCGATTGCTTATCTCTCCCAATACTAATGTAGCAGGAAACACTTTAGGGGAGTAGTACAAATATAAACAACACAACACCAATTTGCTCAATTTTTAGTTAATACAACCTCTCTTTAATACAAGGAAACAGAAAAGGGAACAAAAGATGAAATATGTTATTGTAAGTTTCTGTGTCGAAGGATATGCATATTGTAGTAAGAGCACATCTTGGGGCAAAAATGAGGGAGATATATTATTTTATTGATAGTATTACTTTTGCATTGAGAATGATACTAGGAAAAGAGTTCCACAAATTTGCACTGCTCAACATAATGAATATAAGGAAAATGATTGTTGGAATTCCCATTGAAGTAGAATTGAACCCAACTGCCCCATCTTCCCCGAGATCAGTGTAGCAGGAAACTCTTTCGGCGAGTAGTGCAAATGTAAACAGCACAACACCAGCACATACAATCCTGCAATTACTACAACTTAGCAAAAAGAAACAGCACTGGGAATGAAAGATGAAATATGTTCCCATCATGTTCTTATGTCCAAGTATAAACATGTGCAATGCATATAAGCACATCTGGAGGCTTATCATTATATAAGCAAAATGATCGGTGGGATTTCCAAGGAAGTTTAAGTGAACCCAACTGACCATCTTCCCCCAGATCAATGTTGCAGGAAACACTTTCGGCAAGTAGTGTATATATATATATCAAGATTTTAAGTTTTTGTTTCGGTATCGGTTTCATCACAGACCGAAATCGATTCATTTTGATCGTTTTAGTCGTATTTTAGTTTCAATAAAAATATTTTCTTTAATTATTAATTACATCTTAATTAGAATTTAATTATATTTTAATTATACTTTAACTTCAAATTAAAAATATGGTAATATTTTTTAAAAATTTTCAAAAAATTATAAAAAACTGAAAAAAATTATTAATAATTTTATCATAATAATAAATATAATTTAAATTAATTTTTATACTTAATCACTTAGTAGGTAGATCAATCTTTAAATTTAGAAATAATCATTACATTTAATTCACTAAAAGATTTTTTGGTCTATAAACTCCTATGCGATTCTACTTTGATTCCATGTAAATTTCTTGAATAATTTATATTTTTATTTAAAAATCATACAAACCTTAGTTGGTCGGTAGTATTAAGTCCTGGGACTCGGCATAAATTTATCAGAAATAAATATTAAAAATAACTTGCATGTAAATAATAAAAATTATAGAGTATTAAATATAATCATCTCTAAATCCTAACGCTAACGTTCCGACGCTTAATTTTTATGTATTAACCAAGGTTTTGAGTTTCAATTTCAAAAATATTTTCAATATTCAGAGAAATCGATGTATTTCGACTGAAACTATTTTCGTTTCAGTTTCGACCAAAATATTTTTTTATTTATTATTATATTTTGACCAAAATTTAACTCTATTTTGATTATTCTTTAACTTCAAATTAAAAATATTATAATATTTTAAAAAAATTTATAATATTTTTAAAACATTTTGAAAAAATAAAAAAATTCTAAAAAATTTGTCTTTCATGGATCAATTAGAAAACAATAAGAAAAAAAATAAACTAAGTGACAAACGTGCATGATTGTGTTAAAGTCAAATGACAAATTTGCATGACAAAGCTAAGTGACAAACTCAGAGACTTCACCTTAGTTGCTCAGTAGCCCGTGCAAGAACTCATGCACGTATGCAATCTATGCAAACCTCCCACTTGCTCCTCTGGCTCCACTACCCGCTTCAATGCGGCTACCACTTCTAGAGGCTAGCATGAGGGCTAGGCCCGCGAGGGCACAACTACGAGCACCAAAGGCCGGCGTGAGGCCATTGAGGTCGCGGGTGTGAAGCCAACGAGGGTACGAGCGTCAAAGGCCGACACGAGGGCACAGGCTGCGAGCATAGACACAAAGCCAACGTGAGCACACAAGTGTGAGCGCCAAAGGCTTACACCGGAGCCAAGCCAACGAAGGCACGAGCGTGGGCGTGAAGCTAACGCAAGGGCACAAGCGCGGGCATAAGACTGGCGAGGGCTTGGACACCAAGCAGGAGAGGACACTGGCTTGGACGCCAGAGACCAGCACCAAGGCCAAGACAACAACGCGAGCGCGAGACCAACGCCAGTGTACATATGCGAGTGCTAGAGATCGACACAAGGGCACAAAACGCCAGGCTGGTGAAGGCATTAGCGCGGGTGCTAGACCAACACAAGCTCGTGAGTGCGAACGCCAGAGGGCAATACGAGGGCGTGAACACAAGGGGCAAACCGGTGAGAGCGCGAGGGCATGAATGCGAGAGTCAGGCCAGCGAGAGCTCAAGCGCGAGCGTGAAATTGACACAGGAGTCAAGCTGACAAGGGCGTGAGCGTAAGACTAACGCAAGTGTGGAAACCAAGCCTTATATAAGTAAAAGCAAAACCAAAATATTTCGACCAAATTTTCAAACCCTGATATATAGAGCATAATACTGATATACAAAATCCTAAATTTATTGCATCCTATCTTAGTACAAAGGAACGGCAAAGGGAATGAAAGACAGTATCAACATATCTCAGGGCAAAAATGCGGGAGGTCTATCATTATGATTATTTTTGCACTGAGACGAATACTAGGAAAACAAGTTGATCCGCATAATTGAATTGCCAACAATAGTGAATATACCGAAAATGACTTGGGATTCCCATTGAAGTTTAATTGGACACAACTGCCCATCTTCCCAAAGATTGATGTTGCAGGAACACTTTTGGAAAGTAGTGCATATAAAAAAACCGCAATGCCAATAAACACAATCCTGCAATTGCTACATCATACAGCCTGTTTGGATGCTTAGGAAAAAAATCCACAGGAATTCCTTTTCATAGGATTTTGGGTTGCCTGGAACCCCAATTCATATAAAAAATACTATGATTAGTGGATGAAATCATTAATGATAGGGAGTTTATACACACACAAGCTCCATTACATAGGAAAAATAAAAAAGCTCGAATCTCTTTCTAATTTTCCTATGAAATCATAGAAAATCTCATGGTTTCATATGAATTTGGGGTTGTCAAAAAATGGTACCGAGCACCTCATATGAATTTTTTCCCACTAAGGCAAAAAAAATCCTATGAAAGCCCGAATTCCTAAGAAATTTGAGGGCATCCAAACGGGCCCTTATACTACTAAGAGAAGGAGCAGGAAAGTTTTTTAAAAAAAAATGGTCCCCTAGTTTTTTGTGTTTTTTCCAGATAAGTGTATATAATCTGTGAGCACATCTCGGGGTAATGTAATGAGGGAAGTTTATCATTACCATTACCATTACTTTTGTGCTGAGAGGGGTACATCTCAATGTTGTCATCATCAATAAAATCAGACTCATATTCATCATCTTCACTGTCAAAATAGCTGTCCGATTCATCAGTCTCCGTTTCAGGAGTATCTTCACCATAGGACTTGTCTCTTAAAACATGTCAAGGAAATCCACTGCAAACTAACAATATATAAACAATTGATCACAAAAGGATATGACTCATCTCCATCCCCATTAGCACCAGATCGCAGATAGTAACCAGACAGATGAACACTTCTCTGCAGGAACCCAGAAGATCACTTCATCAGACTCCTCAAACTCAAGTTCTAGATGGCAAGTTTCGGACACATTGGGAATTAAGTTGCAGAGTAGGATAGGAGTCTTATCCCCCGCATTGCACTGCAGCATGCTCTTTGCTGCACCCTTGCCATCTCCAAGTGCTGCCTGAATCAAGCCAATAACTAATGTCAAGAACACTGATCTTTCCTGAAGACACGATAATTCCAGAATAAAAAGGCAAAAATAAGTATCTCATATTCTCCATTTCTTGATTAAAATATAAACCTAAAAGGCACAAAAATTTGCATAAAAGAATTGCCATTTCCTCAAGGATCTGAACAAATTCATCAAAAACACCACACATTAAAAAAGCAAAATGACAGTGATCAACTCTAAATCATCTCTGAGATACAAGATCTTATCATAAAGAAAAAAAAAGCTGAAATGGAAACCAAATACAGAATGATTCAGGGTAAACCTGAGAGACCCGAAGTCTGCCACGGGAGCTGTCATAAACATGAGTATGGGGCTTCCCCGGCCGCAGTTCCACCTCTGAAACACCACCAAATCGGGTCAAAACCCTATAAAATGGAACCAAAATCCGCGCAGGAAATCGAGAAAAAATGCCAATAACCATCATCAAAATCTACGAAAAGAAGACAAAAAATTGGATCAAGAAGGAAAGATGTGAGACGCATCCAACCCCAAAACGCCATCAAGATCGCTGGAAAGCTCCGCGATTAGGGTTCGTTCGGTCTCTTGAGAAGGGCGGGAATTGCGATTTTATAACGTTATAAAGCTTCGACGCCCATCAATTTCGAGCAAGAATCAACGGCCGAGATTGGAACCGGCTCCGACTTTGATCTGGACCGTTCATTGTGCTTATGTGGAAGCAACGGTCAAGATCTAATGGGATCCATTTGCTTGATTTAGATTGGAATCAACGGGTCTAAATAAATCCGGTAGGTGATTAACCACTTTTAACTATAATATTATAGTGCAATTAGATAAAATTTCGGGAAAGTTCCTTTTTACCTCCTGTAAAAACTTTTGTTTGGAGTTCAACCATTTTATTTTTTTTATTCCTTTTGAGCCCGTCTCTATTAAAAAAATTCAAAAAAGAATTAGCCCCGGGCCAAGTCCAACTCCAACCTAAATTTTAAAATAAGTATTTTTATTAAAAAATAGATACTTCCAATTATAAAAAATGAATATCCTAAAACCATTAGTGAATCTTTGTAATTTAAACATAAAAAATCCAATATTTGATTATCTAAAATTTATATTAAATATAAATTCGTTCCGATATATGTTAAGTTACACATACATAATTCATTAGATAATCATAAGAAATCCCTAATTCCTTTCAATTTTTTTTCTCAAACAGTACAACATGTTTGTTATGTGATGGAGGATGTGTAATGCAGTTAATATATGTCAGATTAAGTTTATATTTAATATAATATTTTGATGATAAAACATGGTATAAATTTTTTATTTAGAATTTTCAGATTTGTATACGAAAGGATTTATTTATTTATATTATGATTTTTCACATATTTGTTTCGAATCAAAATATTTATATATTAATTTTATTGAGGTAGTTATTGTATTATGGCTTTCACATGTGTCTAACCAAAATTACATTAAAAACTTACACCATTAACTAGTAATAAAAATTGTGTATTAATATCGCTTCTTTATTTTGATTAATTTGTGTTGAATTTGAATAATTTATTACAATAATTTGTAAAACTTAGATGATTTGAAAATTATTAATTTTTGTTCTTTTTATTTAAAAAATAGTTGTATATAAATGTGTAATATAACTAACATTTAATGGATTGAGTTTATATTTGATATTATTTTTTAAATAATAGAAGATAATTTTTATATTTGAATATAAATATCAGGACTCATGCGGTTGTCTTTGGTAAAATTTTAAGTTTCAACCGAACTGGGTGTATTTGTTTCGGTTTTCAGAATCCGAAATCGAGGGAACGAAGGGAAGCGGCTCAATTCCCCCTATTTCCATGTTTATTTTGATTTCCGGAGACCAGAATCGATGGAATCCGTCTATTCCAGTTTCTTTCGATTCCCCTTTTTTTTCCCCCCGTTTTTGTCCCCCGCAAAAGCAGAGGAAAACGCGGTTTCCCCCGGAATCGGCTGTGCTTTTCTCTGTTTTCCCCGTGATTTTCCTGCATTTTCCCACGATTCGAGCCGGCCGAGTTCTCAATCGAGCTCGTGAGCTGCTCCAGCGCCCCGACCGCTGCCCCGACCAGCGATCCGACTAGCGCCCCGACTGCGCCCCGACCGCGCCGGTCGTTTGTTATCTATTGTTTATTTGCTCTTCTCGTTTGAATTTCTCCGTTTGATTGAAAAGTTGGTTCTTTTTTCAAGTTCAGTGTGGTTGCTCTTCTAATTTTATGGTACTCTGTGGAGGCATGGATTTAATTCTAGCTTCTGTGTTCTTGTGGGGTTTCATGATCGGGGTTTCAATATTTTTATGGATCTTCAATTTTGTGAAGAAAGAATTTTGATTTGATGTTATAAGGGTTTCTTTGGGTTGAACATCCGTGTCCTTTGGGGAAGACAATCAGATCCAGTTTTTTATTTTGTCTTTTTTTGTTTTTCTATCAAAATTTATCATCAGATTTTGCTTTTTATAGTGTTTTTATATAGTTTTAGGTTTAGGAATACGCGCTATAAAAAATTTCTCAGAGATTTGTCATTCAAGTTGCTTGGATTCCCATCGATTGTTGCAGGATTTTACTGCTTTTTACTGGAATGGGGAAATTTTTGTTGATGTGCTAACTTCAAAGTTGTGATGTTTGTGCCTTCCAAGTTCTAGCGTTTGTTCTTTTTGTTCTGATATAGATCATAGTCCAACAATGAGCATTTGTTGTGATCCGACCACTATCAAGGATAAGTCACTGAGTTCCAGTCGGAAGATCATCATGCACCCTTTATACTTTCCAAAGTCCTCCTTTCTTTGAATGACCCTCGGAACATAGATCACTGGAGAACCTGCTTACTGGATTGTTTTCTCAGCTGTTTTGATTGAGCGGGATAAAAGAAAAAGGCTCAGTCGGAAGCCTTAGATGGATGGAATTGTACGAGCGTCGTTCAGACATGAATCAGCAGCAGGTGCTGACGATGGCTGCCTAATCTGCTTGTTCATTGCATGGCCCCGCTCTTAACCCTGTACGTTACCAATGATATGTGATTCGTGCTTCATGGTCCTCTTTCCTTTGATCATATGGTTCCATTGGTTTGCGCATTGGATCAAGATCAAGATGCATTCGATCAGATCATTCATTTCTATACTGGGTAGAGAGTGGAGAAATATGTAAAAGCCTACAACCTATCCCGAAGAGAAAGAGGGCAGAAATCCTTACAATCTCAGAACCAAGGAGAAAAGGTGGCGAAGAATCCGGATTCACTTTTCTTTTTTTATTCATACCGCGTAAAGGCTTTTCCTGATGTTGGAAGAAGCTACGAAGGCAGAACTCTGAACCAAGCCCCAAGGGCAATAGCTGACATTGTTGAATTAGATCACAGAAGAAGCGAAAGGTATTATGAAACAAGTTCACTAAGCACTTCTGACAGAAAGTAGTGGAGCAAGAGATCACTCTCTCTTTCTCTAATTTGATAGTCCGATCTCTGCTTATTGAACCACCTTACTGATTAGAGTCTTGCATTTCTTTTCACGAGAGAGGTAACTTGGGCGATGGATCCAAGCGTTAATCCCTATAGGTTAGGCCTTGGTTTGATCTGAGGGTCTTTTATGTGAGATTGAGCAACTGTGAGGTTGATGATTCTACTCCTCAGCATCTCACTCTTAACCACATCCCACTTACTCCTGATACCATTCTTGAAGTGAATGGAAGAAGAAGTAGCATATCTTCAGACCTTGTCTCGTCCTCACTTAGAAGGGATAGAGTGGACAAGAAGTCAGAGGAGGCCACATTTGTGAGCACAGATACCATTAGGATGGAGGGAAGTGTGAGATTTGAGGTCTATCACAAAGATGACCTGCTGTTATCTGGGGTCCTTCCATTACCATAAGGACCACCTGTTGAAATTGGGGTCTAGAAAGAGTCGAAGTAAGATTCAGAAAAACAGTTTTATTCCTGCATGCAGAGAGGCTACTTTTACTGCTGAAACCAGTGATGCATAGATCACTAGGGAAGACTTATCTGTCTACTTCCAGTTATTGAAAAATAATGCATCTTTTTCTGGACATGTTTGAGTTGTATCTTGTTCTTTAGCCTACTGAAAATTGTCAAGTTTTTTTGTCAACTAATTCAGGAACTGGGTGCTGAGCTTGCATTACTTGAGAGGCAAAGAGATGAACTTGAGGCCAAAATGCAAAAGGTTTTTATTTTGTTACCTCTATAAAAAGTCTGTTATATTGGATCTTCTACCAACTGTGTCAATGTTGATATATACTTAGTGTTTGTAGTTCATTACTTGCAAGATTGTTATCAACGTAATAATCAATAATTTTCATGGATTTTATCAACTTTTGTGTGGTCATGTAATGAAGAGGTGCTATTCGATCTAAAGGTTGCAACAAATAAATTGCTAAGTCACTGTTTTTTTCTTGCTTGAATTGCTTGAGGTCTTGGATGTCAAACATCTATGGTATTTTTTTCCTTCGAAGTACTGATGGTTCAAACTTTATGGCATTTTATCTGATCCATTTTTTATGCAGATGTAAGGCTGTGGTTATTTAGCATAAGTAGTTTATAAGAATGATTATTGGGATGTTGACGTTCACAAATTTCTCATTGTAGATAAATCTTTCTTTGGCATCTGTTGTATCACGCCTTAATAAGATAAAGGAGGAGAGAGATCAATTTGTCAAGGCTAGTGATCAAGTTGTTTTGCACTTGAAAGCTAAGATTTGAAATTTCTTTGAACTTCCATTATTCCTTCCTATAGTTCTATACACAGGAGGATGAGCTCTCAAGGTCTATGGCTTAAAACTCCTGGCAAAAATTGGAGCATGAGATGCCAGCCTGAGACCTATGCTGGTTCAGGCTTCTTGAGAGGGAAGCAACATACAAATCCTGAGATTTCGTTGTCTACCCTTGAGGTGTATGTTGCTGGCTGTTTTGGGGGCACACCCATCATCTTGACCAAGACTCTTCAGCTCGCTTTCCGGAAGAAGCACCATATGAAAGTAGTGTTGAACTCAATTCCAGAGCACGAGACTTTGTATTAACTTACTAAGCTGTCTTTTCTAATATATTAAGTTATCTCTGTAGTAGATACAAATCATTATAATATTTATTATGATATTTGTACATATAGTGAAACTAAAGTCCCTTCATTTTTGAGTCTTTTTGTAAAATCTTATTAAATTTTAAAATTAAAATTATTTTATTTCTCAAATTACTTACAAATAAATTATTTTCAAAAAAATAAGTATATATTTTCTATGTTTATTAAAAATTATTTTAGAAGATAATAACAAAATTATATTAAATAAATTTGTAATTGATTATAATATGTTACTTACATAGTTTGCCTTTTTTTGACCTTTTTAAAATATTTATTATTATTTATTATTTTTTTTATATATTTAATAATATTATTATTATACTTTTCTCATTATTTACAAATAAAATATGATAAAAAAGAAACTATTTTTTAAAAAAATTATTTTACATGAAAATAATAATATTGTATTAAATAATAATAATTAGTTAACATATATTTCTATAATTACAAATTTTTAAATTAAGTTTATTATATTTTTGTATTAATTTATATATAAATTAATATTTTATGTAATATGCTAATTCTCAATTCCCACGTCAACCAAACACAAAAATTTAGCAACTTATGGAATTGATCAATTCCATTTGTCAACCAAACAACGGAATTTAGAATTTAAGAATTGTCAATTCCCAATTCCTTATAGTAAATACTTGTCCAAACATTATAATTATCTAATTTCTTCAATTCCTTCAATTCCCCGAAATCACTCAATTCCCGTGATTCCACGATTTCTAAATTCGGAATCGAACCAAACGCGCCCTTATAACATTTCAATTTAAAATTTCATTTATTTAATTATATATATTATTTTTGTTTTATAAATTTAATTTAGCTGAGATGGATAAGTTTTTTAACTTTTATCGCCATGATCCGAATTCAATACCTCGCCTCTATTTTATTTTTTTGATATTTTAAGTAAATTTCTACAAAACACTATGTATTTAGTATTTTTTTAAAAAAATATATGTATATTACAATTTTTAAAACTTTATAATATTTTTAAATTTAAAATCAAGATATAATAAAAAACTTTTTTGATCCAAACTGAAACGAAATTAATTTCCACCAAATGGTATTAATTTTGATTCTTAAATTAAAACTTAAAATCTTCATCTTACATTTTTTTTTTCTTTGGAAGTGTTCATTTTATTATAATGAATTTTTTAGATCAAGATCTTCATTTTCCTGCCCCGTATAAACTCTCATGTTTGGTTTGAACTTTTGACTTGGTTTGATCCATTTCCGACTCGACTCTTTCTGACAGCAGCAAATGATTTGGAGGGCTGAAAATAATAATAATAATAATAAGGAATTGAAGTAGAGGCTTCAAAGAAAATGAAGAAAACTAATGTGCTGAATTGTATAAATTTTTTTCCACAAGGGGTACAATATATTTTCTAAGGTCGGATCAGCCCATTTCCGAATTTTTTTTTTAAATTGATATTACTTATTTTACACTATTATTAAATTAAATTATTATAAAAAATTAAATAATTTTTTGAACTTTAAATTATTAAAGTGTTAATTTTAATAAAAAAATATTAATTTATAAAAATAATTTCTTTTTTTTGATCCTGTCTAAAATTTCACATCCATTATGACCCCTCAATTTTTTTATTGAACTAAATACCAACCTCTGTATTCTTATTGGCAATTATACCTCAAGTCTTGGAAACCTTTTAGGTCACCATAAAATGTCCAAACAAAAATCTTTCTAAACGCTTCTACTAATAAGATTGGTTACGATTATAATGTAATACGGGCACTACACTTTATCATTGTGTTAAAACAATATTTTGTGTCAACCACATTGCATTTTTCATGTATTTTCAAAAAACAACCTATATCTTATGACCAAATAAAAAAGAAAACTGAACCTTCACTAACATGCTTGCCGTTTGCCAATTCCTCTGGTTAAACCAGACATGAAACTCTCTGAAACCTCCTCCATTACAAACGATTGCAAGAACCAACAACCTGTGATGGTTAAATCCAGGTATGTAAACCCGAAAAATTTGCAAATAGGCAACCAAGGGCAGTTTCCTACCACTGAGCATACAAATACTCGAGAAGATCATTTGAAGCATTCACCATCCATAGATTCACTACTGAAGATTTAAGCTGAAGCTTAGTTCATACAGCTAACTATTAATATCCATTAGCAAAGGAAAAAGCCATCCAGAAACAGCATTAGACCATAAAGCACTTTACTAAACAGTAGGAACTACTGTGACTTCGCAACCGGCTCTAGAGCTTCAATCATGACCACACTGTTCCCCCTAATAACCTGCAATAATTCACAGCAGCTTCAAATGAATGGACAAGCAAAACAATGGAGCACAAGACTCTTTTTAAACTGAGACAATAATTCTCAGCAGCTTCAAATGGATGGAAGAGCCAAACAATGGAGCAGAAGATTGCATATAAACCGAGAGAACGCAAACGAGTAAAGGAGCTTACCACCATCCCAATATCATTCTTCTCGTCCCCATTCACTTCCACTGTCTGGTCAACCACGAGGTTCATAAACTGATCAAAACCGCGAAGAGTGCCAATCACAACCCTGTTGGCATTCAGCTTTACTGCAGTAAATAAGTGAAAGTTTTACAGGTCCACTAATGCAGTAAACTCAAACTGTCTTGTCATGCTTCCAAAGCACATAATAAATTTTGGCTCAAATGGCAGATAGAAGAGAACATTTGATATAAATGGCTCATAATGAGAAAGAAGAGAACAGCTCCCTGGCAAGACTGATCAGAAAAATTAAAGCTTCACAAAAAAAACACACGATATAAATAGTGATATAATGTCAGGTGAAGAATACAAAGGACCGGATCAATGCATTTTCAGATTGCTTTTATCTGAATGACTAGACTTTGTTGTTGCTCCCTGAAGTTCTTCAGGAAAACGATAGTCAGAAGAAATGTTCCATTGGAACCTACCCAAAAGGAAAGAGAAACATCTTTTCATCTCCCATCATCGTGCGCATTCAGCATTCTAGAGTTTTTTTTTTGTACAAATCACATACGGTTCTAGCCAAAACTCTGAATTATGCTTTATTCTGACTCCTAACAGCCAAGGATTTCAAACTATTTAGCACATAAATTCACCAATACTGGCAATACCTCAATCTATAGCAAAGAAATTAGAGTACACCCACTACAGAAGATTCTTTAATGAGTTAATCATGAAGTAGTTATCATCTAAAAAATATTATATCTGCAGAGAAAGTTTAGTAACTCACTTTCCTTTATAGGATCTTGAAAGAAAATAGTTCACTAGAACTTGCTTATTCATACTAAGACAAGGTTTACATTATCTGAATAGAAGGTTACAGTATCCATGTTTTGTTGGCCATAAACCAAACAATGACATCCAGTATCTAAATCTTAACCTTACAAGCTTGTGTTCTGCTTGATTGCTTATTATGCGGGTTTTTTATCCTACAGTAGCTGTTTGGAAAACAACTGAAGATCTTACTAATATAACTAGTAAAATCTAAAATTTCCAGCTATTAGGTTGACAATAACACTTGATTTTGAATATCATGAGCTGTCTGACTCGTTAATACTGCCTAGTGCTTCAGAAATCCAGGTTGACGAAATCCAACTACTAGTAAATAGGTCTTCTTCTCACCATGTGTTCATCGTGCCCAAAGCAAACAAGTTTACAGAGTTACAAAGTTTCGAAAAGCTTGCAAGCAAACACAGCTCAAGAGATTCATATAAGACAGACAATAATTCTGCATTTGTTTGTCACTGAAAGTTTGAGCCATTTGTCTCGTACAAGCAAATCTTCTTTGTTGTCATACTTCATATCTTATGGAAACCCTAATTAGCTCATATAAATTAAACAAAGTAACATTAACTTTGCTAATTTTTGGTAGAAATTTAAAAATTTGTCTGATTTTGAATTACCAAAATTTCTTCAAAAACTTCAAAACAGAAAAACAATCTTTTTATGTCATTTGAAAGTTTCCACCTGCTCTTACAGGGCATGATTGATTATGTAATTGCAATTCATTAAAAGAATAAAAACTGTATTCATTATAAGGTATGAAGGTGATACAATAGGAGTAATTTTAAAAGCCAAGCAATTGTTACATGTGTGTTAATCTGACAACTCAAGGATCTGGAGTTTGGCTTCTACATATTCTCATTCCTGATTTCCAGTTATTATTTTCCCAAAATGGCATGAAGACCAGAAACTTAAGTGTTTATTTTTCACTAAATTCTATTATTGAACAATCCTTTTAGCAGCCATGGGAACCATAATCATTGTTGATATGGATCTCAATTTCAGTAGTTTAATTTTTTGCAATAACTACCAAGTTACTGATCAAACTACACACTTGTGTTGTATAAAATCAAGAAGAGGATATGCAAAAACCCAACAACAACAACTGAGATGCCATATGTAGCATCCCATCATCGGTTCTCAAAAGCTCCAATAACCTATCATCCCGATGCCTTGTACAAATGAAATGCAATCCAGAACCCATAAACAAGTAATGCGAAACCGGAGTAGTTCAACATAGTCAAATGACATACAAGGATTGCTAATTATTTTATAGTTTTGGAACAAATTCAGTAAATAATAACAATAACATGATATCTAAAATCATTAGCATATTTCTAAGAACAAACAATTCATCATATTCTAGTGATAAAGGTAGTGACCATCAAATCACGCATCACAAAACAGAGCAACACATCAACCTCAAAACTTAGAAAAAGCACAACAGCAACCGAAGTATATTTTCTTCACAAAATCGTAAAAAAAAAAAAAAATCCCTACTCGACATTTCCGACGCAATCCAAGCAAAACAAACAAAATAAAATAGGAAATCAAACGACTCACGGCACAACATCCCAAATCAGGAATAATTGGTAAAAATAAAACGCCAATAGACTTACTCTGCAGCTTCTTGTCCATGTACCTGCGGATCAAATGAAAAAATTAGCAAAAGAAAATTGAAAAAATAAAACAGCAAACAAATGCTCAGCAAAAACCAAAACGAAAGAAGCATCTTTGAAAGAAAAGACACTCACTTCTTGAGATCCGGAGGCTGGCCCGAGCGACTCATGGCAGCAAGGAAGAAGGCAGGGAGAGAGAGAGAGAGAGAGATCTAGGGTTTCGGGTGAGGTATCGAGCCCTAAACCTCGAAAACCCAGATTGGAGAGGAAGTCGTCGAAGCGGGCAGTTTATTGTGAAACGGGCCGAGAACCCGTGAATCCGAGCAGCGCTGTAAACGAGCCGCCCATTTCTCGGGTCAAGTCAAGCCCGATCCGGAGCCGATATTCGTCCGACTAAGCCTGGGCCTATTAGGCCGTATTGGGTTTTGCACACACCCAGATTAAATTAAATTGTTTTTTTAAATTCAATCGCAATAATTACAATCACATAAATTGCTATCAGACATAAAAATAAAAACTAGATCATAAAAGTTTGAAAAATGTATGGCAAAAATTTAATTTGTTCAATAATCTTGTCAAAATATTCAATCCAAATCCGATTAGTTCATTACATAAGTTTGAATTTTCACAATAATATAAAAAAAATCACAATTTTCTTTTCTCTCAATCTCCTGGTTTCAACCTCTTCCGGCAACCTCTTCCACCTTCGGCTACACCCATCCTCCTCCACCACTCCCATGCCAAACGAACCCCCCCCCCCCCCCCGGCCCGCCGCGGGGCCAAACCTCCTCCGGCCCCCTCTAGCCTTACTTGCCCTCCTTCCCCTCTTGCCCTTTGGCCTTGCCCTTTGGCCTTGCCCTCCTCCACCCCCCTCTGGCCCCACCCTCCTCTATCTCATCCGGCCAACTCCAGTAGTCTCCATCACTGGCCACCATCCTTCCAAACTCCTCCATCCCCCTCTCCATTTTTTTTCTTTATCCATCCTCATCCCTTTTGTTCTTCATTCCGGCAAGCATCGTCCTCCCCTCCGGTAAATTGCAATGCATCATCCTCCATTTTTAGAATTTCATTCTACTTGTTCTCTATTTTCTTTTATGAATCATTGGTTTAGAAAAAAAAATGTGTTTTTGATACAGGTAGAAGATTGTGAATATGTTTTTGTTATAAAATGTGAAAAAAAAATTTCATGAAATATGTTATTTTTTATATACCGATTTGTATTAAATTTTTATTGCAGACAGAATGGGTGATAGCAATTTATCTTCAAATTATAAGCAAATATGCTGCTACTCTGGTGACATATATAGAATTTGACATTCAACTAAGCCATAAAAGTAAAAGGATGTGTTTCCTATGAGTATATAAAGTACTAAAATGAGATTGACAAGGGGTATGAATTTTTTATATGAGCAAAAAATTACGAGCAATTAAAGAAAAATATACAAAATCAATTAGAAGAAATTGAGAAAAAAATAGAATGAAGAATACAACATCTACAAGAAAAGCTAAATATTGCAAATAACAAGCTGGAAGTAATTTTGAAGAAGTTAGAGAGGGTAGATAAAATGGTTGAAATATTTAATGGTGCCTTGGATACTCTACAATATTTTAGGATGATAGGATTTTCTATAATGGTAATTATTATATTGAAGGTGATATTGAGAATGCGGTGTATGTAGAATAATGAAACTGTAAATTAGTATAATACCAAAATATTGAAGTTTATTATTTGAGTCAAAGATTTGTAATTTAAATTCATATTTTAGGGATTTGACTAACAGTCAAACTCCTTTTGAAATATCTTCACCTGTCTATCATTTTATGCAAGATCAACCTTGAGAAGATGTTAAACTGGAGATTGAAGTTGCAGTGAACTGGTAAGTTTTTCCATTAACTTTGGATGTCCGAATTTCATCGTTTAGATATTCAAATATTGCAGAAATGCCTATGGGATAACTAACAGCTTCGGATGCCCAAAAATCATAGCTATAAATTTCAGAGTTCTCAAATTTTTGGGATTAATCGCCTGAACCTGATGACTAGACGTTCGAACCTGTGACATCAGTTACAATAGCTAATTAAATTTGACCATTGGGATATTTCAGATGACTAAACCTAATGATTTGGATGTCCAAACACACAAAGTATAGCCAACAACAGCTAGTTCTCTCCTCAATGAGTACTTAAAAGTTTGGAGTTTGTTCAATAGTAAATTTTTACATTTTTTATCATCCTTAAGAGAAAGAACAAGTTTTCCCAAGCTAATTCAACCGTTTATAAACAACAAACTCAAATTACATTGACATGTTATGTGTTATATTTCTTGGATAGTTTGAAAATTATAATATTATAATCCAAAATATGTCACAAAATATTCATTTATTAATTGACTCAAAGATATTGTTCATTTCATAAAACTTTGCAAATGACTCAAAAGTATCCTTCAACATCCAATCAACATCCTTTGAAAGAGTATAGAGATATTTATTAATTTATAGTTTAAAAATCATATATGTTATAATGCAAAAATAAATTATAAATATTTTATAAAAAAATTTGATATGGTAGAAGCATACTAAAATTTGAACTCCTCTCCCTACACCTTCCTCCAACTTCCCATATCCCTTTCCCTTCCTCTTCCCTTACCACGTCCTCTTGCATGTTGATTTTCTGTTAATCCTTAAATTTTCTACTAATTCTTAGTTGCTACTAGATCTAGAAGCTTCTATTAGTTATTGTAGTATGGGAGACTCTTTACACGCCCTCCTGTTATGCCCCATATTACCACACTTACTATAAGTATATATAATTTTGTTTAATTTCTCAATTAAATCATTAATTCTTTTCTTCTTAGACTGATTGAGTGATCTCCTTGAATGTTGATGAAAATACATACATAGCACTTGGCACGGATACTGAAAGTTATTTATTTAAAAGTAGGGTGACAGAGACATCATATATTTTTCTATATGTCTTCACAATATAGTAGTCATTAACAAAATCAACTGAATTAAACCTAACATTAAGGAGAATAACAACACCATGAACACAAGGTACTCTTGTGAAATTCCATTATTTACAGTCACAAATTCTGTCTTATGTCAACAATTCATATCTCTGTAGGATCATTGACTTCTGAGATATCATCAGAAGATCTCCAAATGTGGTATGCATCCTATGCATGTGAAAATTTTATAATAAAAGTCTCTATTTTGGCACTAGCCTTTCAAACCAATAGAATCCTTCCTTTCTCCTGATGGCAAATTTTACCATTATCCTTTATTTGATAGAATCGACTAGTTTAAGTAAGAAAAGCTTCTTATCATCTTGAACGAAATTGTTAAATAACTATTATTAGTTATATAATAAGATTTCACTAAAGAATTAAATTAACTTCTACTCCATGCATAGTCATTTATTTTTTTCATGTGCTTGATAAATTCAATAGGCAAAAATATATTTAAAGGCTTAAAAATCAGATTTTCTAATATTTTTGTGGAAGAATTTTTTTAAGTTTGCAATCACATACCTTATACAAGCTCTATATTCAGTGTGTGTCAAGATATTCTTTACAGCATTAAAAAGACACTTTTATCTATTTGAAATAATGGCCAAACTATCCAAATTTCCTCATACATACTTCAAGTTATACGAGAACTATAATCAAGATTGGTATTTTTCTCTCTCTGTCACTGCATATGTAATTAGGATTAGGTTGTTCCCCCATCAACTCCACAAACTCAGTGCAATGTGCCTTTACATTTACCTTTTAGAAAGCATCCATCAATCCCCAATATAGGCCTGTATCAAATAAGAAATGCTCTACTATAAACACGTAATGACACAAAATATCTTTGGATTTATCTGGACCTTAACTAAAGTAAAGAACATTGTCTGGGTTTTTTCTTTCCAACTCTACTTCATGAGAATAAAATAAGTTAAAAGAATCTTTTTCTTTACCATGAATAACCTCCTAAGCATAATCTTTCTCTGTTTATGCCTGCATATAACACAATTGAAGACTCTATTTATCATTCATCATGTTTGTTATTTGTTATACTATGATTTGCTTATCAACATTCATCCAATGTAAAACTTACTTGTCTATCCATTCAGCACTTACCATTTTATTCCCACCATATTGATAAAAATATATGTATGAACTAGTTCTATTTTCTTTACCTGAAAAATTACATTACCAGACATATTTGAAGTATGTAGCCTACATGGGCAATTTCAAGAAGCATATATGATTATTACTCTATTTTGTTCATTTTTTACAAACAAAGATTGGAACTTATGGACAATATAATACTATCTAAGAATTATTCTGAATACATACATATCCTCAAATATTTCTCTTTTTTCCATATCATTATCATTCATTTCATTTTCAATTCAAGGTAGTACATTATCTTCTACTTTGTCTTCTATTCTTTCTTCTTCGCCTAGCCTCATCTTCACTTTCTCTTGACCCAATTCCTTTTACTCTTGCTCTAACTCATTCTCCTCCTCCTTCTTCACCTCCACCCCCACCTCCACCTCATTATCATTATAAGAAAATATCATACTGTAAAAATTGGAATCAGAAGAATAAATATTTAAATTTGAGTCAATATACTCATATCATTGCACAATGCAAGGCTTAGAAGATTCTCCTAACATAGACTTTTTTTGTCCATGCAGTGATGCACCAAATGTAAAAGTAACAGAAGCCAATCTATTAATATTCATATGCTAATTTGATTTATCAAAAGCTTCACCACTGAGATTTGTAGGAGATATTGTAAATAGGGGATCTTCTATGTCCTCAATTGATATGTAGATATTACTATATTTTAATTTTTTTTACCACTATCTATATTGCTATGAGTTGAATTTCAGTATTAATTGATATATAAATTGAAGAAGTGTTGTTTAGGAACAAGTACTTAATCACAACTAGTTGATTTGGTCGTGCTTTTACTAGTTTACATGTTTCAACTCATAACTAAAAAAATGTGTACTTATTTGCATCAACTAACAAACATTGTTATATACCAAATACATACTTAATCCTCTGAGTATATTAAACTTTCTGTCAATAGTCTCTATAATGAAATACTAATAGTACCGGATTCTTTTGATTCAGACACATATTAAACATATAACCTAATATAAAATTCATTCAAAATATGTGATTAATAGTTAATAATACAATGAATAAAAAATGTATAAAAGATTCGACAAAGAATTAAAGAGTATTAGAATAGTTTTTGCATTACCTCATATTTTCACCAAATAATATATGGATATTGGGACAGTGAGAATGACATCAAATTGGAGCTAAAAAAGGGTAGCTAGAGGAGGGAAGGGGATGCACTTGGCAGAATGAAGAAGAAAGGGGACGAGGATGGATGATGATAGGGGTGGAGAGAAGGCTAGAGAAGTTTGGCGAGGATGGTGGCTGGTGAGGACAAAGGTGGGCAATGATGGAGGGGATCGAAGGTGACCGGACAGGGCAAGAGGAGGGTAGGGCCGATGAGGGTCGGAGGTGGCTGAAGAGGGCAGATGGGGTGGGGGAGTAGAGGGGAGAGGTTGGAGACGAGCGAGAAGAAGATTGTGAGAAAGAGAGAAAAGAGAGGAGAATGGGGATTTTTAAAAAAAATTATAAATAAATATAAATTTTTTTGAGGATTTAAATATAAAATTATAAAAGGTAAAAGAAAAATTTTGTGCCAAAATTTTAATCTAATTACTATAGGGGGTTATCAGTAATAAATTTTTAGGGTTGTAAGTAAATACTGAAATCTCAATGGATTGATCTTAAATAGAGTAAATCTTGTTGGTTGTGTAAAAATCCTTTAAAAAATTAGAATTTTTACATATAATTTTCTGGAATATACTTTATTCACAAGTAACTCCCATGATTTAGTATTTATCTATAATTTATTTTTTTCATTTTATAATTTACAACACCTGATTAAATTTCAATTAAAATTTAAACCAAAAATTTCACTTTACCCATATCCAATTTTCATAAAAGGAATCAATTTTAAAAAATATATATATGTAAAATCCCTTTTTCTTAAAATTTTGCAAAAAAATTCTCATTTTTGTTTAAAAATTTAGAAAAGACCGTATTTCAATAAAAATTTAAAAAATAGTACGTAATTCACACATATCTGTAAACAATATGAAAAATCCCTCATTTTTTAAAAATTGCAGTAAAATCTTGTTTTTCTAAAAAATTTTAAAAAAACCCTCATTTTTAAAACAATTACGGAAAACGATCTCAATATTTTAAAAATTTACAAAAACGTCATCATTCTTAAAATTTTACCTAAAAGTTCTTTTTTTGTCAATAAAATATAGAAAGTCATCATTCTTAAAATTTTTCATTACAGTTCTTGTTTTATTAAAAATTTGCGTAAAAGCCCTCAAAATTTTAAAAATATAGAAAAAAAATATCCCTACAATTTTTTAATAGTTGCAAAAAAAAAGCTCTCCAATGTCTCAAAAAATTTACAAAAAAAAATTCTTACTTTCTTTTTCCCCCCCAAAACTTTACAGAAAAGATTTAAAAATTTTACAAAAAAAACCTTATTTTCTTCAAAAAAAAAATGTGAAACGCTTCGATATATTAAAAAATCTGGAGGAAAAGGAAGTAGAAAGGAAAACATAATTATAAAACTTTACAGAAAAGCCCTTATTTTTCAAAAAATTAAATAAAAGAACTTTTTTGAAAAGTACTGCAGGAAGTCTTTGCTAAATGTTTTTTAAAATGAAGGTTTTTCTGTAAATTTTTAAAAAATAAGAATTTTCTGTAAATTTTTAAAAGACAAATGGTTTTCTACAAATTTTAAAAATAAGGATTTTTAGATAAATTTTTAAGAAATTAAAAACTTTTGTGCAAATTTTTTCCGAATTTATAAAAAATAATAACCTTTCTTCATATTTTTAGGAAAACGGGGATTTTTGTAACTTTTTTTAAAAGTGAACACCTTTTCATAAATTTTTAAGGTTTTAATGAATTTTGTAAATTTTTAAGAAAATAAGAACTGTTCTATTTTCTTAAAGTTAGTTTAAAATTTGATTAAAATTTAATTAAAAGAGTTGTAGGTTATAAGCAAATACTGAACCTGCCGGATTATTTATAAATCTAACATATTTTAGTAAATTATTCGTAAAAATTTCTAAGAAATTATGAATTTCTGATTGTAACCCTAGTTTGACTGGAGGTATCAAAAGCGTAGTCTTTTATATTAAATTTGATTCACATCAGCATCTATTCATCTTCTGTAGATTATATTTACCCAGGCTAATATACTAATAGTTGTTCGTGCCCAACTCCCATCAACTCTTGACAGCCTAATATTATCTTCACTCTCACAATAGACCAAGCTCCCAAGAGAAGCAAGGCTGCTCTTCTCCACTCAGCTCGAGCTCTCCTGCCAGGAACTCCTCATTGAAGAACAGCGAAGTATCCAAAGAAGGAAGTGAGCCACCACTGCTACTACCATTACGGTCTTCTCTCACACTAATCTCATGGAGCTTGGGCTCATGATCAAGAAATGTAGTAGTGCACCTTGTGGCCTTTGTTCTCACAACGAGGCTTTCGTTCTCCTGCCCTAGTGGGGGTCTTTCCTCTCCTACTTGCATCTTCTTCTTCTTCAGAACTGTGTTCCAATAGTTCTTGATCTCATTGTCTGTTCTCCCTGGCAGCCTCCCTGCTATCAAAGACCACCTGCACGTATACCCTAGAGTTAATTTTATGTATCTAAGAAATTGAAAAGGTGATAATACCCTTGAATGTATTACCCTCACAAGATTAAATTAGATTAAAGGTGTCAAAATAGATCTTTAATTTGTGAACTGATTAACACGACATGTTATAAACTGTATTTGATATAACTCAAAATTTATAATATTTAAATTGTGTCTAACATAATCAATATATAAGGTCCCTTGCAGCTCACGGGCCAGACATGCCCCGCTGCACAATTGTGTGGGGCATGGCATGGCTCGGCAGATAATTTTTTTTAAAAAAAAACTCAGAAGCTTCCTAGGGTCTGTAGAGAGCAAGTTCACAAGTGAAGGCTTTTACCCTTTGGGTGGGAGCAAGCTCTCTACATAGAGCCATTGTAGGTTTTTTTTAAAAAAAGAAAATTAATATTTAATTTAAAAACATATAAATTAAAATCTTTTTATTATTAATTTTCTTAATTTAGATATAGGGAGTATAATACTCATAAATTAATTTAACTATGAATATTTTTTATTTTTTAAAATTTTTTTACATTTGCAAATATTTTTTTATTTTTATGAACATTATTTTTTTAATTTTTTTCCATTTTTTTAGGTATTTAAAAAATTATTATTATTATTTTAAAACAATCATTATTGTCAAAATTTGAATCCAAATTTTTTAAATAAAAAAGAGTTTACTGCAAGCATGGCCTAAAACAGGGGCGATGGCTCGATCCCGTTTGACACCTCTGTTAGATATTCTACAATAAAGAAATATTTTCGACTTTTCGGTCCTATGTACTATATTTGCTGAATTTCATGAAAACCATGTTAAGAACAGGAATATAAAAATAAAAAATAATGAACCCATATCGACAATAATGCTGTACTCTTTTTTTCTTGCGAAACTCCCCTGAATTTGGAAGAACAGCGTGAATTTTTTTCGATCATACATAGAGTTGAACAGAAGATCTCTTCTTTAGAAAATGATGTCTTTTCGATTGTCCTAATAGTGGTTTAACTGATGCATCAAACCTTGACTTGCACTAATTTGTATTACCTATTGCCCAAGAGCCTGTGGAGTCTGATGATGAGGTCCTCTTCCTCAGGACTGATGTTCCCCCGCTTGATGTCCGGCCGGAGATAGTTCAGCCATCGCAGCCGGCAGCTTTTCCCGCACCTATTAAGCCCTAAACGATACACCGAAAGTTACTAATGCAGATCCTTTAGAAGCCGCTAGCAGCTTTACAAAGCTTTGTCAGATGTTTTTACCAGTTTTCTTCGGGACGAGCGACCATTTCCGGGGTCCATGGGTTCTGATATACGACGCCAGGACTCGGTCTTCCTCGGGAGTCCATGCTCCTCTCCTCAGGCCATCTTTGGCGTTGCAGAGACCTGTCATTCTTGTAGCTCTTCTGTTAAGACAAAGTTTATTGGTTTCCTGCATAGTGTATTTCCAATGGTTATATAGAAGAGTAACAAAAGAGCCTGGAGAAGGAACAATTGAACGAACATGAGAAGGATGAGGATGAGGAAATGGCAGGTAAAAAGAGCACCTTGTTAGGTTTCTTAAAAGGTTATAGATTCACCTCTTTGTCTTATTGGTGTACTTCTTTTGGTGAAGTTGTGTCATTGGTGCACATATGAAGAACTTGGCTAGCAAATGAGGAATGAGAATGTAGATTTGGGATCTCTAATTCCCTATTTATTGCAGTAAGCCCCTTTAGAGTTTGTAATTGTATGAGTACCCTTGAGAACACTACTATAAATTGCATCTATCATTCTAAAAGGAACGACATGAATTGCTCATATATATGTCAGTGGATTTACTTTCCCAAAATTCTAGTCAGTGAGCTATTAATCAATATACTCTAGACGCAACTAATAGGAATCGGACCTACTCTTTGGACAGAGAAAGGTGAAGTTGTGGGAGTCAGTGAGTTGGACTAAGGAACATTTGAATTTAATGTGCAATCCTGAAATGTATGTTGAAAGTGATATATAAAGGAGGAACTTCATGCAGAATGGTTACTAATTTGAATATTAGTGATGGGATTTTTTTTCTCTTGGGAAGAACTCTTTGGAATCAAAATTTGCTGTTGATAGAAGCCACAAGTGGAAAAGTTGGTGTTGGTCATCGATTTGAAAATGACTGCAAAGGTGAACGTTAATTAAATCAACAAAAAAGATTTAGAATAACACTGTTCATCACAACACAGAAGATTTAGAACAAATCAATCTGCTTTATTGGTCCAAACCAACATAAAGCACTTTGGAATGAAACAAACATGCAAACCTATCTACAATGGGGCCGTTCTGGAGGCAAAAGCAACCTAGTAAACATATAGAAACCCTAACCTAGTGAACTAGATATGGATTATAGATCGATATAATTAGATTAGGGTATATGAAATGTATTCTTAGTCCTTCATTACATGTCATATTAGACAGGCTCTACAGGCACGATAGATTGTCATGGCATTTGTTTGTAGGTGGTCTTTGATACCAGGAAGACTGCTAGAGAGAACAGTCAATGAAATCAATAACTATTGGAACGCACATTTGTGTAAGAAGGTTTAGAGATCAGGAGCAAGAAGCTTGGGGCCAAGGAAGAAGCCTGTGAGCCTGCCATGAAGGAGCCAGCAGGGTTCATGAACTCAGATGAGAGCTTATCCTTTTTGCTCTTGTAGAAGACAACTGGTGGGACTCCTAGTTGGATTTCAATGTGAGTGATGGATCAGAGTATGAGCGCAATGTAGCAAAAGGGGAGTTGGAGGGAAAGTTTGATGATTTGGACATGAAGGCATTGGCCAGTTTGTTGATGGACTTTGAAAGAAGTTTAGAATGATAACCATTTGATTGATTACAATGTCATGCATGCAACTACTAGATTGTAGCTAATGTTCTCCTTGATCTCATTAGCAATGGTAAGTGCTTATCTTTGACATAAATCTGCAGTCTGAGTCAATGGAGGAGAAAAATAAATAAAGCCACTCTAGACAAGGTCTTTATCGGAGAACAAAAAAAATAATAAAATAAAATATCAACCTAAGCAAATTGGCCAAAAAAAAAAAAAATATGGTAAATGCATTAATATTAGAAAGTTTTCTTTCTTAAAAATTTTAACAATGAGTTATCACAAATTTATAATAAACTATTTTCTTTTCTATTATTAGTAAATATTGCTTATATTATGGCTAAAATTTTTAAACAATCATCTTCTAATCAACATTTTTTTTTATTTTAATTAAATATAAAAAATCATTATATTTCTAATTATTTAAATATTTTAGTTAAAAAATAAATTTTTATTTGGATAAGAGAACTTTGAGCATTTAAATAATATTTTTTCCTCCAACTTCATTAGTTCACAATAATAAATAATATTCAGAATTCTTCTATACTTAAAAAATGATAAAAATATATTTACATTTAATTTTAAAAAGTAAGAGAAAATAATAATTTTTTCATACTAATTTAAATATATAAATTAAATAAAAATAATATTGATCAGATGATTATTTGTATATTTTATTTATTGAATATATAATTTTTATTAATAGTAATAAGATATATATTTTTAAAAATTCATAATGACGCATGTGGTTTTTTTACTGATTTTTTTATAATACAAAATTATACATTGTTTACCCTGGATTCAATGGCATTAAAAATTATACATTTTTTACCCTGGTTTCAATGGCATTACATCTTTCAATGTATGTTGATGTTGAAGAAGAGAATTAAAAATATACTTGAATTAACAAAGGATGAATATATTGATGGTTATGTGAGGTTCTCTTGTAATAAAATTTGCGACAGGCTATATTTCACGATTACTCCATAAAAATAAAGACAAAAAAACTTTTGGTGTACCGCTGGTGTATAAATCTATAATTAATTTAATAGTTTTTAGTAAAAAAATTACATATTTTATTGTAAATTTATAAAAAATTATCTATTTTATTATTATTAGTAAAAATTATTTATCTTATATTATAAATCTATAAAAAAATCATATTGATTAAAGTATTAAAAATATTTTAATTTATTTTAATTTTTAAAATTAAGTAATATTAAAAGACTAAATTTTTTTATTTGGTTTTATTTTGTATAGTTTTTTCACAATCACTAGATAATCAATTCGATAAAATTTAAATTTAAATTCTTAATTTCATAATATTGGACAATTAATTTTTTATAAAAATTAGAATAATACAAGTTATTTTTTATATTAATTTAATTTAATACTTGTCCAAACTAAATTCAATAAAAAATAATTTACTTTTTTATATTAATTTTAATTAATATAATTAAAATAAAATATTTTTTAAATATTTTAATCAAGGTGATTTTTATAAATTTATAATATAAATTGAGTAGTTTTTATTAAGATAAGTAATTTTTCATGAATTCTCAATAACAAATGTGATTCTTGGTTAAAAATTCTTATCTCTTGTTCACTTCATTGGATTTGAAAGTTTTGAGATTTTCAAATTATGATATTAATAAAATTCAGTATTTATTGTTTTCCAGAACTTTGAAATTGCAAAACTTTCAAAATTTAACAACTGTAGGATTTATTGGTCCCCCAAAATTGATTGGACTTCAAAATCCAAATTTGTAAATCCGCCACATGAAATCCATGTTGAATTGTAAAATTTGTATTTAAGTATCGCGTTACCTCAAATATTTCTTTCGCCGTCATCCGACTCTTTAGGTTCACTTTTTCTTCAATTGATCTTTGCAAGGTTAGTTTTTTTCTTTGAATTTTTAGAACAAATATTTTGTGATTGTCTGTTGGAATTTTTGCTAGCCTTTTTATGTTTCCAATTATTGACACCAACACCTTATGGTTGATACTGAACAAATTTTCAAAACAAAATATCCTATATTTGTAATTTTCTAAATTTTGTTGGTATATTTTTCATGAATGTATACTCATATTTTTTTACTACACAATCAATTTAACATTATAAGCAAGAATTTTTTGAGATAAATTTTACCTTTGCTTTTTTTTTATTTACACTCATGTTGGACTTCTTTATTAATGATATTTGTTAGTACTATATATTCAGACTTTTGTTTATTAATGTGGAGCAATTCTTATTATAAGTAGTCAGGTGCAAATGCGAACTTGAAAATTTCAATTTGAGATATATTTTTCTTTATAGGTTGGTAATATGCTAGATTCATTAATTGATTATCATCCTTATTTTCATGACAGTATTATTTCATGAATATTTTATTCTAATTTTGATAATATTAAATGATTTTAAGTTGGCTTGAAATTTGTGCCTTTAAAAGTAATTTACAAATATTCAAATTTATTGGCTTTGTGATACTCTCTGTATCTTTTTTTTAAAGAAAATTTTGCTAAATTGCCTCACTCTTATTTCAGCCTACATAAATGGAGGGTTATTCCTAAACAGTTCATAGTTGGAATAAGAAAATGCAAACATAATTTTCACAGATGAACTTGATAGAAAAGAAATTGTTACTACGGTTTTATTTTCTTTTTCTTGGAAAAAGGTCATATTTTTCTTTCTGACAAAAATTATAATGAATGTCAGAATTATTGTATTAATTTTTATGACATTAGATTATATATGGTTACTTAAACTATGATACTTATTTGTTTTGCGCATTTTTCTTATGAATTCTATAATTTATGCACAATGAAGATATTATCTAATTTTTAAATTAATATATATAATTACATGTGATAGTAAAAATAATTCATTTTTTTGTATATTTAGATATATAATTTTTTTATATAATTATTTAAATTTAATTTTGTTAATTTATTAATTAGAAGTTCAATCTATTATTAAGATAGCAAAGTTTGTTACTATTTAATACAATATTTTATTTGTTAATATTATATAAAATAAAATGTTAAATAAATTTGAAGTTGGATAATCTCATAATACAAATTTTGTAATGATCATTTCATAAATTCTAATGAAACAAATACAAAACTTACAAATTTAGAATTTATAAATTCAACAAAATAAACATAGGATTTAAAATTCTGAATTTGCGTGTCATATAAAAAAAACACATTATTAGAATTTTCAAATCTAAAATTTTAAAATTCTAAAATATTAAAATTTTTAGAATTTTAAAATCTCACAAAACATACAAGGCTTTAATTTAAGTCATTTTTTATAATAAACTCAAATACTTATGAATGCTTCGAGATCCGTGCATGGATCTCATCCGATCCCATACCATCCATTTTCCATTGAAACCGGATCCCCAGGCAAACGTGCGGTTCAAATCGTTCACCGCGCCAAGGAAGAGGGGCGAGGAGGCTCTCCATGCTTCCCTCGTCGTCTCCTTTGCCGGACGATCACCGGAAAACCTAACCCTAATTCCCCATCCATGGCATCCCCAACCCTAGCGCTAACCCTTGCCTTAATCCTTGCCCTTTCCCCTCTCCTCGCCGCCACCCTATCCTCCTCCCCATCTCCATCCCCATCCCCGTTTACATCTCCGTCTCGCTGTCCATCGAGAGGATATTCTCCTCCCAAAGGCTTAGGTATCCACATCCGCCATCGTCCTCGCCGGATCCCCGCGCCGCCGCCGCCGCCGTCGCCGCCGCTGCAACGGCTCAATTTCGGGCAGAAGCTGGGGCTTCTGTTCGCTGGCGTTGTGATTATTCTGCAGGTCGGGTTAGGAGGATTCTTGCTGTTCAAGAAATTGCAGTTGAAGAAGATGGAGAGGGAGCCCTTGCAGGGGTGGAGAGGACGGCGGCGATCTGGTTCTTCTTCTTCGTCTTCTTCTTCTTCTAATTGATTCTAGGTTGGAGGGAGAGGGATGGAGTTTGTGAGGGAAAGAGGGGATTTTGATGAAGCATTTGTTGATTTCTGGTAAGGAGCTGGGATGCTGCATTCTTGTTTCCAATGGTGCATTTGATGAGTTCAGGATGGCGCCTTTTCTTGGAGACTAATATGCATTCTGGAAAAAGGGTAAATTTCTATCAGTATGTATCTGTTTGTTCTTTCCATTTATTTGCTGTGATGGTGGTATATATGATTAACAAGTTTTTGAGGAATTATTTTTTTCTATACGATGTACAGCATGTTCAGAAAAGTATGTACTTTATAAAGCGGTTCAATGGAACTTTTACGTGCCATATGTATCTGGAGCAATTCTTTAATGATGTTTGATTATATTGTGCTATGATTATAGTATGAATTCAAGGTTTTCCACAAAACTGGATGTGTTTGTTCTGAAGAACTACGCAATTGGTTTTTTATGTTCATACAGACTACGGAGATGAAAATACAAGCAAAGGGTTTTTCTCCTTTACTCTTCTTTATCTTTTAGATTCCAGGGTGTACTCTTTCTGGGCAGCCTTCCCTTTGTCGCAATTCGAAAAATTTAATGGTTTCCTGGGATTAGGTAAGCCTTTCTTTTGTTGCAGTTTGAAATTTTTAATGGTTTCTTGGAATTAGGAAAGCCTTTATTTTTTTGCAGTTCAAAAATTTTAACGGTTTCCTGGAATTAGGAAAGGCGTGCTAGATGTTTATTGGAGTGTGGTCATACATATGGAAATTGTCTGCATAAATAGCTCATATGGTTTTGCCATCTAAGTTTTTTTGATTCTTTATTATTATCTTTTGGTGAAACATAACATATTTATTAACGGTAAGATTCAAGCTGATAGTTCTTTCTTTTTCTGTCTCTATAACACTTCCATACCATGCCAACTCTTAACAAAGGGTTTTTTAGCTACACAAAAGATGCGTGCTTTCAACTTGAAATTACAGTGCCCCTGTAATTTATTATTGCTTTCTTGATAAGTTTTCTCTATTTTGAGTTTTGACTCTTCTCTACTTGAGCAAGTTTGTCACCACAAATCATACCACTAGTGTACCATGCTAATGTGCTGTCTGTAGATTATAACCAATAGACTGTGGCAGTACAAAGATGAAGCAGGCAATCAGAGCAAAACAAGATTACAGGTAATTTGAGTTATCTGTTGGTTATGAAGATTTCAATATTTTCACTTTCAGGATGTGTACTTTTGGTTATGCACATTCAACTAGCACTAAAGTGTAAGCAATTTCTTTATAGTACATGGTATAAGAAGATTTAAGACTGGTTATGATTAGATTTTATAGGGTGAGGAAGATATTGCAAATTATCCCAAACTGGCAATGAATCTTAACAATGGCAGGCTTGTGGTTCAAGTTGCAAGTAATCATGGTGAAATATATCTGCGCAATATAAATGTTGCTGCATTATCCGATAAGTTGATAGGTTAATTCGAAGCATGACTTATACCATAATAAAGCAAAGCATCCATTGAAGGTAATATTCCACCATGGGAACCTCCAACTTGAGTCCATTACTTGCCATGCACTTTATGCATACAAGTTGAATTTGAGGCAATCCGGACCTTAACCCTTGTCCGTGTTAAGTCCATACATAACCATTTAAGTGAAGGTCCAAACTAAAACCAGAATGAAAATCAAGGCCAACTTAATTGCTTTATCATTTGCTTTCTTAAATGTATTCAGTTGGAAACCATGAGGTCATTTTTTGCAGATGTTTCTGTATGGTTTCTTATCTTTGCTGCTGTTTGAGGCTTTTCTTTCTGGGTTTATGAATGCATTGATTCAATTGATAGGAAACTTGTAACTGAAAATCTCTAAGAGAGTCATTGATTCAGGTACAACTGCAGTTTAAAGTTGAAATGACAATGACATTGATCATTACTAGGCCATGTAAACGCTACTAACCATTAGCGATAACTGAAGCTGGGAAAGTTCCCAATTCAGATGACAGCTGTCTGAAGATGTGCCAGGCAGGGACCATCGGTTGGATTTTGTGTGTTTTAGGAGGCCACTCTGTTATATGACTAATATACTTGGGCCATCATCATGATTGCTAATGCCTAGTGGTGAAGAGCATAAGCACTCTTCTGTTATGCATTGTGGATGCTCTTCACTGTCAGATGTTTAGTTTGCTTGAAAGCAAGTTGTGCCTTGGCTTCACTAGGCATAGCAGCTGTTGGATTCATAAAGATGAGAACTGAGACGGATTCATAAAGATGAGAACTGAGATTATCTCATTTTGTGAAGCTCTGATGTACACTCCAGGCAGGTAGGAGCAATTGAAGAAGAACCTTGCAATCTGTTTAGTGACTTACTGGTGAATTTCATACAGTTTACTTTTGTTTGTAATGTTGGTTGTTTTGTTTAAGAATTTGCTTTGGACAGATCTTTCCAGGGATAGTGCTTTGCTGCAAGTTGCCAATTTACGTGTAATGTAACTTACACCTAAAGACCAAAGTGGTATCATATCAACACTGGCTTCAAGTAAAGATTTAACATTTTTGGAACCCCACAAGGTAGTCATTTATAACAATTTACATTTATCTCAAGACATAGTCTCCTCTACTACCTTGGCTGTTCTCTCTCCCTCCCACGATGTACTTTGTTATGTTATGATCTGGTCTTAGTGGCTTTTCTTCCAATGTTGAATGATCTGATTGTGATTTGCCCTTGATCCCAAGCTGGTCATTGTATGTTCACTATTGTGAATCTGCTGGTTAGTTGTCCTTGACTTTGTTGATAGTTGTTGATTTGTATGTTTAATTGATGAAGGATTAATAACTTTGTGGGTTCTAACAGTTTCCCTCTGCCCTTTTTTTGTTGTTTATTTGTTTGAAATTCTAATGTTGGTTTTGCTGGTTTGCAGGTTAGTGGGCCTGTGTTGTTTTGACGTTTTACAGAATTTTAATTAGCAATATTCCATTTACATTCTGAGTACCAATTTGAAAACGAAATTTCCTAGTACATGTCATTCCACTTTACTGTAAGTTTATATCATATGGAAAAGCTTTTTTATGCTAATATTTGTAGGATGTGATAATTCTGCGGAGTCTTGAATATAATTGGTCAAGGAACAAGTTGGATGTCTGAGGTTGCAAAGTCCTGCATGCCTTCAATTGGTGAGAAGAAAAACTGCTTTTTGTCGAATGGTTTCTAAGCAGCATACCTACCTAAAGGCATCATCTTGCATTCTAAGGAAGGATTCTGTTGTGTACACTAGGAAAAATGCCTAGTTGAATATAGGCAGCTGAAAATTTGGTACTTGCATGTGATGGAAACTTTGTTTTATTTTGCTTACTGTCTACACTAATATGTAAGGTGATCTTGGCCCTTTTTTGTGTGCACGCTGGGGCGTTGGGCATGTATTTGAAAACATTGTATTTGTTGTATTGGTAACAACAATGTTTGCAGGAGCACAAATGTAATGTGTTGTTTGCAGCATTATGCAAGACTGTTTATCACCTTCATGTAAATAGACTCCCATACTTCTCCATCACATCTCTGTGCATAGATATGTGCTCACCTTCATGTAAATATGCCATGGCGCATCTATTCTTTTGACAGGTGTATGCTTCTAATGGTATGATAAGTCTTCCTTACACAATTCAAGCAGGAATGATTAAAGAAGTATCCCTAAAAGAAAACAATACCACATTTCCAACAACCAGAAAATGAACTGGCAGGATGCAGTCAAGAAGCCTGTTAGAATACCAATGTTTGGAGGTCATGAAATGAAGAAAGACCTCAGTGCAAGGGCTTAAAACAGTCCACCTGACCTCAGTGCAAGAGCTTAAAACAGTCCACCTAAGACGATCACTTTCATGCAAATGTACATGACAACTATGAAACTGTTTTATGCATATTTTAAAATCTTTACCATTTAAACATAGACATCAAAGATACACAATGCATTTTTTTCTTTTAACCAATAGCAGTTTGTAAAATATACGTAGGAAAATTTTTACCCTTTTAACATCTAAAATTACAAATTTTCATTGAACAACGAATTATAATTTTGAGCTCAACTTACAATAGATAATTGGCCAATTTATTTTACAGCAACACATGCAAAAAGAAACTTGATCTTGAGCGGCCAATGACAGGGGTATATGAACAACATTGATTTTGAAGCTCCATTTCTGTAGTTTCTTGACCAGCAATGTCTCCCACACCAACACTATTCCCTTTGATAAAAAGAGAGAACAAGGTCTGTATGTACGGAGAAGAGCTGGGTGTCCACAAAAAGCTGCTCCCAAATACAAAGAAGAATCAGAAAGTCAATTTGTTCATCTCCCAACTGACTCTATATCGGTAGTATCTTTAATGAATGTTGACTATCACTCAACGGTCAGCTAAATTACACACATGCACATAATTGATATTCAGCATATTCCTAATTTCCCATCATCAAATGAGACTATAATTTTGTTAACACTTTCTAAAATCAAATCATGCTCTACTTTCAAAACCTGAAGATGGTAATTTAAAAAAAAATTGAAGTGGGTTGGATCTTGCATGTAGCATATACATCACAATTCTAGCAAGGTTGATCAGAGAGAGTAGCAATTGACAAAAATCACACAGGATGCCAGCACCTCACAGGCAGAGTAAGGTTTTGATGTAGACCTGTATGCCCCCACAAAACAGACTCTGTTGGCTTTGTGCATATTCTCATCTTGAAAAAAAATACAGTGACATGACCAAAGAATTAATTTGGTAGCTTATCATTTCATTATACTCTTAACCACTGCACAACAGTTTGCTACCAGTTTTAATTACTTCGCATTAAAGGAAAAAAACAGTCCACCAGTGAAACAAAAGTATCAAAGGCACCAAACAGACCTTCATAAAGGGCCTATCTCGACTTGGAAAAGAGTCAATAAAACTCTCTCTTAAAAGTAAAGACACCTGTAAATAAAACAGAACAAAAAAGTTTAGGGCCTAACCGGAAAATGGTCAATATGTTATAACATATTACAGAAGATTGTAGCACAGACTATTTTAATCTTTTGAGATGAGCAGAAGAATGAAAACTAAGGTGACCTACCTAAAACTGATCACAATTATCTTTTTCATGATAAAAGTAAGAAACCTAATATGTTCCTTACAGATTTAATTCCACAATTTGACATTATCCATAGTTAGGACATAAAACTCTGAGCTTTACAAGATTCATTCATCAAATCACTGTGTGACCCTACATCAACAGTACCTATATAAACTAAGAGACAAAATCTAGGAACAATGAACTGGAGAGAACATCAAGTGACCAAATCAGTAACTAAAGCCCATTAACATTAAGGGAGATTAAGAACATGGCATATCGAACAATCAATTGGCGAGAACATCAAATGACCAAATTCATAGTTAAAGCAAATTATCATTTGAGGAAGATCACTTACAACTAACATCTAAGTTTGCTAGAAGTAAACTTGTTTTCGAGGTATTAAACAAACCTTGTCATCATTGGATTGAACATTTGTGATGGTGTGAGATCTCAAGTTTGAACAAAAACAATCAAGGTATGATCTTAAAACTGCTAAGAAGCCTTTGGCAGCTTCAACCTGTATTATATAAAAGTTAAAAAATGTAACACATCAACAATAACATTGCAGAAACATGCATATGCAAACACATACTTCATGCTCCAGAAATTGATCTAGCAAAATCTTAGAACACACCTCTACCTTCTACATTAATAAAACGTTTATAAGGGGATCTTTAGCAAAATCAACACATAATACCTTTGCAATTTTAAGAAAATGCACACCATATAAAGTAGGATATAACAATATATGTTAAACACATAGCAACAGTAAAATCAAAGTTTTAAGTTTCTAACATTTTTGTACACTGCTGCAATAAAGATGGCCAGAAGTAGGTAGTGCTATAAATAGGCCACAAAATTGCAACATATTTTTCAGGCCAAGCACGGGTATTGGCTCAAAGCCAGGAATATCAAGCCCAAACCCAGGAGTTTGGTTTAGGGTTCAGGCCATCTTATCCTGTTGACAGCCATAGAAGTAGAACAATTTCAATGCACCAGTTAGTAAAGTATGAGAAATAAACAATTCTGGAGAGAAAACACAAGGAAAAAAGAAGGAAAATGAGCGAATCCAACAGAATTTAATGATAACAATGGCACACAGACATGAAAGAAAATATTAAAAAAGAAATGAGCAGTTAAAAGAAAAGAGAAAGCAGAGATGGAAATATGGGGACCATGATCTAATAAACATAGCCATACAACTCATGTATGCCCTAAAATGCCTTAGAACCTTGTGCATATGTGAGCACCAGTAAAACACCACACTTCTGAAAATGTATTTGAACAGACACAACATGCAAAATGAACTGGAAGCAAGAAACATATATTCCAAAAAGTAGCAAGAACTTCCCTGCATTGTCAAAATACCAACTAATGTTGATCAATCTATTGGGGTTGAAACATGAGGATTATGTCTGGGATGAGTTATTCAAAGGACTATTGACATCAGTCTCCAATTGGAGTGGATTTTTGTCTGTGGATTGCTCAAATGTTCATTGACAGAAACGTAGAACTCAATGAAATATTGGTTAGAAAAAGCAAGTAATGTCGATGATCTGGTGCAAACTTTTGGTTGAGTTCACAAGATAAGTTTAATAAGGGAGATACCCTAACGTTCAGCAGCCTGTTAGTGCTTCACCTACTTACTGAACATCCTCAATCATTCTCAAATCTCATCTTCATCCTCCGGCTCACTATGAATTGGCTAACACAAAGAAAAGCAATCAAAGTATAGGTGCAGGTGGCATGAAATAAACTAGCCATTCGAATCATTTTATGGTTCTCAATTTGGTTGGCATGTAATTCAGGTTTCATGAAAGCCATCTGTTATGCATGATTATCTGATTCTCACTTCTCAATATTTATTGCTAATCTTTTCTGAAAGCTCATCAAAAGAAAATCAACTATCTGAAGCAAGCCCCAAATATGCCTGATAATTGCTTTAAGAATTATGCGAAGATTCAGCTTCAGACTAACAGTTGTTAAGCAGAATGCCCTCTGACCCTGGATAAGTTCCATTATTTGAAACCAAGTAATATCAAAAATGAAATACTGATAGCAAAAAGGTTAACAGAAAAATGAGTAAAATATCTGTCAATGTTAGAACAAGAGATAACCTGGACATCTGTGCATTCATACACTGGCCTTTTTCTGGCAAGAAAACTCTCGCCAACGAGTTTTGCATGATATGGACTCAAAGCTGAGAACAATTCCTTATATTGGGGCAACTGTGGCATTGAAGATGACTTGACCTGCATCATCCATTGAATAAGAAAAGGTCATCTAATTAAACAAAAACAGTTTATTTGAAGACAAATGATAGAATAACAGCCTGAAACCCTTAGCCCAAAGTTGACTGTTATCAGGCGATAGCCACTGATGGAATTTGATACTTTCAACTTTACAGAATATCATTAGAAGCAAGTACCATAGTAACTCAGGACAACATGTAGAAGCACCATAGAATCAACGTAGTCACAACAATTGCCAATTAGTTCCAAAAATTTGAGAATTATCTGTTTTATTTCAGAATTTATGATATATCCATCAAAAAATACAGGAGAACACATGAAAGGTGTGAGATATTCACAAAATAGCAATACCAGCACATGTATGGCTTTATCCCATTTTGGATTGAAGTCTACTTTCTTATATATCAACTGCACTAAATATCTAAAAAAATATCTATATATGTATTTTATCTCTTCATTTTGCATCTTAGCGTCTTCATATAACTTCCTAACAATCCCTAGACTTCTCACGAATGCTGAATTTATCCTCATATCAGAGTCCTATTAAAAGCTGCATAAACTTCCAGAAACCTTTCCAGGTTCTAATACTCCCAACATGACAAAAAATGGATATAAGCATCACACAAGTGGCAAAAACAGTGGTCAGATTTTTTTAAAATTCTCACAGACATGATAAAAGAATTGTTGACAAATATTGATTCTCAAAAAACATAAAAATAAAGAATTTGCAGTAACCACCATTGCCAAGGGGCATTAAAATGTTTTCTGCATTCATCTCAAGGAGGAAAGATAAAAAATATAAGCAAATGGAAGAGAATAGAGAATATTAGCTATTCTCATCTACCGATATCATGATTAAAACTAAATGCTACATCGCATTTCTCACAGCTTTTATTGAAGAACAAGTCTATGTTTTCTGTTTATTTATTTCTGTATCTATCTGTTCACTGCCTTACTGTTACTATGCTTAGCAGTGCCCTAGTTAGGCTAGAACTGTAGTAGATAAGTTACAGGTCATTAAGAAATCTATGGTAGTAATTTCTGGCCAGCTAACTCAGGCCCATTAAGGATTGGGACATATGGTTATGATAGAAGACTACATATAGACTTCTGGAGGGTAGGGTATACAGGATTTCTGTATTCTGTCTTCTTCTTCCTAAATATCTATCAATCAAATTCTTATTTTCTCATCTCAAAACCTAGTTACCATTGTAACAGCTTTAACCACCAATGTTATGTTACCTAAGCATGCATAAAATTTTATGCTCTTCCTAATACAGTTCTCACGCATTAGCATGCCTAAAATTTTATGACCCTCCCAATGCAGTTTCACACATAAGCATATCAACAGAATTCCTTTATAACCTTTTGTGTTCAGAAAGAGATGAAAAATGCTTTTTTTTTTCTTAACAGCTCATAATGAGGTATATTTTTTTGAGAATTTATAATATGGTAAACGTTAGAATGTTCCTATCATTATTTTCAAGCAAAACCATCAAATAATAACATTTCTAAAAGGTTTTTATGATTCTTAATCAATAAAATTTTTAGTACAACTATTATGGCTGAGTGTAGTAAAAACCTTCCAAGAAGTAGATGTCCTCTCAAGCTTCAAGCATTGGAAGCAAAACACTTTAAAGGCCCAAGTTATCACATAAGTTTTTGAAAACATGTAATAGCAATCCAATGCCATGAATTGCAATGTTCATAATTCCTTGACATCCAAGCATTCAACAAAGCAAGAGATAAAGTTGGAGGGGCTAATTAATGATCATACAGATGCTATTAACAAGGGAAAGGCTAAAATACGTCTTCTCAGACTGAGTAGTATTTAGGTTCTTCTGGTTGCATCCAAATGAGTTTTCCTCTGGCACAGCAGAAGAGACAAGAGAAGCTGTAAGAGCAATTGCATACCTGGTTCTTGTTAACATCAACAAGCACAGCACTGGCCAGCTTAGACTGCAGTTCAACTGTCTTGTTTTTTATCCCAACCTACAAAAATAGCAATGTATGCTTCACAGACATAGCCAAATGCAAAAGAGCTCTATTAAATGAAAACAGCTAAAAAATTAATGCAAAGAAAAGATAAATGGTTAACTCACTATATATGGAACAGGTGCATCCAAAAAATCCAGCATATCATTTGGCAAAACCTACATGACATGATGAGTAATAGTTCAAATGTTGGGTAACCCTTGAATCACATAAACAGTATAACATTGGATAATATGAACTGAATTTCAAAAAATAATAAGCAAGAAAATGTCATCCAGGACAAGAGACAAAACATGCTTTCAAAAGCATGCCATATACTATACCGGCATTAGAAGGCTCTGCCACTGATAAGGACGGATTAATGGGACTATTGACAAAACTGAAGCAGACAAGACGCCCTGTACATGAGACAGAATTTAGAACATTTGTAGCTGATCATGATCAAGACATCAACAAGATTTGGTTATTATATGGGAAGTTAACTTTTTTTCAAAAACTTTTCCATTGCTCTTTTATTTTTCCATAATCTAGGAATCTATTTTACATGGATAACTAGCTAAGGGCTAAAGGGATAGTTAGGGAACCAGAACCCCCACTGTTGCAACATAAAATAATTTTTTTAAAAACAAGTGAGAACTTAAATGAATAAATAAAAGTTTCTCAAAGCTAAGAGTGATCAACAGAACACAATTAGAAATCAGAACTCTAAGCCCCAAATGGCCATCAATTTCTGGAGAGTTACTGAAGAAACATTATTGAAGGGGTATAATTGATGTCAAAATATGGATCAGATGCAACAGCTGACAGATTAACTTTTCCATAGAAAGGCAATAATTTTTGGGTCAAGAAGGTGGGTTTTTTTTCAGTGACAAGGAAGGCAGATGTTATTGACTAGATTCGAACACATGAGCACATTTAAACACAGGAAGAAACTAGAAGCCACTTAACTAAAACATTTTTTGCAAACAGTCCCACAAAGGAAATACCTGTTACATGCAATAACTATTGCTTACAAATTTACAAGGCGTCCAGTCTACACTCTAGTGTTTCACGAACCTGAAACATTGTAGGTGGACGCTCTCGACTTCACTCTTATGTACTGCATATCACATTCATTTATTCTTTTGGAAACTATAGTATCAATTAATCAGCATTTATATTTTTTGAGTTCTTACGTTGACTGCATATATGCAATCTAATTGAAGAAATTACCCATGCACATGAGTTTTGTGACTGCATTTGTGGGGTAAGCCAGCAGTCACTGTTTGTGTTCTCTTCGGATTGATTTCATTCCATGATGAGCAACGGGAGTCACTAACCTTCTCAGTGGTTAAGATGTACGCTCAGTGAAAGAGTCGGAGCAGGGCTAGAGAAAGCTGCGAGATCATTACTAGAGCATAGCGACAGAGTAACAAGCAGCAGAGCGTAGTGGGAATTCTCCCGTTCTCTGGGAAAAAAGGGTTGGTTGGATGTGGGATCTACTCCATAAGGAGCAGCAGGGTTTAGGGTTTGCTTAGTAGCAACTCCTTGCTGGCATGGGATTACTACACCTTTGCTTCAGCTGCTACTCCCCTTCCAGACCTACCTTCATCCCTTGTTTTCAGGATACCCATTCTTTAATAAGAGAAAGAAAAGAGTTTATGAAAAGCCTTTCTCAAGTGCATCTCAGATTAAGGAATCAGACATAGCCTGGTTGCTTTTGGATATACAATATATGGCATGTAGGCATAGCTCCTTTGCTCTACCTAACCAACAACTCATATCCATCATTTAAGATCCTCCTGGAAAGAAGCTATGCCCTTTTATTCATAGAGCATTATTACCTACCCCCTAAGGACCACTACTCTAGCCTATTGGCTGGCTCGTGGCTTGCCTCCCAGCCCATAAGGGCCATGCAGACTTGATGTCATCCCCACCTTCCTCCAGAATCTCACTGGCAGTCTCTTGTGAGCACCACTATGCTCGTTGATCTCAAATAAACCTCGGGAAGGAAGAGGAGAGGGCTAGAAGCTACTCATTCGTATCAGAACCACCACCACAGAAAGCCTTTGACACATATTAGTAAAAGGAAAAGAAGAGCGATGTTTTAACACTATAGAAAATTGAACCTTCCTTATTTTTGCTTTTGGTCCAACTAATTTTGAACCCAAAAAAAAAAAAAAAAGGAGAAGCAAAGATCAAACTTTTCTTTCCTGTATTACACTCTACAACACTCCTACCCAGGCTAATTTGAAGAGAAAGGACAACAAGTTTGACAACTTGAGGAAAGAACTTATTAACACAATATTAAACCATAACAAATTATATGCTGAACTCAAAATTGAGTGACAAGACACAAGAACACTAAATAAGGAAAAAAAAATTGGGAGAAAGAACTAACAGACAACATGAACAAAAGTTTCAGTTAATAATCCTAACCAGTCATCTTCTCGAAAAAAAACATTAAGGAAAAAAAGTTAACAGAATCTTCCTCATATTATCCTCATGGGAAAGAATGAATACCAAATTAGAGCAGACAACAACAATTTGCTTCTCCAAAAGCACTCCAGCAAATAGCATTAACACCTGACAAAAGACAAATTATGGCATTGAGTAAGAAGAAAATGCTTCACTTGTAAAATTGAAGGTGAAGAAAACCATCATTTCAACTTCATTTATCCAGAATCATAAGTCATAACAGTTTGAAACATTCTACTAATGATTACCACTGAAGTGTTTCATGCAGTTCTGTGAACAGTGAACATAAATTACAGGAATAATTATTCAGAGATCATGAAATCATCTTTGTATTGACAAAGTGATATCATGAGGAAGATAAGCTCCACCTTTTTAAGACATAAGCATTTTGCATTACTTGTTTAGTGTCTTGTGCAAGTGAGCAGCCACATTTGACTCCCAAAACAGACTGAAGGAGCTTTTTGGATGAGTAGAAATTGACAAAAAAGAAAGTACTCAGTGTGTGGTTAGTTTGCAAAACCATATTAGTTCTCTATGAGGCTGCATGTTATATGTCATTTCTTGATTAACTCTCACCACTCAACTATCAAGTCCAGAATCTTTTGCTATTGCCCATATCTAGAAAACATGGTGTGCCAATTAGCAAGTAGGCGGATTCAGAGGTTCTATAGACAGCTGAGCTGATTTCATATTCCATACAAACTCAGATAAAATATATCTTTTTTTCTGTTTGATCTGAATGAAGTGGCAATGCATTGGTGGTCATCAGAAGTTGCAAAACCCTTGACAGTGGATCTTTTTTTAATATGGCAAGGACAAAATTAAAATCACATCTCCTATAGGGAGTCATTATTAAGATTGAAGGAAGCTAGGAAAGCTTTGCTCACAAAGCATCAACAACCCTTAAAAAACAGCATTTTTTGCCAAATGGTCCAAAGCAATAGTATGACAACAAGACATACGGAGCAAAGAAACTGCAGGTTTGTCTTAAGAGGAGTGAACAAATAATATCCACCATATCCAGCAGCTTGCCTGGGGCCCTACACTGAGCATCATGCTGCTCAAGCAAACAGCAAGAATCCTAAGTCAGCTCTGAATTCTTCTCAGCTAACCACTAACCACTTCCATTAGTACGACTTCCTCACACAAGCAGGAACACCTCACATGAGCACTCAGGATATACGAAGATTACTGTAACTACTCAGTCTTAGATAAATAGTATCTAAATACACATCAGAGAGACTGGAAAAAGAAATACATGTTCACAAAAGTGAGCTTAATAGTGAATCCAATACAAATACAACTGCAGAGAAGATCAAAGGTTTCTTATATAGTAGATAGGTCTCGATAATGCCACTACTTGTTCTAAAGAATTGCCATTGTTTTATCTCAATTTTCTTGGATAAATTATATTAAGATCAGATAACCTTTGTAAAATTGCATGAGCAAATTTATGGCATAAGAAGAAGGTAGAAATAAGCCATGGAAATTGAACAAACTGATAAGTTGGAGGTATACTGTTCTATCTTTTAACTTCAATGGTCAACAATGGGATATGCCTGGTGTGCACCAGCCTAAAATTATGACTAAGGCTTGGATGCATGGCTGTGGAATGGCCTCATAACTGGAAACCTGAAAAACAAGAAGGCCCACCTACCTGCCGAGCCAGAGAACTTGATAAAGATGGCCCAGCTCAAATACTGGTAAAATGAGTCAGGGCACAATGACCAGCCAACCTGTTCACAGCCCTACTGAATGAATAGTTTCTACCTAGTACAGCAAATCATCAGTATACAACACATGCAACAAAGCAACCTGTGATTTCAGATTTCAGAGGAAGATTCATGATTTCCACACCAATACTCTTGCATCTCAACAGCCATATCCTTCAATTTTCATAACTACAAATAGTGCCCCATTATACTCTGGGAAGTGTAGATTTTATGAGCACTCAGCAACTAGATAGGGAGCCTCCAAATTATTTAATTATCAGGTAAGGTTTCTAGACGTTTGAATTCGATGAATAAGGAGAATTCGAGCAGATTTCAAATTTGAAAAAGCCATTACTGAAGCTGGGATAGTGGTGGTCACACTAACAAAATGGTCACAAAACACCTAATGAAAGGACATTAGCATCACACTGTACATAAGATGGCAACAGACATAGCAAAATTGCAGTCAATATTTTGCAGAGACAGCTCCAAATTTAGTTAAAAATGGCACCATATTACAACATGATTCCACAAAATGACGAAGTGTAAAGAATGATCAGCTTATGCAGAATTGCTGATCAGAAGAAATAGGAATTAACCTAAGACTTCCTTTAGTATTTGATCAGATACCGTGAGTGCTTTCAAAAACTAAAATATGACCTATGAATTGTATTTGCTTACATTTTCAAGTCGCAAACTACCACATATGCATGCAACTGTCCATACAGAGAGAGCAGTCGCCTCCTCCTCTGCCAACAATGCACTTTGTGCCTGAAAATTTCAGAATTGATAAGCACTTTGTTGAGTTTATGTATGTGAAGAAACAGCAGTGATGTACAGTGTTGGATTCAAAGCAACCAAATGTTACTCAACCATCCTCAGAGAAGTACCTCGGCCATCTCTAGGCTTGTATTGTCAGATCTAAGATCAATGGTGGAACCAGCAATATGTAGAATAGGCTCAGCAGGTCTATGAAATTCGAAGGGATGCAGGTGCTCTAGAGGCTGGAAAGTAATTGTTGAGCCTCTAGCAGGGCATTTCAATTTGTAATACTCACAGATTATCTGCAACGATCCGTGGTTGTTTGCCTGGAAAAGGAATATATAAATAGATGATGTGATAAAAATATTGAATCAGATTATACAGAAGAGAAGTTAAGAATGGAGACATCAAAGCAGTTAAAATTGTTATCTAATCAGTTCATCAAACCTTGGCCCATTCTAGAAGGTTGTTATGATTGTTACAATCTTCCTGGCCAGAAGAAGAAGGCTCCTCCACCTCTGACTCATCCATTTCACACCTGAAGCTTCTTTCAAAAGGGGAGCCCTGAAAACTGCACAGTGGACACCCAGGAGTAACAATGGTCATGTCATTAAAAACTTCTTTCAAACAATCAAAATGGTCCTATGAGTACTTACAAGGCAACCATAGATGAAAAAGGTCAATTTTCTACTCATAAATCCAATGCTTATAATAGATTTGCTACAATTACTGCAGAATGGCAATCTTGATTTTGTCAAATAAGGTTTCGAGTTTCCCTTGAAGTTTCCTGAATGCCATAAATGCATATTAAAATCAGAACAAACCATTAACACCATAAGGCCTCTTACTGAAACTAGTTCCTCGTTTTGGACCTCAGGATATCCGAGTCTCCCTGCTATATCTGATGTTACAGCTATTAAGTCTGTGGGGCATGTGTTGCATTCATTGCTGACAAGAACTATGTGATCCAACTTTTTTGATAGACTTTGTTTGATTCAAGGCCCTCATATGTACCAAAATATTCAAGTTATATGCACCTGGTGACTTGGATCAGAAGCATTTTGGAGTATATAAAGACAAAAAGATTTACATGCCTACCTGATTTTGAGTAGGACAATAAAAGCATATGACAACTGCAGAACCTTTGAGAAGAAGTTTGTAGTTCTCAAGAGCTAGAATAAGACCATAATGTAGTTATTGCTATTTTTATTATGAAAATTCACAAGCAAAAGTTTGTTATAGCGGCATCAAGAAATTTACTTAGTTAAATAAACCAGGATTTTGACTGGCAACACACTTTCCAGATTATGCCCAAAGGTTAGGCCCATGTACAGCAAATCTATCGTCCAGAATGCAACCAAAGATGACTAAAAAAGCAGAGATAATATATTTCCATGTGTGAAACCTGCTACGGGCTCTTGATCCATCATTTTTTTTTCCCTGGCATGATGGTTTCTGCCCATATAAGTAACCATTGTACATCAGGTATCGGGTTTATAGGTCCATTATAGTCATGTGCACCAAGTTTAAATTTCACAATACTATGAAATTGCAAATGCAATGGGATCTGGTCAGACTTGATCCGGATCAGGTCTAGGTCAGGTCCAGGTCAACTTCAAGTCATCAGTGATTCGGTTTTTGCCATGGTTGATCAAATCCAACCCATGTCATTTTCATCACTAAATTACCAGCACTGTTTACCGACTAGTATGCTTTTCAGTTATCACCACGAAACTTCAACTCAGTTCGATACAGCTTTTGCCACAGAAATGATGCTCTTTGGTCAAGATACTTGCCTAGTCAGCAAAGTCAAAAAACATAGGCCACTCAAGCAACAAGCTTCTAGTACTGACTATATGAGAAAGTAAAAAAGGTTTTCCTTTACAGTGCTATCAAAAATTAAAATCAGATGTGTAATATGCTGCCAAAGAAGATCAATACAACAAAACATGCGCATGATAGGATACTAGAATCTTTACCTCGTAGAGGATTCAGAGCTTTCATAATGATGATACCGCAAAAGTGGCAAAACAGCCTTAGTAAAATGAGTGTCAGGTTGTTTTTCACTTGTAGAATCTACAGCAGTCATGTTGTAACCACTTCCGTTATCATCTTCAGAATTCCTTTTTGTTGAAAGACCAACTTCTTGACTAACTTCAACCAAAATACCACTCTTGATCACCTCATGAGGATCCAAGCCTTCTTCAGGCTTATGAGAATCCGCTGAATCACCATCATTAGATAGTTTCTCATGACAACCTTCTGGTTTCACGTTGGAGGTTTTGAACAGGTCTCTCTTCTCAACAGAGAAATGACCATGTTGAATAATTTGAGTTTTGTCATTAAGACTGTCTTTATTGAACCTTTCCTCTGATGATAACAACTCTAGCATGTCAATGCCTTTTGTTAATCTCTCAAACCTTTCTTCAGTGAAAATGCTACAGGAATAGGGAAACATGTCAGTATCTTAGAACATAAATGAGGAGGAGTCATTATGTTACTCAGAAATTTAGAAATTCAGGTAAATCATCATGCAAACTTAGCTCTAATGAGCAACAAGAAAACCTATAAACAAATAACTACATATATATAATTGGAAGCACCAATAATCATAAATATTACAATGAAGAGAACACAACCTAGTGCTACAAAATTCTGCAACATAAACAAAGCTAGATAAAAGAGGTATCCCACGTAGTAATGAACCTGTCAGTTCTTCGGCATCTAATAAGAAAAAATTGTTTGAAACAGTGAAATCAATAGCTAGTGGTTATGTAGAGCTGGAAACTAATACCATTGATAGGACTGAAAGATTTCTCTGCACTTCATCCATATCCCATTTCAGAGGGTATAAAACCTTTGATAAGTTGATCCACAAATCACAACCTGATGCTACAGTATCCTCTTTGCATTATGCTAAACTGTACATCCTGATGGTTGCTATTTTATGCATTTTGATATTACTGTTTTATTTCACTATCTTAGAGGAATATAAAGAGTTCCAGGAGAATAAATTCAACTTCAAGCTCAATTTTTTCTCACAATAATCTCCTTATATGATGCCAGCATTTAAATGAGTATTGACATTTGTTCCATTTTATGCATGTGATCCATATGTGAATGCAGCCTAGGGAACCAATACTAATATGCATTATGCAGACACAATGCAGAAATGGCTGCATGTGCATTATAAGAAATGCATTAACTCCTGTATATAAACTACATAAACACAAAAATTTGCATAAAGTATATAACAATAAATATTTATAGAACTGTGAGGGAGGGATTTCAATAAACCATAGTTAATCAATTTGAGGCATTAATATAGACCCAGTAATACGATTATCAGCCATCGATAATGTCCCCATGCACTTTAAATCGTCAAAAAGAACCATCAGTAACATTAAATACTACAACCAGTAATCCAATTCTCTTAGAAATTCAGTCTTTAGTCAAAACAATGAATATATGTAAATTCTTAATGTGCAGTAGTGAATATAATAAAACAAACATGCATAAGTCCATCCTTATTTGGAGGCACTTGATCACATATGCAGGTGTGGGTATGATATGCAGTTGTCTGTGCATAGGCAGCCATCCAGCAGCCATACATACTGTTGTTTCACAGTATCAAACACTGTATGACTATCATGTAAGTATGTGATATCCAGACTTTTCCTGTATAAAATGGAGTTCTTGCAATATAGCATATACTGCATCTCAAAAACAGGATTGGATGCCACAAGATCAAAATTGAGAGAAATTTAACTATAAAGGTTACTTGATAGCAATAGCAAGTCATTCAAATCTACCATCAATATAAAATGAAGAACTCTATAAGCAAACAATATGAATTTCATGTGTTCAAATTTTACAATAAAGAAGACAAAATAAGAAAGAAAAAAATAATAATTCAGCAAAAAGAAAGTGGCACTGGCCTGTTCAAGGAAAAAAAATTGCAATCCCAAAAGATGTAGTCACCTTCTTAATATGCCAAAATGCAAGTCAAAGAATGGAAGCTTTGAGAGAATGCAGTAGCATCGGGGAGTGGTTATTATGTAACGGTTCAAAGAAGTATAGGAGGCTTCCTCTTCCAAAAGCATGGAAATCAATCCTGATGGTTTTTGTACTATTTCTTCAATATAAACACAGCATCCATACAATGACGAATCATCAGCCACCTGAAAAATTATCAAACTATATAAGAATCTAATGAATGCAAGGCTAAACCTCCAAGAAAGGGCCTAAATTGAAGCCATATCAAGCCTGTAGCACCAGACAACAGTTCTGTTTTAGTTCTTTTTTTGTATCAGATAACATGAATTTTCAAAATCTGAAATCCTGAACTGCCTTAACTTAATAAAACAAAAAACAAAAAACATAAAACATTTTCAACCTTCTTCCATTGTATTGCACTAATGAAAAATATACTCTCTTGATAAATGCCTAAAAGCATCAATTCTAGGAAAAAGGAGTTAGCATTCATGTATTGCCATTGTAATCTAACCTAATTGTGCAACTAATTTATCTTTAGGAGCAACAGAAACAATTATCAATAACAACCAAGTACTTAATCCATCAAAGATTAGAAAGTCCAAAATCCAAATATTAAGTTTCCATTTGCCCATAGATTTCATCAAGTCGATTAGACAGTCCAGACAAAAAACTTGACTATGATTGCACATAAGAATATCATAAGTTCAAAGAAGAATTTGCCAATGACATAAATTTGATGTCCTATCTACTTTCCCAAGCCTCCAAATTGCAGCATAGCACCTAATTTCAGAAAAAATAATCCACAACCGCATATATCATCAACTTGCTATATTAGCATTGAAACATGTCATTATCTTCAAAAAAGGGAAAAACAATGAGCTAGTGAATGGAGAACATCATGGTTGCTGTCATTCAATATAAACGGAAAACAGTGTTAAAATCCAGCAGCAAACGATATCATTTTTTGACTTATGCCAGGAATGCCATTGAACTGCAACTGCTAAAAGGAATTCTATTGGAAAGTATGTCCTCAAAGCTTCTTGTTGAGCAAGATAAGTTGCTCGCTCACACAAAAAGTAGAACTGAAAAGAGTGACCATTGGAATGTCTATAGCTTCAGGGTAAAACAGCTACATAGGGATCACTATCATCATGGCTTTTCTAATATCATTATGGTATATGCTGGACCACTTGGAAAAATACACAATGCACCTAATTTTACTTGTGTTCTTAGGGGAAATGTAAGAGTAAAATGATTTCAATCTCAGTTGATGGCTACCAGCAACAAGAATAGTACTATAACCATAATAAAGAATCGATAGTGCAAAAGATATATAACTTACCTGTAAGCGAAATACGAAAGACAAGTCGCTTTGCTTAACATGCTCCTGAAGAAAGAACATCTCTGATGAGAGCAAATTAATTGGCGGCATGACTTGCAGAAATAGAAAAACTATAAAGGCTCTCAAGAAGTATTTAGCAAAAAAGCCATTTAGCGAATGACCTAGGAAGCACATTATACAAAACATAAATGCTTGTTCAGAGAGACTTGTTACCTGGCCTAGAAGAATTTCATTCAGCTCACTCAATGAAGGAGTTCTTTCTACTGCATGAACCTAACAATACGAGCTATCAGTTTCAATAAACAGCTGAAGATTGATGGCCCTAACCATTAAAATCAAGTTAGGACAGATACCGAAAATAGAGAATACTACACAAATAAAAGTGAAAGCATTATAATAGACTAAAGGAGACTCATGAAACCAAAAACAGATTTAGCTTTAGCTTAACAAGTTATGGAACTTGGAACAAAAGCACAATTGCAAGGCAACACTCAGGCATACCCAAAATAGGAGGACATAACCAACAGAAAATGCAGTAATCAAGAAATATAAATATCTTGAAGCCAGCTCTGAGACCACAAAAATTGCCACAAATGAGTGAAACCAAGTCCTATCTCAAAATAAACCAGGCAAATCTCAGCTTTGAGCACAATCTGACCCGATTAACAGCCCCAATGAAAAGTGTCAAGATTCCTATATCTGCCTTTTAGTGTATCAGACCAAGATTAGAGTGACAACAAAATCTAGATTTCTAAGCAACTCTCAGATCAGAATTAGATTTTTCAAGACACTATCAAAAGACATAACTTCTGATTCCAATGCATGGAGTATCGAACCTCAAGTCCTCCAGGAAAGCAGAATGAGAGAAGATCCTTGTATTTCAGTGGCAGCTGTTTTTCTGGTGGATAAACAAATAAAATCTGGAAGAAAATATAAGAAATCAGCCCATCTATTCAAGACATGGTTACTTACACATGTGGTGACACAAAAAAAAAAAAGATAATTAACAGGTCCCTCAAAAAATGGCTAAAGATAGGCCATTGTTACTGATCAAAAACAAAAAAAAAAAAAAAAAGAGCGAGAGGAAAGAAAGGACCTGTGGTTCAGGATTTGGTTCAAGACTGGGCTCGGCATGCACTTGCTGATGGAAATTAAGCATGCTTCTTGAATTTTTTTGATCTTCAACATTTCTCGCCAACACATGTTTTTCAAGTGTTCGAATATCAGTGTTTGGATGAAGTCCAACAACTATCATACTTTCAAAAAGCTTTGATGGTTCTTTCACTGACCTTTGATCCTGCTTGAAATAATTTTTGTAAATTAAAACATAAACAAGGAACAAACTTACAGTTGGAACAAGAAAAGTGATGCATTGTGCACTAAACATCAGAAAGCTGGATGGAAAAAGCAAGTAAAACATAATTAGTAAAGATCAAATAATCACAATTGCCATTGGGATACAAACGATATGCTCTAGAAATGAAAAAAGTCATTTGGACTGTTTAGTAGATCCTCCTAAAAAGTACTCAGTGGAGAAACCTCTAAACTAAAATAAACAATTGAGAAGCAGAACAACTATCCAAACAGCTATCACTGTCATCTTTTGCATTTTCACTTTTGGATAAAAGCAATTCTAGGTTTCTATGTACACTTAGCAGATATACATGCACATCCATCCATCCAAAAGAAATGCTGAGACGGCATAGTGCATTAGATGAGGCACTGAGAAAATTAGAGCAAGAAAATATTACAGGAGAGCATACCAAGGTTTGCAGCTGAAATTTTGCCCACTGTCGTTTTTGGCTGGTGAGTATTTCTGGATTGTAAGTCGTCTTCTTCTTCACTTGAGGAGGGGAAGAGAAACCTTTCAATACTCTTGTAACATGGTGCTGTAGTTTCTGTAGTTGGCTGTTGCTATTCTCATCTCGAGAAGAGAAGACTACAGATGGGCGTGGTGAACGAACAGTTGCAGCAGAAGCAGCAGCAGCAACAGCTTTTGCAACATCTTCAGTTGTCTGCATCAAAAGTGAAGCACTCCATCTAGGGCTTCCCGAGTCTCCATTCTTATCCATGGGACTAAGCTGAAAAAAATATCAGGCTGACTCTTCAAAACAATGAAGAAAATTGTTTTATAGTAACGTTTTACTGAAATATAACAAACACATATCAAGAGAAGAACTCACACAAACAGATAAATGGAAGCAGTCAGCTGATTATCATTGTTTCATAGCAGTGCACTTTTGTCTCATTGCTAAGAGCAAGAATCCCACAGCATTTCATACAAGGGGCATCAGTGCTACATCTAAAAATCAGGATATAGCTAAAGTTGTAGTTCCCTTATATTCCAATGTTTTTATTTTGAAAATCATAGGAAGACTTGAACAAGCTTGGAGAAAGCAAACTGTATGTTGTGGCAATAAAATTTCCAAGTACTGAACATCCGAACACAAAAAAAAATGGATTTCTATTTTTGAGGGGTTTATTTTCCAAAAGGGGCACACCTCAAATATTAACTATCAAGAAAAGTATTACAGCTCATGACCACATGGAGCACTATAAGGATAAAAGACTCCCACAACCCATGGATACTCTTACAATTAGCATGTTTTGCTAACCAGCCAGCACCTAACAATATTTCTACTGACCTATGAATGATATCAGACTGAGCCGGCGTAAACTATGGCCATTTCAAAATAATTAGTGATGTAAAGCACAGGGATGGAATCTCCAACAAGGACTCTGACTGCTTCCATAGACTGAGTAGAATCAGTAATAACGCAGCAGCACTGAGTAGGAAACTCGGAAGCTTCAAGAACAGTAGTGTTTATATGGTGGGTTAAAGCCTTGAAGGTAAGGTTAATTGATCTGTATTGGTCCATATATGCCAATAGCATTAATTCACTTGGTAGAGATTAAATAAATTGATAGCTCTCTAACACAATGCAAACAAAAACAAAACAGATAGCCTTTGTAGATAATGGTGGATAAGACCATAGGAGTCGTCCGACCAGTCAGAAAATAGTTAAAATCAGGCACCCCAACCACTGAGTAACTAGAAAGCAGTTCAATCATCCAATTTTTATCATTATTGCATTCGGTTCAATTGGCACAATCCAAACTTCTATAAAAGAACGATTTTGATCTTTGCCGAGAAAAGAGTTACATTGCAATGCTAACTAGAGCTACCGAGATTCTTGAATTTATCATACCAAACATTGACATAAACTCATCAATCAACTAGATAAAACCCATTCATGCCCAGGTCAAGCAAGACCATTCCAAGTTCCATCCTCATATGTCAATTACCAAACTAACCAACTTCCCCATGATTTTTTATCTTTCCATTTCCTCTTTTGAACCACGCTGATGCCAACAGTATACCCTAAAACCAAAATTTTCCTTTCTATCTCGCGATTTTCCAGTCAATTCTTCACCCACACAAAGAAATCAGGCATCACAGACAAATCAATCGCACCAAAAGAAACCCAACCCATACATAGAAACCCCCAAAACGAAGCAGAATCAAAAAATCATAGAGTCAAAACGCCCAAAACTTCCGAACTTTCCAATCGAAACTCTCCAAACCCGCAGCCCAGCTACACAAATGCCCAGAACGCCCCCCGAAAAACCCCAAAAAATCGGAATAATTAACAAAAATAGGGAATTCGACGGGAAAAGAGAATTGTTGCATGACATACTCGGGATCAATCAAGCGAACGCGGGACTGGGAGGCCGCCGAGCGGTCTCGATTCCGGTGCCGCCGCGCGAGAGGACGGAGAAAAAAGGAAACCGAGATATACTCGGAACGAAACAATTAATGCAGGCTTTTTCCATGATGACCGATCTGGATGTGAAGTGGGTTGTACAGTACGATTTTACAATACCTCTTTGATGATGCCACGTAAGCAAATTGTGGGTCCCACTTGGGTCAAATGATTCCGCAACTTCTTCCAAATACCTCCTAAACTTTCACAAATTTACCTCTAACATTCTGGCATCCAGGTTATTTTGGGGAGGCATTTTCATACATTTTTACCTTGGGTTTTTTTTTTTTTGTTATGCTCTCAAGGATCATCTTAATTATATTTAAATTAAGAATATGAGAGCCATTCCATAATTGTTTTCTCATAACAACAGTAATTAATGTTAATATTTTACATTAATTATCCAATTTTAAATTTAAAAAATATATAATTTAAATTACAAATACATCAAATTTATTCAATACTTTTCAAAACTTTTGAGTGTCATAAACATAAAAAAATCCCAGATAAATAAGTTAGTATTGAGACCTAAGTGGGACATTTGATTTTTAGTAATGAGAAATCGAATAGCAAAAGAAATTATATGATATTTGCAAATATATAATAAGAAATTTAAAAACTTAATGCAAATGATAAGAGTGTGTTTAAATTGAAAATAGTAAATAAATCATGACTACTGTGTGATGGTCATATAAATAATTATAAATTTTTAAAATTTATACCGTCAAATTAAATACATTCAAACACAATTATTCTAATATAAAACTCAAATCTTATCATGATTTATTCATTTAATTAGCTAATTGTTATTCACAAATTATATAGATTTGTAAATGTTTAGGGAGATATATGCAAAAATCCTAATGCAATACACGACCGAGGGTGATGGTTGTGATTCCATCGCGCTTGGAATAGAAAAAATAATAAAAGTTTGACATTGTACGTACCATGGTTCGCGGTTTCGGCCGAAACCGAAACGTTTCGGTTTCGACGCAGGTTGTTTCGGCCGAACCCGCGTCGAAACCCTAAAAAACGTTTCGGTTTAGGGTTTCGGCGCTGCAGGCGAGGGCGAGGGCGGGCGGCTGCGGGCGTCTGCGGGCGAGGGCAGGCGGCTGCGCGCGTCTGCGAGCGAGGGCGAGGGCGGCTGCATGCGAGGGCGGGCGAGGGCGGCTGCGGGCGAGGGTAGGCGAGGGCGAGGGCGGCTGCGGGCGAGGGCGGCTGCGGGTGACTGCGGCGAGGGCGGGCGAAGGCCATGCACTGCGGGCGAGGGCGGCGTGCTCGAGCGGCCGGCAGGCCACGCGGGGCGGGCACAGGGCGGTCGGGGCAGCGGCAGGGCGCGCGGGCCGGCCGCAGGGAGTGCGGAGCGGCTGCAGGGAGCGCAGGCTGTCGGCGGCGAGCTCGGCGCGTGCATGGCGAGCTCAACGTGTGCGGGGCGAGCGCAGCGCACGCAGGGCGAGCTGAGTGCGCCGGCGGCGAGCTCAGCACGCGCAGGGCGAGCGCAGCACGCCGACGGCATCTTCAGCGCACTTAGGCCAACCGCAGCTCGCCCATGGCGCCCACGGCGAGCTCAGGGCTCGAAACTGGCATCTCCGGCATGTCCGGCATCCCGCGCGGCATCTCCGGCATCTCTAGCGAGCTCAGCAGCCTGGCATCTCCGGCAGCTCCGGCGGCGAGGGCAGCTCGGCCGCCGAGCGCAGCTCCCCCCGCGAGCGCAGGTCGGCCAGCGACGATACTTGCCCCCGCTCTCGGTTCGGTTTAGGGTTTACTGTGCTAGTTAGTATAATTCGTATGGTGGGCAAGATGTTAATCAAGGTCAAACAGATAATGCGAGCTATAGCTACTATGACGGTTATCAGAGCGAGATGTCTTCATACAATCCAGGATATTATCAGTCAATGTAGGATCATACCACTTCCTACTATCTGCATGCTAAACAATACTATTGATCACAATTTCATCGTACTGATGAGTATGGTGATCAAGAATATCAATCTCTTCAATATCCATCTCGGAACAACATATGGTTATAAGACATGGATTTATATCATGTATGAAATGATGTTTTTAAATTTTAATCATATTCATATCATTTCTTGTATATTTTTTTAATACACTAATATATATTAAAAATAGATAATATCAGTGACTAACTATCAAAATTAATTTTAATTAGCTTAAATAATTTTTTAAATTATTGTAAAATTAAGTATAAATTCATTCATAATTTTCCAAATTTTTTCAAAATTTTCTAATATTTTATCGTATTTTTAATTTGAAGTCAAAGCATAGTTAAAATATAGTCAAATTCTGATCAACGCCCAATTAATAATTTAAAAAATTCTTTCGGCCGAAACTGAAATCGAAACGGCCGAAACGTATCGGTTTCGGGCGGTCCCGAAATCGAAACCGAAACCGAAACCGAAACCGTAAAACCTTGGTACGTACTTTGATTTTTCAAAAATGCGTGGATCGGTGCGATTACCGCGTGAGGTCGAGGGGGACGTCGGGATGGGTTTGGAACGGATCAGATAAGTACTGGACCGGACAAGCATATTAAATTACGTCGATTTTCGGCTATCGGTTGGACTTGTGGTCTACATTGAGGGGCTGTTTAGAAACAGTCGAAATTGACTGAATTGGCTGCATTCGGAAAATTAGATTTAATTATTTGAATGTTAAAAGAAAATTTGGAATTAGATAAATTCGTAATTTTAATAATTTCGAATTACTAATTTAAATTTCGGCTGGAAAAAAATGAATTTGTAATTTAGTTCCAAATTCAGTGGGTCCGACCACAACGAGAAAACCCTAATTTTATCCTTCAAAAGCGTCCGAAATCGAGAATTCTCCTTCCGATTCCGGCCTTGTTTCCGTCACCCGAGCGATCGTCGTCCCCATCCCGCGCGAGCGTCGTTCCCGTCCCGAACGCTCGTCTCCCTCCCGAGTGAGTCCGTCTCCGTAGACGTTGTTGTCGTCATCGTCGGGGACGGATCTCGAGGATGTCCGACAACTGAAGCTATCTCCAGTGCTGATTGGAAGAAGGAAGGTGAGGGTGAGATTGTCGTGAGTGGGGGTGGCGGCGGCTGAGAGCCCAAGGATGAACTTGTCAAGGAAAGTGTTGTTCCGAGGGTTGGAGCGGAGCTGGAGTGGCGTGGCCTTCTTTCCGGTCGGGTCCGGCGAAAAACAGCCAAATTCGCCCTTATCTTCTCGGCCGCTAGGTAGAGGAGACCATTTGGAGGCAACCATGGTTGCAGTCGTAGGACCTAGGGGCGTGGCACATGGGAGAGAGGGGCGGGCGGAGGCAGCTTGGGAGCAGAGGGGCGGGCGGAGGAGGGACAGCCGGGCTTCTCTTCTCCAAGTCCACAACTGAATCTGGCTGGATCCAGCCACAAGAGGGGCAATGTAGGGCTAGGCGAGGAGGGCCCATCTTCTCCTCTGATGAGATGCCTCTAGTGAGGCTACGGTTCCGGTGAGGACACAAAATCGGTGCCGATTTATTCAAATGGAAAGTCGGTGTCCGTTTTGGCATTTGGGATTGTTGACAGTGGTGGCTCCGAAGGCAAGAAATTAGACAAAAATTGAATTATAAATTTGAAATTTGCTTGTTATATAGTCTATGATTTTTTAACTTTTTTATTATTTTCTAATTCTAAAATTATAGTTTCATTTTTTTTTCACAAAGGAATGTTTTGGGATTTTATATGGTAAGTTTTTTTATTTTTTTCATGCCGTGAAATTTGCAATTACATCTAAAATTTGGATTATGTGGTATATGTGAAACAAAATGTTGTATTTTCTTTTTAAAAACTGACTATGTGTCTATTTCGGAGTTGTATATTATGTTTTATACGTCGATTGTATATCTATATATTATATATTGTATGTGAATTTATTTTATGTTATATGTTGATGCCTATAAATTTTGATACTTACAAATTAATTACTTCTATTTTAAAAAATATTTTATTGATTGAATATTGTTTAAATCAATTATCATATTTTTTTTAAAAAAATAGATATTATAAATATGCAATTCTAATATTATTTATTTTTTTAACTAAAAAATATGTCTAATTAAGTTACTAATTTAATATTTATATTTATTTTAAATTAAATATAGAAAATGTTAAAAAATGAGGGTAATCTCACTTATTAAGAATTGGGTGATCATATTTTCAATTTCAAATCCAACCAAATACCGGAATTTCAAGAATTGACATAATTCATTGATTTCTATTTATATTCTAAACAATCGAATTCACGGAATTGACAGAATTGATAATTCTTTTTTTTATTATAAAAGTACATCTAAATACCGAAATTATCAATTCGGTCAATCTCCTCAATCCTCTGTAAGGGATCGAAATGATAATTCTCTTAATTTCGAATTCGAAATTAATCTAAACGGCCCCTAAGTTATGCAAAACATGATAATTATCATTAATTTTTTTCAGAACTAGAAGGGGCCACGAGACGCATGTTGAAGGGGATAAAAGAGCAAGTCACCAAAAATCCAAATTGAAGCATAGGGTGGCACAAATTTTTTTATGTTTCTTTTTCTGATCAGATGTCCGAATCCAGATTATTTAGAATCTTCAGATTTTAAAAGAAATTATAAATAGAAAATAATTTTTTTTAAGCGAATGATTTGGATTGCTGCTCCGTTGCAGTGACAAAAATTTTAAACCATTAGTTATATCATTTGGTAACGAAATTTAAAAAAATAATCTAATTATTACTAATTAAATTATATATTATTATTAAATAAAATTATTATTTAAAAACTGATTTAATTTTTAAAAATCAATTTATTATATAATTAATTTTGTTAAAAAAACTAATTTATAAAAATAATTTATTAGTATTATTTTTAACCTTAATTTTAATATATTACAACACGTATGCTTAATGTCAAGAAAATTAACTATTTGAATCTAAATTCAAACTCCGAAATTCAAATTCAAGGATCCCGACGAGTCGCTACTCAAACGAAAGTAACAATTGAAACGGATCAATGTTAAAGCAAATAAGTACTTTACGTGACCACGTGGACTCGCACTTCATCGTCTTGCATGTCGATGTAATTTAAGAATGTATCGAGTCAAACCAAGTGACCTTTTAATCTCGGGACCTAAGGAGACCATAGTACAAGTCCAAAATCAAGCCACATGTCTCGTGAAAAAAGAACATTTTATAGTTCATCAATGATGCAATGCACACATAACAATTCAACAAGGAGCCCCTCCAGCACAACTTGATGTCGGATGGGTCGTAGGCTCGTAGCCCAATTATTTTAGGATGATTTACGTGTATTTTTTTATATATTTATGAAATTATATATAACTTCTCATAATTTTTATCATTATTTTAAATAAGTTCCTATCATCTATATTGGTGTTAAATTATTTTTAATGTTTAATCAAGGATAATTATTTGCTTTTTTAAAAAATATTCGACCGTCCACCTTTTTCTTTCATCTCTGTCTATATTTTTCTCAATTTTTACAAATATTTTCTCAAATACTAAGACAGCATACTCCACCAAAACATCATGTGCATAGACATAATAGAGAGATGACAATGTGTAAATTTTTTCGGGTCAATATCAAACTACAAGATCATAAATAATAGAAGTAGAATCGAAAAAGAAAAAGTCAAAGCAGGAGGCAACAAAGGGGAAAGGAGAAGGTGAAGCGATTGGGGAAGAGAAAGGACGAGTTGAAGTTGGGGTTAGATGAGTAGGTTTCAATCATAATTGTAAAGGCAAAGATGGTTAGACAATGTAATAAGAAGAAAGCAATGTTGGCAAAGTTGAGGTTGAAGGTGATGTAGAAGACGACGACTTTGACAATGATGAACGGTCGTGCCATAAACACAAGATAATGCTATATGTAAGAACTCATTGGAGGTAGTGACAACCAATGGATAGGACATAAGATTTTGACATCAAGGAAATAGGTGGGAAGACTGGGTATACAAAAACTCGAGCAAAATTCAAATTAACACTATTTATATTATGACTTTTTATGTTTGAATGATTGAACTTTCATGTTCAAACATAATACAAACTTTTCATATGCTCCATAATGCTATAAAAAGCATTAATGTATTTTTTTAACAAAAAAAATCTAACTAAAAAATATATATACAATATAACTTATAAACCGAGCATTATATGTGATTTTTAAATTTCATATGTAATTATTTAAATTTACAAGGAGTTAAATACAAATCAACCATTATTTTATCAAGTTTTGCAAATAACCCCATATATTATGTAATTTTTGAATAATTAATGTGTTAATGACCAATTAACAGTTGCAATGAGATTATGAGATACACGGGGTATTGAAAAATTATAAAATTAATTTGCAAAAATTATCTCATAATTGGAAATTCTAAAAAAAAGCACAACAATTTAAGTAGTATAGAAATAAATAAAAAATAAAAAAAATGCTAGGAGAATGGAAAGAAAAAAACGACGGTGATGGATCAACCTATTGATCATTGGTGCACTTTCTTTTCTTCGTTCAGAGTTGGCTTAAAAAATGATGGAAGCCAACAAAATCACACAACTGCAACCAATGAGCAAAATCACACTTTGCAATGATTTTCGCTATAATTATAAGAAAAAACAAATCATGAAAGAAAATTCTATCAACAAAAGTTTTAAAACTAAAATGGGAGTCAACAAAAGTTTTAAAACTGAAATGGTTTGAGTGAGAACTCAAAGCCTCATAAAAAGTAGATTTGTCAATGAAAATGGTGAAATTTATAAAAATCTCAAGGATACACCAAGTTAAATTTTTCAAATTTAAAATTTAAAATGGTCCTCTGAGTTGAGTCATTGATGGGTTTAGGTGAAGTCCTGAAAATAAATTCATTTTTGGACATACATATATATGTGTATGTATATGTATATATAAGTGATGGCTCGGTAATTTTAATTTGGCGATATCGGCTTGGTGGCCTCGGTTCAGTAACATCGGCTTGGTAGCCTTGGTCTTGTGGCATAAGAGCAAGACAAATTATTTGAGTCAAAGAATTAATAAGAGCCAAAATCTCTTTTGACACCAAGCTGTGAGAAGCTCTATGCTAAGCTATGAGAAACTCTTTGTCGAGTTATGGGAAGCTCTTCATACCGAACTGTGAGAAGCATTTCACACAGAGATATGAGAACCTCTCCATCGAGCTATGGGAAACTTTCCACACTAACTGTGGAAAGCTCCCCACCAAGTTATGAGAAAATTTACATCAAGCTGTGAGATGCTCTCAACATCGAGCTATAAGAAGCTTTTCACCAAGCTGTAGAAAACTCTCCACACCGAGTTATAATAAGCTCTTTACTGACATGTGGGAAGCTCTCTACGCCAAACTATGAGAAGGTCTCTTTATTGAGTTGTGAGAAACTCTCCATACCGTGTTGTGAGAAGCTCCATATCGAGTTGTAGGAAGCTCTCCACACCGAGCTATGGAAAGCTCTTCACTGAGCTATGGGAAGCTCTCCACCAAATTGTGGGAAATTCTTTACTGAGTTGTGAGAAGCTCTCCACACTAAGTTGCGAGAAACTCTCAACCGAACTGTGGTAAGCTCTTCACCGAGTTATGAGAAGTTTTCCACCGAGTTGTGAAAAACTCTCTACGTCGAGCTGTGGGAACCTCTCTATCGAGTTGTGAGAAACTTTCTCCACCGAACCATGGAAAGCTCACTCTATTGATTTGTAGGAAACTCTTCACCAAACTATAATAAAGACTAAATAATCAGGGGATATAATATATATTCATTTTTGGAAATTAATCTTGAAAGATCTGGGATTTTAAATCGTCCGTTACGTGGAATTTGATAAGACTGCAGTTCGAAATCACAGGATTTTAATACATTGAATCGTTTCATGCTCTACAAATAGCATAATTTATGAAGAGGTAAGAACTAAGGGCGCGTTTGGTTCGATTTCGGATTTAGGAATCGTGGAATCGTGGGAGTGATTTTGGGGAATTGAAGGAATTGAAGGAATTAGATAATTACAGTATTTGGATGAGTATTTACCGTAGAGAATTGGGAATTGGCCAATTCCTAAATTCTAAATTCCGTTATTTGGTTGACAAATGGAATTGATCAATTCCATAAATTGTTAAATTCTTATGTTTGAATGAATATTTACTGTAGGAAATTGAGAATTAACATATTATACAAAATATTTGATTTATATATAAACTAATACAAAAATATAATAAACTTAATTTAAAAATTTGTAATTATAGAAATATATGTTAACTAATTATCATTATTTAATATAATAATATTATTTTCATGTAAAAGAAATTTTTTTAAAAAATAGTTTCTTTCTTATCATATTTTATTTGTAAATAATTAGAAAAGTATAATAATATTATTATTAAATAATAAAAAATAATAAATATTTAAAAAAATCCAAAAAAAGACAGACTATGTAAGTAACTTATTATAATAAATTACAGATTTATTTAATATAATTTTGTTATTATCTTCTAAAATAAGTTATTATTATTTTCAGCATAAACTAATGTGTAATGCTATCAAATAGAGAATTACATATGCAGAAGAACAGGCCTCACAGTTAGAATCCGGATTGATAACGAGAATCGGAGTCCCCCCAGCCAAATACTGATGGTGAACAAGACCATCATGTTCATGTACATGGGCCACATCTTCTCTTCAAAGCTGCTGACTGAATCTGTTGATCAACTCAGTAGGTTCATATGAACACTTTGACTAGTTAAACCTCAACAATTGACATGGATGAGAGCAAAGAGTAGATAATCAATCACATTTGGCTGCTTCAACTGAGCTGAGTATTCTCTTTGAATGATAATTGGCCTCTTTATGTTTCTAAGCTTAGACCAATGATGCAAACAAGGGAAACAGAAAAGACGATACCTTTCCTTTTCGCTCCTTTCTGCTTCCCAAATATTGCTTTGTGTGAATGAAGATGTTAAACAGATGATAGCTGCTGCAGCGCTGCAACTTTTCTTGGCAATGAAATGGATTCAGCATAGAATTTTCTCTAGGAAAAATGAACCTAGTGTTGAAAATTATTGGCAACAAGTTGAAAAATGGACAAGTGTCATCTCACGGGTCTCTTGACAAGCTCACTCCCAATCCAAAGGGCTGCCTCTCTTTTTATGCTTACCAACTTTCCAAAGGATTGTATCATCTCCTCCTCAGCATCCCACACACTTTCTGTAGCCTATAAACAGTGAATTCGCTTTTGATCTTCAAATAGAAAAAGTGTTCAATCTTTTACATTTAAATGTACCGAAAAAAGAAAATCAACACCAATGAAAGACGACAAAGAAGATTCATACAAGAATATCAAAAAAGTTGATCAAAATAGCACCATATATGTCAATGGTATCAAGTAATTCTACGAGTAAAAACGTAACTAAACATAATTAAACATACCAATGAAAGACGATGAAGAAGATATGAGGCAAGAATATCAAAGAAGTTGATAAAAGAAGATCGGTGTTCAGTCTTTTTCCTTCAAATGTACCAGAAAAGGAAAAACCAATGAAAGATGATGATGAAGAATCTATCAAATAAGACTACCAAAGCAGTTGATCAAAACAGAAGCAATCTGGAACACCACATATATTAACGATGCCAAGTAAATTACATTAGCAAAACATAATTAAAGATGCTTCTCTGTAAAACAACAAAGATAAGCACAAGCTGCAATGCATATATACATCTGATGATCTAAATCCTACACAGAATCATCTACTGGAAACAGACCGAAGATCTGGCAGGCGTGGAGGATGCGGTCCTGGGGCCACTGGAGGGCGAGTGGGAGCTCGAGAAGCTTCTGCCAGAAGTCGGACGAGATCGGGTACGCCCGCTCGCCGACAAAAGCCCCGATGAGGTACTCCGCAGCCTCCCGCGGCCTCGCCGTCGCCCTCGGCGTCGACGGCACGCCTCCCATTGCCGCCTGTCGGCCTCCTACACGCTAAGACCACAGCGGGGACACCTCAGAATCCGGATCGATGACGAGAATCGGAGACCTCGAGGTCTTTCGGGGACGAAGGGCGAGATCTGGGACAGATCGGGACGGGGGACGGGGGACGGGGGACGGCGGACGGGGGATGGGAGGAGGACGAATCGAAGGAGGACGACAATGGCTGGAATCGTGGGAAAAGGCAGAGAAATCACGGGGAAAACTGAGAAAAGCACAGCCGATTTCCGGGGAAACGGCGTTTTCCGCTCGTTTTGGCCGGGAAAAAAGGAAAACCGGAATCGGAGGAAATTGAAATTGGGCGATTCTTCGATTCCGATTTTGGGAATCGAAACAAACACGGCAACGGAGGGAATTGACTCTCGATTTCCTTTATTCTCTCAATTCTGGATTTTAGGAATCCAAAACAAACATATCCTAATATCCAACTTCTCATTCTACTTCTATTATTGAGTATCAGTTTAATTTAACTATCATAGTGGTTATCACCAAAAAAACTTTGTGTGATCTTCTTTACGATATCTTTTTGTTGCAAGTTGAGAGGAAAAAGACCTAGTAAATCAAAATCTTAAGGAATTTCTCAGATTGAAACTGAAGATGAATCAGACTCTACAACACTCATTATTACAAATAAATTTTTTTAGCACATAATTACTTATTTTATTATGAATTTATGAAAAACTACTTACCTTATCACTACTAACAAAAAATCGCTCATTTTATACTATAAATTTATAAAAATACTTCAATTAAAATATTAAAAAAATATTTTATTTTATTTTAATTTTATCAATTAATTTAATATAAATTATTAAAATTTTTTTATTTGGTTTTACTTTAGACAATTAATTCATAATTATCGGAGATTTAAGAATTTTAAATTTTCAGTTTTATAAATCAAACAATTGTTTTTTCATAAAAACTGAAATAAAATAACTTATTTTTATATTATTTATATTAAATTTAAATGATAATAATTTAAAATTTTATATTAATTTTAATTGATAAAATTGAATTAAATAGAATATTTTTTAAATATTTTAATTGAGATAATCTTTTGTAAATTTATAATATAAGAAAATAATTTTTTGATAATAGTGATAAGATAAATAATTTTTTATAAATTCGTAATAAGGTAAGTGATTTATTATTATTTTTTTAAGAAAATAGTTTTTGAAAGTCCTAATATTGAATTATACTAATTTGAAGGTTGATTATCTTCATAGTATGAATTCGAAGGAAACTATGAACAATTTTCACATTTGCAACAAAAACAACTAATAAATATGAAAATTGTGATATTTTAAGAATTATATCCAACCCCTTTTATCAAAAATAGTCCAAAAGAAGGAATATGAAAAAATTCAAGGAGATATGCGTAAAGATTCTAACCAGTTTAGGAAACACACCCAATGCGCCGCAACCTAAAACTCGATCCCAACACGTTTCTTCTTCTTTTGATTCTGCACTTGCGAGTTCCACTGTCGACACTGTAGGACCCGGTCACTGTGGCGACTCCATATTCCCTGGACCAGATCTGCCGCCTACAGTAACGCCGTCGCCGTCTACTTACCGTTCACTCCGAAGTCCAAATCCTCTCGTTCGGTCATCACTGTCATTTGACTCTCGTCTTCCGTGGAAGCGGTGGCCCGACGCCATGTCTTCCCCACGATTTCGTAACGCCATCGACTTTCCCCCAACCTTCCCCCCACTCTAATAACGCCCTCTCTCACACTCTCCGCTCGCCTCGTCGTCTTCTTCTTCTCGGTGGCAGGGGTAGCCGGAGCAAGCGCCGTCGCTGTTCTCGTCTTTCCAGATGGGCTGGTTCCGGCTATCTCACGGGCGAGGGCTCCGGGTCTGATCTTATGCTGATGCGTTGATTTTACTGGTTTGACCTTGGTTTGACGTCAAATTTACCTTTGGGTTGGGGTGGTGCTGGCGCCGATGACTAGGTGTAGGGCGTTGAACGGGATTCCGAGGGCGGCGCACGTGGAGTATTTCGTGCAGCGCGCTAGTGACGGGGGATTGCACATCACGGAGGGGACTCTGATCTCGCCCACCGCCGGAGGGTATTGCTGTGATTTAACTTATGTCGGATCTTTTTCATATACCTCCCTGCAATCTTCAGTATCTTCATATATTCTTGTCGTTGGGATTTAGCGCAGAAGGTGTAAGAAGAAACGTGGTATGTGGATCTAGTTTTCAGCGAGATTTTTGAAAATAATTTCAGAATTTAAGATTTTTTTTTTAGATAAAGAATTTAGGGAGTTATATGTATGTTTGGTTTATTAAACACGCGTGTAATTTTGTTGTTTTCCTTTTTGAGTGATCACATGAATGTATTTTTCGAGTTCTATGGTATCAACTGAATTTCAAAAATTAAAATGGTCATTTTCCTCTTAGATGAGCGCTATATTTTGCAGATATAGCTGTATAGTTATATTCTTTAGCTAAATATAATTGTAATGGTACATTTTATATTTTTGGCATACTTGTCATGTTTTTTTGACTTGACTAAAATCTGAGTATAGGGTATGTATATGCGTATATTGTAGTTTTGTCGAAAAAGATCTCTTTTTTTTTGGTACATATGACTTTGTGTTAGTCTATACCTCTTTTTTGTTGTAGTTTTCTGTTTGAAGTTGAACAGAAGCTCATCTGTTGAACCTTCTTAAAGGATTCTTTTGTATATATAGCACTACAAAGTTGCATGTTTGATAACACCCTGTAAGTTCTGGTGATGACTTGTAGTCTGAACTCCATAAATTGCACATACCTCTGTAAAAGAGAACTAAAAACAGAAAAAGATACCCTCCACTCTAAAATTCTCAGGACTTTATATGGCAGGCTAACCTTAACATTTTTCTTTCCCACTACTGACTACAAAGTTAGTCAAATTCTGTAGTTGTATTTCTGCAATTGAGAGATGTTGCATTGGTGTACATAGGAACATCACTATTTACTGCTTAAATGCAGTTTTCCATATAGTCCTGGGATATACACGGAGGAGCAAATAGATGCATGGAATAAGGTGGTGGATGTTGTCCGTGACAAAGGGAGCATCATCTTCTGTCAATTATGGCATGTTGGATGCGCTTCCAACCAAGGTTTCTTCTCCTCTTCCCATCATTAATTTTTCTAAAAATCTTAACTTTCAACAATTTTGAATGCTATAATTTTTAGGTAAGTATTACAGACATTGTCATGGAACTGACAGTTTAAGATCAGAATAAAATTGTATAAATTGGCGTGTATGTTAGCAATAGAAAACAGTTTTGAAATGCTTGATATTTATTGGCTGATACCTTCAGCCTTGATTGGAAGGACACATGCAACATGAGTAGATTCTTCTTTCCTTTCGTCAATCTATAGTGTATAACCTCATCATTGCTATAGCCTTTAAGTGACATGTATTGTTAATGTATTACTTATAGTTTCAAGAGAGAAACTAGTTAATTCAGGCAAAATTACAAATTATTCACTAGTTTAACGAATGCATCACAAAGTTTTTTTTCCTGCACGTTTTGTTGTCATTTGTTCTTGGTTTATCAAAGTTCCAGTTGTCAAAAAGCCTCAACATGTTCTGTAGTTTTTCCAGGTTTGCTGAAAATTTCCACCTTTGTTTTTCCTCCATCACCATGGCTATTTGTTCAGGAACACCAAACTTGTGATTAAGATATCTAGACAGTAAATACAGCTTGTTGATTTTTCAGAATAGCAGAACAGCCTAAGAGTCATCTGTTTTTCCTCTATCAGTGTACCAACCTAGTGGCACTTCAGCTCCAATATCATCCACCAATAAACCGATATCAGGAAGGTGGAGGATTCTAATGCCCAATGGAAAATATGGCAGCTATGCCAGACTTCACCGCCTTGCCACTTCAGAGATCCTCGAGATTGTAGAGCATTATCGCCAAGCCACCATAAATGCAATTAAAGCAGGTACACAACAATACAACGTGGTTAATTTCCATTCTCATGAACTATAATGCTGAATCTTATTGAGGCTAGAGTTGCAAATCAACTATAGAGGCCCTTTATTTCATTGCCATTTGAGCAAAAACCCCGTTAATATCATTTTATAATTTTATTTGTGTGTGATTATATGGTGAAATTACCTGATTATCATTGACAGTACCAAGTAAGCAAGGGAATTCATTTGCCTTTCCAAAAGTTACTTTGAAATGCATTTTTACTTTGCCAAAAAAAAAAAACTAGGTATAGGGGTTTTTTTTGGGGATAATTACCAGTGACCCCCTGTAATTTGGGGTAATTACCGCTAACCCCCCGTAATTTCCGTAATTACCCCCACCCCCCTCAAATTCGCCCGTATTTACCCACAGCCCCCTGATTGTTATTTAATCAAAATTTTACCCAAAAATTCCGATTTTACCCCCGTTATTTTTACACATACACCCCTAAAAACTTATTTTTTTATATTTAATCCCCCGGATTTCGGATTTTTCAAATAACACCCCGAAAGAACTTCGATTTACAAAAAAGTCCTCGAAATTCGAATTTTTGCAAATAAACCCCCGAAATTATTCCGATTTATAGAAAAGTCCCCAAAATTCGGATTTTTGCAAATAACACCCCGTCGCGCGGGCGGGAGCGGAGGAGGAGGCCGGCCGGCAGGCGGCAGGCGGCGGGAGCGGAGCCGGAGGCCGGGCGGGCGGGAGCGGAGGCGGAGGCCGGGGCGCAGGCGCGCCGAAACGCGGGCGCGAACGGCCACGGCCGAGGCCGTTCCGCCACCGCGTGCCGGGGACGGAGGCCGAGGCCGGCGCGCCCGCACAAGGAGGCCGAGGCCGAGGCCGTTCCGCCCCCGCGTGCCGGGGACGGAGGCCGAGGCCGGCGCGCCTGCACGCGGGGGCGGAACGGTCTCGGCCTTGGCCGTCCGCGCCCGCGTGCCGGCGCGCCGGCCTCGGCCTCCGTCCCCGGCACGCGGAGGCGGAACGGCCTCGGCGTCCGCCTCCGGTCCCGCTGCCGGCACGCCGGCGCCCCGGCCTCCGCCTCCTTCTCCGGCGCGCGGGGGCGGGATTTTTGCAAATAATACCCCGAAATATTCAAATTTACAGAAAAGTCCCCGAAATTTTGATTTTTGCAAATAACACCCCGAAGTTAAATTTGTAATTTATAAATATTAAATTTGTAATTATAAATATAAAAAACACTAATGTCTTTTTTGTAAAATTTTATTAAAAATATGATTAAAAATATAGACTTATTTATAAAAAAATATTGAAGGGGTTTATTTGTAAATGTATAACATGAAACTTGTAATTTTAAATTTTAATCTTTGAAACCTTCGATGACTTATTTGTAAAATTTATTGATAAAATAAATAAAATTTGGATATATTTATAGAGAAAAATATTAAAGGTGGTCTATTTTTAAATATAAAAAATATTAAAAATTAATTTTAAAATAATTTTACAATTATTTTAAAAAAAAATCTGAGGGTCTATTTTGTAATTTGTAATTATAAATATAAAAAACACTAATGTCTTTTTTGTAAAATTTTATTTAAAATATGATTAAAAATATAGACCTATTTATAAAAAAAAATATTGAAGGGGTCTATTTGTAAATGTATAATATGAAACTTGTAATTTTAAATTTTAATCTTTGAAACCTTGGATGACTTATTTGTAAAATTTATTGATAAAATAAATAAAATTTGGACATATTTATAGAGAAAAATATTAAAGGTGGTCTATTTTTAAATGAAAAAATATTAAAAATTAATTTTAAAATTACAAGTTTCATATTGTACATTTACAAATAGACCCTCTTCAATATTTTTTTATAAATAAGTCTATATTTTTAATCATATTTTAAATAAATTTTTACAAAAAAGACATTAGTGTTTTTTATATTTATAATTACAAATTTAATATTTATAAATTACAAATTTAACTTCGGGGTGTTATTTGCAAAAATTAAAATTTTGGAGACTCTTCTGTAAATTTAAATATTTCGGGGTGTTATTTGCAAAAATCCGCCCCCGCGTGCCGGAGAAGGAGGCGGAGGCCGGGGCGCCGGCGAGCCGGCGGCGGGAGCGGAGGCGGACGCCGAGGCCGTTCCGCCCCCGCGTGCCGGGGATGGAGGCCGAGGCCGGCGCGCCGGCACTCGGGCGCGGAAGGCCAAGGCCGAGAGCGTTCCGCCCCCGCGTGCGGGCGCGCCGGCCTCGGCCTCCGTCCCCGGCACGCGGGGGCGGAACGGCCTCGGCCTCGGCCTCCGCGTGCGGGCGCGCCGGTCTCGGCCTCCGTCCCCGGCACGCGGGGGCGGAACGCTCTCGGCCTTGGCCTTCCGCGCCCGAGTGCCGGCGCGCCGGCCTCGGCCTCCATCCCCGGCACGCGGGGGCGGAACGGCCTCGGCGTCCGCCTCCGCTCCCGCCGCCGGCTCGCCGGCGCCCCGGCTTCCGCATCCTTCTCCGGCGCGCGGGGGCGGATTTTTGCAAATAACACCCCGAAATATTTAAATTTACAGAAGAGTCCCCTAAATTTTAATTTTTGCAAATAACACCCCGAAGTTAAATTTGTAATTTATAAATATTAAATTTGTAATTATAAATATAAAAAACACTAATGTCTTTTTTTGTAAAATTTTATTTAAAATATGATTAAAAATATAGACTTATTTATAAAAAAATATTGAAGGGGTTTATTTGTAAATGTACAATATGAAACTTGTAATTTTAAAATTAATTTTTAATATTTTTTTCATTTAAAAATAGACCACCTTTAATATTTTTTTCTATAAATATGTCCAAATTTTATTTATTTTATCAATAAATTTTACAAATAAGTCATCGAAGGTTTCAAAGATTAAAATTTAAAATTACAAGTTTCATATTATACATTTACAAATAGACCCCTTCAATATTTTTTTTTTATAAATAAGTCTATATTTTTAATCATATTTTAAATAAAATTTTACAAAAAAGACATTAGTGTTTTTTATATTTATAATTACAAATTACAAAATAGACCCTCAGATTTTTTTTTAAAATAATTGTAAAATTATTTTAAAATTAATTTTTAATATTTTTTATATTTAAAAATAGACCACCTTTAATATTTTTCTCTATAAATATATCCAAATTTTATTTATTTTATCAATAAATTTTACAAATAAGTCATCGAAGGTTTCAAAGATTAAAATTTAAAATTACAAGTTTCATGTTGTACATTTACAAATAGACCCCTTCAATATTTTTTTTATAAATAAGTCTATATTTTTAATCATATTTTAAATAAAATTTTACAAAAAAGACATTAGTGTTTTTTATATTTATAATTACAAATTTAATATTTATAAATTACAAATTTAACTTCGGGGTGTTATTTGCAAAAATCAAAATTTCGGGGACTTTTCTGTAAATTTGAATATTTCGGGGTATTATTTGCAAAAATCCCGCCCCCGCGCGCCGGAGAAGGAGGCGGAGGCCGGGGCGCCGGCGTGCCGGCAGCGGGACCGGAGGCGGACGCCGAGGCCGTTCCGCCTCCGCGTGCCGGGGACGGAGGCCGAGGCCGGCGCGCCGGCACGCGGGCGCGGACGGCCAAGGCCGAGACCGTTCCGCCCCCGCGTGCAGGCGCGCCGGCCTCGGCCTCCGTCCCCGGCACGCGGGGGCGGAACGGCCTCGGCCTCGGCCTCCGAGTGCGGGCGCGCCGGCCTCGGCCTCCGTCCCCGGCACGCGGTGGCGGAACGGCCTCGGCCGTGGCCGTTCGCGCCCGCGTTTCGGCGCTCCTGCGCCCCGGCCTCCGCCTCCGCTCCCGCCCGCCCGGCCTCCGGCTCCGCCCCCGCCGCCTGCCGCCGGCCGGCCGGCCTCCTCCTCCGCTCCCGCCCGCGCGACGGGGTGTTATTTGCAAAAATCCGAATTTTGGGGACTTTTCTGTAAATCGGAATAATTTCGGGGGTTTATTTGCAAAAATTTGAATTTCGAGGACTTTTTTGTAAATCGAAGTTCTTTCGGGGTGTTATTTGAAAAATCCGAAATCCGGGGGATTAAATATAAAAAAATAAGTTTTTAGGGGTGTATGTGTAAAAATAACGGGGGTAAAATCGGAATTTTTGGGTAAAATTTTGATTAAATAACAATCATGGGGCTGTGGGTAAATACAGGCGAATTTGAGGGGGGTGGGGGTAATTACGGAAATTACGGAGGGTTAGCGGTAATTACCCCAAATTACAGGGGTCACTGGTAATTATCCCTTTTTTTTGGATGGAGAGATTTAGAAATTTTAGTTTTCCAGGATGTGAGAATATTTTCTGGATATTTGGAATGAGGGATTTGTAAATCCTGAATTTTTAAATGCTATATTTGAAAAAGAAATTTTCAATCATAAATTTCTGGGATTTTGATTTCCTGCCAAATTGGTCAATTTGATCAAAAATCAAAATCCTTGATTTTAGGAATTTTTAGTTTTTTGGAATTTCATTTTCCTGAAAATCAACCAAAGGAAAAATGGTTCAGGATTTCATTTTACAAACCTCACTTTTCCTTCAATCCAAACACACCCTTAAATGTATTATCCACATAATAAGGGAGAATGGATTGTGGAGGATTGTTTGAAATTAAATGTTCTACATCGTTCCTATGATTGCTCAATAGATTTTGTCAATGACAGGGTTTGATGGCATTGAAATCCATGGAGCCCATGGCTACGAACTTGATCAATTCCCCAAGGACCGGATCAATGATCGGATCGACACCTACAGTGGCCCGCTCCCGAGCCGATGTTGTTTCCTCCATGAAATAGTCCAGTCTGTGGTCCTTAGCTATCGGCCCAAATCCGGTCGGGGTTTGAATCTCGTCCGCCATTGACCACCTTGGTGCCTATGACTTAGACCCAATACCCTTCAGGTTGGGTCCAGCGTGAGTTGGGCCAACGGCTCGCCTACCTCGATGTGCCCCAACCCCAGTGCATGTTGGGCGGGCACGGTAGCGAGGAGGATGAAAAAGCCGCCAGGCGTGGTAGCGAGGAGGATGAAAAGGCCAGCATAATGCGGAAGGGGAGGGATAATAATGAGTGTTTTTATATGTAGCGGCGGGTACACGAGAGAGCTCGGTGCAGAGGCGGTCGAACATGGGGAAGCTGATTTTGTTTCATATGGTTGGCTTTTCAGATCAAACCTGGATTCGGTCGACCGCTTTAGGGCGGGCGGGCGCTGAACCGGTATGGACGGGCCGCGTTTTATACGCCAGACCCAGTTGTGGGCTACACTGGATACCCCTTCATGGACCAGGCCAGGTCCAGGCTCTTACAGCTATGAGCTTTGCTGTGGTCTTGTCTCAAACGATGTATTGGAAGTGTTAGCACGGGTTTGGTGGCTGAGAGTGTATTAATAATCATTTGATATGGAGTATTTGGAGTTTTTATGTAAATGGCATTGTAATATTGTTTTATTTTGGCAGGATTAAGACGCTGAAAATTCAAAAAAAAAGGTTTGGACGACAAGTAGTCCTAAGGAATTCCAAGAGCACAAGATAATGCCCAGTTTATTGAATGGAGGTGAATTGGGTTGACATTGATTTGAATTTAAAGACCAAAATAAATATCTTTACAGAGACCTTAGAGCTAGAATTTGTTCCCAAGATGAGTCCCTTTACAATAATAACATTAAGACTCGAGTGATGAAGATCAACAGGATGGCGGGGTCGATCTGCAAAATTCTCCAAGACTTGTGATTCATCATTTTAATGTGATTTTTAATACGTACAACAACCATTTTCTAAGTGTGGTAATGAATCCACCCCGACCAGACCAACCACGCCACAAAATTGACAGGCCCACCCGTTTCCACGATAAAACGCACGGAATCGTTTTCATACAAAAGAACCCCATCGCGAACCAGTCGCGACCAACCCGACGATGGGGAACGGCGGCGCGGCGAAGGGCCCGAAGAAGGCGAACCTGCTCGACCCCCATGCGATCAAGCACCTTCTCGACGAATCCGTCACCAAGGTGCCAACCCGATCTAGATCTCTTCCTCCCCTCTCGATCGCTTTGCTTTTCATCCACTTCCGTGTAGATCTCGTGGATTTATGTTGATTTTTTTTATTTTCGCTTTCAGATCGTTACTGGCAAGGGGTACGCAGAAGATTTCAGGTTGAGCAATGTGAGGCTGCTGATCGGGTTGGTGATAATCGGGATCGCGCTCCTGGCTCAGTTCTCACCTAAGAAGTTCCCGGAGAACCGGGATTTTCTCATCGTTTGCATCGGATTATATCCTTTATGAGTTGATTTTATTCCATTTTTGGTTTTTTTTGAAGAATTTTTGGTAAAAATGCGGGTTGTGATCTTTTGACTCCTGAGCAAGTATGTGATTCTGAATGGGAGTCTGCAGTTCGTAAGCTACACAAAGGACAAGAATGCGATCCTCTTTACCTATCCACCCACTGTGAGTTTCATTGCTCTTAAGCATTTGTGCATATTTGGATTTATTTATTATGAACTGATAAATCCATTCCACTCTTTGACTAATCAAGCAGCAAACTAGGGAACCCGACCCATTTTCCAACAGATTTGGATTCTTAGAGTTCCTTAGGTTGTTTGGTTGTCTTTGTGCATTAAGTACTTGGGCAAATTGTTGGTAAAATTTTAAAATTTTGTAATTTGGTAGTAGGAAAAAAAGCTAAACTTTCTGTTCCTTGTTATCTTAGAGTGCTAGTGTTTGTTTGATCATTAACCATGTTATGAAAAAATGATCTGGATATTGTGTTTGGAAATGATAAATTTTATGGAGTGTTTTGATGAACAAATAATTTTATTTGCTTGCTGTGTAATAGAGTGTACGTTGTCAATGAAAAAAATTAATCACTGAACTTGAAATCCTACAATATGTCTATTTTGGCAAATGAAAAATGTTTGTCAAATCTTGGCTTGAGAATTATGGTGTCCAGAGTAATGAAATCTCCATTGAATTTTGTTTGAAGGGTATTTTTTTCTGAGATAGAATCAGCTAATAAGGCTATTGGATTGGAGAAAGTGTTTTGGAAGGAATTACATAGCATCTATATCTTCTGAATCCTTTACTCAGATGTCAATTTGAAAGTCGAAATTCCTGAAAGGTTTTATGGAAGTTAAAATACAAGAGATCATGAAAAATATAAGTGCAGGAGCTCTACGCGAGACTGGTTACTTTTAGGGAGGTTTCTGTATGCCATTCATAACTTTCAGGGAAGCTGGTTAATTATCTGTATTGATGCTTCAAGAGAAAAGGTGAATTGATGTAATTTACATTGAAGGTAATGAGACAAATGTGTTGTGAATTCTAGAGTTAGAGAAAACTACTTAATACAGTTAATCATTTTTTTTTCCTAAAAGAAAAACAGAACAATTAATTCTTCTTTACTTCTTTCAGTCCTTGTACATTGAAGCTTAGAGTAGGAAAGCAAGAAAGAATATGCTTTGGAAGTCACTATATTTAGAAGCTCTGACTAGTGGATCATTGGTAAACAATATTGTCACAATATTTACATTTGCTTGTATGTAGATTGCTTTCTTAGCTAATTTAACTGTTAAAATTTGATGCTCGTGTTACCAGTAAAGTAACCAGTAAAGTTTTGAGTGTGCATGCATCATCTATACAACTGTGTCCTTGTATTCGCTTGTGATCAGACATGCTACCTTGGAGGATGGGGCAAAGGCCACTAAACACATGAACATAAAAGGAACACACAGTATCATTTATGATTTATCATTGACAATTTAAGATGACTAAGTTTCCTTTTCACATGCATACCTGGATCATTAAGCAGAAACCATTAGTTTTGATGTTCTGAAGCCTTGTTGAAAAGATTTGTTGGAATGTAGATGTCTTAAGATTAGCCGTATCACTGATGCAAGGGTAAATTGTGGATTCTCTTTATATTTTGGTGTTTATCTACAGATATTCTTTTATACATGGATATGTGATTTAGTGTAAAGTTTGAGGGTGTTACTTTTCCATGTCATAGTCTTTGTGTTTTTTCAATTTTTTTTTATTTGTAGACCTGCTGATGGTGCAAACATTATTTTGATTGCCATTGTATGATTGATATACAGCCTATTAAATTTGCTCATCTGTTTCAACATTGAATTTGCATTTTTATTCATAGAAAGTTCTAACTTCTTAGAAGCATGCAATACCATTTGATATATATTTCCTATCTTATCTATAGTGGTATAAGTTTGATAGTTATGGTTTGAGCCATTAATTGTCCTTTATATTTGGGTAAAATAGTTTGATTACTTCTTTATGTGCAGATCTGATTTAGGCTTGTTGATTTTAGATTTCCTTTTAAAGTGAAGAAATTATGATATGATGGAAAATCTCAATTTTTTGTGTCTATTATTCATAAGATAGTTGTAAATAACTTTCGATTTTGGATGGTTAATGTTTAATGTGCAATTTTGGACAGAAATTTCTTATTCGAAGTTAAGCTAATCAAATTAATATCATGGCTAGAAAACACTGAGTATGAATGGTGAATTGTTGCAAAACATAGTCATGTATTATTTGCCTTCATTTTCTTCTTTGTTGGATATGTTTGTTCTCTTTCTGGGATTTGTATTTTGGGCTATTGTAGCACTTTGGCATTGTTTCTGTTCATAATATAACTTTGATTTTGGTTAGACAAGTTGTAAATGAGCTGGTGGAAAGCATTAGATCCCATAATAAATTGCTGTCTAGCTTGTGTATACTTGCATTGTTGCTTGCTTGTTTGATAGGTGTGCTTTATTTGTGTAGGGATCTTTCAACAGTACTGGGCTGGTCATCTCTTCCAAATTACCGCGATTCTCTGACATGTATACTCTCACAGTAGCCAGTGCTGATCCAAAGTCACATTCTGCGAAAAAAACAGTTGAACTTACAAAGAGTGTGACAAGCTGGTGAGTTCCTGCGATTCCTTTGCCCATCTCCATTAGTATTTCAAGGGAAAATTATGCACAGTGCATTATGTTGTATTTTGTTTTTCCTTCTATAGGCAGATGGTGCATATTACTATGGGTACTTTTCTTGCACCTTTTTCAATTTAATAATCCTCTGTCTAGGTTACACTAGGCTAAGTCCCGGATTTTTGCTTTGAATTCAAGCTTTCCTTATAAGCTACTAGCTTTTTTCCTTGTAGTTTGCACTTTTATGAATCACATCAAGGATTTATGATAATGAAGGCCAATACATTTATGTTCGCCCTGTTTCTGTTATTTATAGGTGCACTTCCTTTTCATGGCTGGGATCCATATACGTCAGACATGCATGCCTGTAATACATATGTTCTACTGGCATTCTTATTGCACTATCATAGTTATATTAGTTGCGTAAGTAGATAAGTTTATTATATTATTTTAGCATTATAATCTGCTGGTTCATTGGAATTATGTTGTTTTTGTCTTGTGGACTCTTTGTGCTGCATGTTTAACTAGAACAAGCATTCTGCTTATTCATTGTTGGAGAGTTTATTGTGCCTCTACTGCAAGCCATAGTTCAAACCATGATGTATTTTTGACATGCTTTAATTTTGTCAGGTTCACTAAGGATGGTGTTCTTGTAGAAGGCCTGTTTTGGAAGGATGTTGAGAAACTAATCAATGACTACAATGGTGATAGAAAGAGCAAGTAATTTTGTGACTTATTACCAATTATTTCCTGATCTGAAAATGTCACGGAATTGAAACAAATGTATGGTCCTTGATTTGTGAGGCTGTTGGAAAATATTTCAGATGATAATTTTAGATATCGACAATTAGAATACTTGATATGCAACATGTCCTGTTCTGAAATTTGCAGAGATCATATAATTGTTCACAAATTAGATGTGAAAATCTGTTCATTGAGGTGGAATGCAGCAATCAAATATCAAGTCTACCTGCATGTGGATGTGGAAGTTATGGATCATGTTTTGGCGTTAGGTAGGGACACCAGTCTTCAATAATGTTGGTATGGTTGAGTTCCTTCATCGTCTGGAGTTTTGAGTCCTACCAGCATAAAAGCAAATTGTTTATTTAATTCATTTTTTTTTTCTTTCAAAAGTTGAAAATCTTTGAGTTATCTATCTAGTTATGTAGTTATGGGAATAAGCTGTTTTCAGTATCCTTTGCATGTCACTTACCTCTTGCAGGTTTTTAGCTGTGCTCAAATGCTGCTATCATTCTCCTAATGTATTTGGAGTGATCTCGTAGCCCTCACTTGGTTCCATCCCAGAAAGATGTGATGTTTCTGCAAATTCCACTTTGGTGTCAACATGGTTAAGGCATGTATTAAGTTAATTTTACAATTGACAGTCTTGTGTCATCATCTTTAACAGTGTTAAGGAGATACTCTCAACTTTCTACTTCCAAAAAAATCGTAAGTGGATCAATGAAACAGGTTGATTTGCTGAAGCCTGGACCACACAGGTACTACTACTTGGTCCGACGCTGTCACTTTTCTACGTAGTGACTGGAATACACGTGTGCATGGTCAATTTTGGTTGGGTAACCAACCAAAAACTACCCATGCTCCAAGGGAATCTCATGGCCACCCATCTTTCGTTGCCGCATCTCACAGAAAGTTAATGTTCGATTCATGGATAAAACCAAGTTTAATCTTCTGTGATACATACGACCAAGATGAAATCTGTATTCTTTGTCGCCACCGGCGCAATGGTAGCAGCCTCTGAATCCGGTTTCTGCCTTGGTAGATGCGGATTTGAAGATCGGTCAGGATTTGTTGCAACACAAGGCGCATGCCGCGCGACCATACAACTTCTAACAGGCACAGGGGGTTGGAAGAGCGACCATCCAAGCAAGAAGGATTTTGTGTTGGGAGCGACTGAATCCGGTTTAGATCTATTGGAAAACACAAGCATCTAATTTAATTTATATTATATTAGCATAGATCAGCATGCTAACATACCAAGCATGTAATCAGGATTATAAAAAAAAATTTTCATTTTTCCAATTCTCTCTCCTTCCATCAAATCCATTTTATAAAAATCATAAATAAAATTATTTCTTTCATTTAGTTACAACTGTTATTCAACGTCAACTTAGTTATTTGACAAATTACCAATAATTTCCTGAAAATTTTTAGATTTATTAGGTAATTCTTCTAACTTTCAAAATTTTTAATAACCTCTTTTTTATATAAACAAAAAAAATATAAATAGAAACTATATTCAATATAAACAGATAACACATGAGCATAAAATTCTAAATACTATTAATAAAAAATATCTTATGTAAAAAATGGAAGAGAGGGGTTTATTGATAATCTTGAAAGGTGAGAAGAGATTATCGATAAACTTAAAATATTTAGGGGTTATTAATAATTTTATTCTTTTTTTTTTAATACCGCCGTAAGCCTCTCCCAAAAGGTGAGCCTACAGCCAAATTCACTTGCCAAAAGATCTCACGAAAAAGATCTTTCCAATTCATCTCTCTCTCTCTCTCTACAAGATCCAGGTTTTCACGTGCTTCACAGCTCAACAATCTGTCTTCTTGCGCAAGCAAAACCCTAACCCTAAGTCACGTGAATCCATGCATGGCATTCCCTCTTCGCCTCCATTGTCTATATACACCATCGACATATGCATACCAAAACATCACATAGACAGTACGACTCCAAGACCGAAAGAAAAAAAAATGTTCCCCATTCTCTTCCTCTTCCTCCTCATCTCCACCTCCATCGCCGCTGTCCAAGACTTTTGCGTTGCCGATTTCTCCCTCCCTGAAACCCCAGCTGGCTTCTCCTGCAAGAAACCCGACAACGTCACCGTGGACGACTTCGTCTTCGCCGGTCTCCGCTCCGTGGGGGACACCTGCAACATTTTGAAGGCGGCTGTGACTCCGGCTTCTGTCTCACAGTTCCCCGGAGTGAACGGCCTCGGTATCTCCGCTGCTCGGATTGACTTGGCCCCTGGGGGCGTTGTCCCCTTACACACCCACCCTGGCGCCTCTGAGTCGATACTTATCGCCCGGGGCACAGTCACAGGCGGCCTTATATGGTCAGACAACGTCGCGTACTACAAGACGCTCGTGGAAGGAGACCTGATGGTGTTCCCGCAAGGGCTGTTGCATTTTCAGATCAATGTCGGCGACTCCGACGCATTGGCGTTCGCGAGCTTTAGTAGCCCCTCTCCGGGGTTGCAGATAATGCCAATTGCGCTGTTCGGGAACAGCTTGCCGTCGTGGATTATTGAGAAGGTGACCTTCTTGGATGATTTTGAGGTGAAGAAGCTGAAGCGCTTATTCGGCGGTTCCGTCTGAGCTCGCTGGAGATTGGGGTTCGACGTCATCTTTCTGTGTTTTCTGTGTGTGTAGTTCTCCCATGTTACTCTTTCGTTGTAGCAAGGAGCTTGGACCCGTTTGGCAATGGACTGGGATCAGAGTTAGCCGAATTAGCATTAAAATGACAAAAAAAAATTAAATTAATATTTTATAAGTTTTTTATTTGAAAAAACTAGTTTACCATAATACTTTTATCATAATTCAAATACCAAAGAAATTAAGTAATATATATAAGAGTAAAATCATTCATAATAATTTTATCAAAAAAAATAATCAGATTAACATTTAAATATTAAAAAAATAATTATACTATTTCTTTTGTATTTTAGTTCTATTCTTAATTTTAATCTTGACCTCGATCCATTACCAAACAGGCCCTTTATGTCTGCATTGGACTTGATCCAATCCAAGAGTCAGCATCTTGTATGGTACAACAAATTGGGTGTGTACAGAGCCAGCAGAACTGGACACAATCTTAAATTGCGTGTATTAGTATTCACCAACATCACTCTGCAGGTAGCTGCATCAACTCTCGAATACCTTCACATACCTATAAAAGATATTGCTTGATTACAATTATCTGAGAATAAATATTTGTAGGATGGCTGCTTCGCTCTGCCAAAGCAAACGTTTCGGTGTTTGCTAAACGTGCTCATCTATCTGATAGCAGTAGAGAGGTGATTAAATGTTAGTGAAGCTAGAAAAATATTTATCAATTTGCAGATGAGCTTTTTTGCATGGCTGCAGTTTTATACGTTCCATAGGTTCATATAAAATAGTTCTTTTATTGTAGGATGCTCTACAGCTGCGGTAAAAGGAAAACTCTATAATTGCAGAAATTATAACACTTACCAACTTGATTTGAGCTTTGATGTTAGCAATCAAGTGTGTGTACTCCTCCACTTGCCTGCCAAATGAAAACGTGTAAATCCCAAAATGTTGTAATCCTAAGTAATTATGTTGATGCTTGAATGTGCTCAATGATCGAATTCATGTCATTGAGAATAATTGATCTATAATGGTCTGCATATCATTCACTGTAATTACTATTAGAACAAAAAAAATATAGTAAGGAGCACAACAAATCCAAAGAAGAAAGCCTTACTTTGCCAATCTTGCTTCTGTCACTGAAATGAATTCAAGCGCCTCCGCCTGGAATCCCAAACCGATGTCCCCAAATATCTGCCGCATATTAAGAAAATAATACGGAATCGATCTCAAATAATATCGATCAACATATTTATATAAAAATATTTCAAGTATTTACCATGATTTTCTCAAGTAAATGAGAAATAAAACACTTAGAATTTTTTTTTACTATGTCATATCGAATAGTTCACAACGACTTGCACTGTTGCTTGCTTGTTGGACGAGTGCGCTGTAGTTGTGTAGTGCTGCGATCTTTCAATACATTCAAGTTAATTTTACAGATAACACCCTTGTGCCGTCATCTATGGTACTTTTTACACTTGGCGACAAAAAATACACCGGTGCATGGTCAAATTTGGTCTGCTAAACAACCATCTTCTCCACCCATCTTCATCCAAGGGAATTCCTCTCCTCCACCCATCTTCTTCGCCTCCCTGTCGGCTTGTTCTCAATGATTGAACATGCATTTCGTTCGTGAATAGACCGAGTAGGACTACAGCCACTTGCGCTTGTCAGAAAGATCTCATGAAAAAGATCTTTCCAATGAGAAGCGCTCTCTTTCTCTCTCTACAAGATCCAGGCTTTCATGTGCTTCACAGCTCAGCAACCAAAACCCTAACCCTTGATCCCGTGAACCCAGGCATGGCATTCTCTGTTCACCTCCATTCTCTACATATATAAACCACCGACAGATGCATACCAAAGCATCAGAGAGAGTACTACTCTAAAACACTCAACACGACGGTCCCCATTCTCTTCCTCTTCCGCCTTTATCTCCACCTCTAGCATCGCCGTCCAGGACTTCTGCGTCGGTGAAATTATGTGGGCTCAGGGTTAAGAAATAGTGATAAATCCAAAACATATATGTATGTTCTGATGTGCTTTATTTTGGATCCTACGTTGAGTTTGGCAATTTGGGCTAAATTAAAGTTGACGAAACTCTTGAGTAGAATGTTGATGTCGATTTTGGATCCTTGTCTTTTTTCGAGTAGTATTTGCTTAGCTTCAGGTTCATCTCCCGAATGTAGATGAGTCGAATCTAATTCGATATTTGTGGCTCGCACTGAAGATAGTCAGTTTTATCCAGCAACATAATTGAGAACTTTATGCGGTACTGCTGGTACCATTGGCTAGTTTTTGATATGCATTATATGGAAGCAGTATTGAAACATCGGCAACCAATTTGCTGATTGGTCGGCCTCCCTGAAAATATGAAATCTGAAAGAAGGATGCAGGAGGGCCAACATGGTTGATTATATGTCCAAATAATGCGATCGGAATCAATCTGAGATGCAGAGATTTAGCAACAAGAAGCTATTTGATGACATTCTTCAAGAGTCGAAGGACCGGGGGCGTTACATTCTCTAGGACACAGTACCGGCTTATCAGCCAATACACGAGTCCGGAAAGAAAGACGAAGTTACTCCAGTTCTTCTCCCCGTAGTTTCTTAGGCTACTCTGCAACTTCGCTTTCCTTCCCGGTGTATACAAATGTCGAACCTGGGTTTACTGGTAAAGCATTCGAACGCTATGCAATGACTTGTGCCTCGGATTCTACATAAGTTCTTGCCCATGTTTTGTGTCAATAAGCAAACAAAAACTCTTCCAAGTTCTTTTCTTTGTAGTCCTATCTTTCTCAATGCACGCTACGAGGCTAGCATGAATTTTGATGCATGGACCGTCATGTTATGATATCTCCAATGAATGTATGGGAGAAAAGCATGACCTGCAGCTTGCAACAAGCTTTGAACTGAAATTGAGTTGGTGAATTTTGAGTGCGACCAGTGCTTAGTCATGGCAGACCATAAAATCATCTGACATGAACTCCCAACCGTTTTAAAAAGCTGAAAGCAACTGAGGCGCGATAAAGAAAGTCTCACATGTATGTAGGGAAGAGCAAAAAATCTAAAAATTAATATATCGAATCCATTGAGAACTGTATAAATAAAAATTATATTCAATATAAACAGATAACACATGAACATGAAATTCTAAATATTATAAATAAAAAATACCTTATGTAAAAAATGGAAGAGAGGGGTTTATTGATAATCTTGAAATGTGAGAAGAGATTACTGATAAACTTAAAATTTTTAGGGGTTATTAATAAATTTTTTCTTTTTTTTAATACCGCCATAAGCCTCTCCAAAAGGAGCAAGCCTACAGCCAAATTCACTTGCCAAAAGATCTCATGAAAAAAATCTCTCTCTCTCTCTACAAGATCCAGACTTTCACGCGCTCCACAGCTCGACAGATCCACAGCTCAACAATCTGTCTTCTTGCGCAAGCAAAACCCTAACCCTAAGTCACGTGAATTCATGCATGGCATTCCCTCTTTCGCCTCCCTTGTCTATATACACCATCAACATATGCATATCAAAACATCACATAGCATTTGGTTCGATTTCGGATTTAGAATTCGTGAAATTATAAAAATCGAGTGATTCCGAGAAATTAAAAAAATTAAAGAAATTAAATAATTACAGTGTTTGGATGAGTATTTACTATAGGAAATTGGAAAATTCCTCTCCGTTGTTTGGTTGACAAATGGAATTGATCAATTCAATAAGTTATTGAATTCTTGTGTTTAGATAAATTTTTACGGTAGGAAATTGAAAAATATATAAAAACAATTAAAATTAATAAATATTTTAAAAAAATAAAAAAAACAAACTATGTAAATAACTTATTATAATCAATTACAGATTTATTTAATATAAATTTGTTATTATCTTCTAAAATAATTTTTAATAAACATAGAAAATATATACTTATTTTTTTGAAAATAATTAATATTTAAGTAATTTGAGTAATAAAATAATTTTAATTTTAAAATTATTAAAATAATTTTAAAAATTAATAAGATTTTACAAAAAGACCCAAAAATGAAGGGACTTCAGTTTCACTATATGTACAAATATCATAATAAATATTACGATAATTTGTATCTACTACAGAAACAACTTAATATATTAGAAAAAACATCTTATCATGTTAATACAAAAGTCCGCTCAAAAGATGATTAAATACATAATTTAACTTAACAGGTTATTATAAAATATATAACTATATACTTATACCATCCATAAACTCCTGAAGCCACTTAATTCTATCCTCATCATTCATACCATCAACAAATGTCATGCTATCAACCTCGTCCTCATGTAAACGCCTACGTGCAAGTTTCAGAAAAGGCTTATTAACCCCCCCCACCCCCCCGCCAAAACACCATCCCATTTCTTACTGCTTTCTGACCCTTCTTGTACTCATTCGTCTTGTCCATCTGAAAACACAATGCAGAGCAACATCGTCTAAACCTTTACACAGGCAACACCTATCTACACTAATAACTAGAAACAGAGATGGATTGGATTCAAGTTTGACAGGGATCTGAGTCATCAAAACAATTATAACCATATATCAGCCAGTGGTCTCCGCACATACCGAAAACATTGTCATGAAGAACACCCCAATGAAGTTCACTACTGCCCAGAAAAAATCACTGATTATACTCAACCTCCATATTGTCCTCTTGGATTTCACAACACCTGCAGCAGATATAAACAAAATCAATGAAATTTTCTAAACTGGGAGCTATTACAAGCAAATGATTTTCACATGCATCTAAAACTTGGGATGTTACACATTGATACAAAATCTACCTAAAAAAGATCTCAACTAAAATTTGCAAACTGATCTTGGCTGGAAGATCTTTTCACCATCATTATATCTAAACCACATAATCAAATCAAATTGGAAGATCTTTTCACCATCATCAAACAGTCTTAACCTTCCTATGGAAGCAATTAAAAGCATTAAAAAAAGTACAATGCATCTCACAAACCCACCATACTACATGTTTCATTCAACAAAACCTAATTAAATCAGAGAAAATTCAAACTAAAATGCAGTTTGCCAGCAATTCCTGATTGATGAACCTAACAATCCTGGAGGTCTTAGCCAATATATTTGTGCAGCAGTGTTCTGACAATAGAATTCTACATAATAAACAAATTAAAGACTAAATCAATTGTTCAGCACTTGCTATAACCAAATATAATGACAGAAGTGGCCAGTATGTATACAAATTTCACAAATAAACAGCAAAGAGAAGCCCTAAGAAAAGGAAATCCTCAATCACCAAGTTATCCTAATGGTAAAATCTTATCAGAAATCAATTAATCCATGACATCTGATACCACAACTAGTTTCTCGGAAAGAACTTCCAAGGAGCCTGATGCTTTGTTTGTTTCTTCATGAATCCATTCCAAGATAAGTTATTTACCAATGACAAGTTGATGTTGGTGTTTTTTTCATCAGAAAATTTCACATAGCAAATTGGCACATTAATGTTTCTTCACATTCCAAAGTAAGTTCTTTATCAGAAATTGCTTCAGAAATTAAAATTTACTGTCAGCACCTTTGTTATTAAACTATGTTATTGCATATGTTCAGCTCAAGCAAGTTTGAATCAATGCACTTATATGGCATTTTCTAATTCAACAATTATTAACAGCAAGCAAAATGCAAAAAAATATAGGGGAAATAAAATTTTTCCATGAAGCAGGCAAATGTTAGATGCGACTTAATACGAATTTGAATACAACACCAGAAATAAGACATTCTACCAACAAAAGATACATGAGTAACAACTTGAGATATTATTAGTTTCTTTGAGGACATAATGGTTGGATTATCCTGAACATACCAACATTCAACTGTAAAAAATTGTTCAGTCAACTATAAACACACATTAGAAAGCTGACATTGTCCATATCTTTTAAAAAAATCTATTCAATTGATTATCCATAAAGCCCCATGAATATATCTATCTAATTAGACATTTAATTCACAGGATTAGGCTCATAAAAAATAAGTCTAAAATTCTAGAATAAGGTAGCAAACCAAATATCAGATGCTTTTTCATCTTTTTCTAATTTTCTGATCTCTCATGTAGAGGCACAAGGACATTCTTGAATCTTCCCCCTTTCTAGGGAAACAGCTAATGAAAAGACGAATTCTTTCCAACCAATTCGTGTCGACGATCTAATTTTTAGAAATAGAACAATATAGATTGGCATTTAGATCCACTTCTCTAACACACAAAAAAAAATGCAGACGAGCTGTAACCCTAAAATTATCTAGACACATCCAATCCGGCGGCGAAATTAGCGATTGAAGTTTAAAGCGAAAAGAATCGAGAATCGTGATTCGATTTATCAAACGAAATCAAGAAAAAAACGAAATAATTAATGGAAAATCAAATTGGTGTATTTAAACGAGCTCTGGACTCAGGAGCTCGTTGAATCACCGGTTCACCTGCAGATCGGCCTGTCCGGCACTCCGGCGCAGCGATTCGGGGCAGCTGTCGGAGCGATGGAGAAGCTCAGTACTCGGCCGGTTGGAAATCACGAGCTCTGAAATCACGGACTCGCCTGCAGATCGGCGCTCCGACACTCCGGCGCAGTGATTCGGCGCAGCGGTTGGGGCGATGGAGCTCTGAACTCGGCCGGCTGGACGAAATCACGAGCTCTGATGAAGATGAGCTCTCGAATCGTGGGAGGTAGGCGCTCCGACACTCCGGCGCACTGATTCGGGACAGCCGTGGGACCGATGGAGGCAGGGGAATCGAGCTGGAGGAGGAGCTGTGGAGAAGACGAGCTCTGGACGAGATCGAGAATGCAGAGCTGAAATCGTGGGAAATGAAAGAAAACTCACGAGTGCTACAATAAAAATCACAGGGAAAATACGATAATTGTTTTTTTCCGTTTGTTTTGATCGAAAAAAAAATCGAAATGGGAGGAAATAAAAAATGACCTATTTCCTTAATTTCGGATTCTAAAAATCAAAACAAATACGAAAATAAAAAAAATTAGACTTTTAATTTCTTTCATTTTTCCAGAAATCGAAACAAACACAACCAACCACTCCAGGACCGAAAGAGAAACAAAAAAAGCTCCCCATTCTCTTCCTCTTCCTCCTCATCTCCATCTCCATCGCCGCTGTCCAAGACTTTTGCGTTGCCGATTTCTCCCTCCCTGTAACCCCAGCTGGCTTCTCCTGCAAGAAAACCGACAACGTCACCGTGGACGTCTTCGTCTTCGCCGGTCTCGACTCCAAGTGGTACACCTGCAACATTTTGAAGGCGGCTGTGACTCCGGCTTCTGTCTCACAGTTCCCCGGGGTGAACGGCCTCGGTATCTCCGCTGCTCGGATTGACTTGGCCTTTGGGGGCGTTGTTACATTCCGATTTTTTCGTTGAGGAACACTCCCGCCTCTGTTCGTTGCTAACCCGATGACCGTTGTTCTCGTCACTCTCGCGCCCACTGTTGCCACTCCATTGCATGCTGGAGCTGCGCCCACTGTGCCATAACCGGTCTACCGAATATGTTAAAATATATTTCTTTTAGTGGAAAGTTAAATCAATTAAAAATGAGACGGATCTCATTTCAAATAGAATATTATTGACTTATCTCACTACTAGAGTTTGATGTACGTGGGGCTTGCATGCATGATGCATGCTTGCTAATAGTAATAAACTAAAGAAATGTTTGATGCAGTAGTCTTCGTGTCATAATTAATGGGAACGAAATCCATTTTGATAATGAGTTAGACGTTTTGTCAGTACTACCGCGAGCTTCTTCCTCGAGGTATTTTGTTTCGTATCTATATCATCAAACGGATTTTCTTACGTATTATCTTTTTAACTCGATTTTTAATCTTTATATTGATAGGGTTCATATCACTTGGGCTTGGACTGTCAACGGGCCCAGTCCGTGCCGACTTGGGCCCAAATAACGGGCCAAAGCTTATTAAGGCTTATTATTGCCCGTTAAGAATTAAGTTTATTTAATTCACAATTAGTAAATATCTATTTAGTTTGCAATTAACAAATATAATGATACTGTTTTATAATAGTAATATTTAGTTTACTCTAATTAAAATTATTAATTAGTAAATGAAAATCACGGTATTTCGGAACTAAACGGCCCCATTAATAATAGAGAGTTATTGGATTAATTACGACTATAATCTGATCCTTTGGGTAATCTAATTCAATGGCCGGAAAATCCCCCACCGACGTCGTCTCCGTTCCCGTTGCCGTTGCCATCTCCTCCAGCAGGCTCCATCGCATCCTCCTTGCCCTCGCCGCCCTACCACCTTCACCGTCCTCTCCTTCCGATCGCTCCGCATAAAGCTATAAGGGGGACCTCGTTAACCGAAAATCGTCGAGTCCCCGGCGACGAGCACGCTGGTGAAGCTACAGCCAAAGTCGTCTGTTGGTGCCTCACGACCACCATCCAGTGATCGGGGGTACACATCCCAGGATCACAGCCCTAGCCATCTTCTCCGGCAGCTGGCATGCCAGCCATCGCTTCTCCGGAACGACGTGTCGTCCTCCACAGCAGTAATTTGGGGTCTAGGAATTCCGAAGGGCTTCTGGGGAGCAGGAGAGATGATGGGGGCCAGTGCGGAGGCGTTCCTGAGAGCGAGGAGTGGTTTCCTGGGACGAAGAGTTGGTTGGAGACGGAAGCATTCCGGTGCTGGGACGCCGACGGGATCCCAACACGCCGCCAACGGGTTTTGTTAAAAATCTGAAATCTAAATGGCCGTTCAGTTAAAGTCGGGGTTGAGTTTATTGGATAGCCTCTAAATAAATTTTTACTGGGTTGCGCCGCGAGTCCAACGAGTCTCATGGCTTGTTTACAGCCCCAAATTTTCAGATGCTTCGTTACAAAAATATTGCGGCCGTTTGATAATGAATTAAAATTAAAATCAAAATCAAACTAATATTTTTTTATTAAAATTAATTGTATAATAATTTAAATTTTAAACAATTAATTAATTTTTTTAAATAATAATTTAATTTAATAATCATATAAAATAATTAATAGTAATTTTTTTAAAAAAAATTTAGAAAATTTCCGATGGAGAACTTTTTGTCTGAGCTTGAAGCCTATGTGTCCGTCAAGACAGACATTTAACATAAGACGCAAATTAAGAGATAATAATATAATGGATGCTAAATTTCCCTTTTCTTTCTCTGGTTATTATTTATTCATTGAAGCTTTGATGACTCGCCGAATATCTTAATTTTTAAAAGTATTTCGGTATTATTTAATTCGAGATTAAAATTAAAATTAAAATTAAGACTAGTAAATTATTTTTATAAATAATATTTTTTATTAAAATTAACTCTTAATAATTAAAATTTGAAAAATTATTTAATTTTTATAATAAGTTAATTTAATAACGATATAAAATAAATAATATTAATTTTATAAAAAAATAATTTTGAAAAATATTAATTCTATCAAATAAAAAAAAAAATATTTAATTAAGTCTTTTATTGTCTATTGGTAGTCAAATCGTGGTTTTGAAGCCGTTGATAGTGACTCTCTTGTCCTAAACCCGAGCCCTTTTACCATCGGATCCTTCCAAAGCACGTCTCCGGTTGGCCTGCCATCCAACTCGCTGATCCTGCGGATCGGCATTCCTTAACCAACACCACAATTCCGTAAATGGACTTCCTGCCTCGTATGTTGATCACACCTCGACGACATCTCCTTCAACATCTTCCGGCGTCCACGTCTCCTTTAGCATCTTCCGGCGTACACCAGACCGTACCCAACCAGGCAATTCGCGCGGGAACGAAGCCCGATAAATGCCAGTGCGTCCTCTTCTTCCACTCCAAAACCCTAGCTTCGGCTTCCCTCCGATTCCTCCGTGAATGGCGCCTAATCTCCGATCCCGTGAAATCCCCTCGAAATCTCCGGTTAAGACGCTAGATTCAGCCCCAATCGATCCGCCCACCCCATCGCTGACCGATTCCCCGGCTTCTCTGGCCTCTTCTGCTCCCTCTTTGCCGCTAGGACTCGATCCCTCCGTTCCTGCCCCCCCTCGCCGCCGCAGCCTCCGCCTTGCCGGCGTCGCTGCTCCCTCGCCACCGTCTGTCAACCAGAGCAGCTCAAAGCGCCGGTCTAGTGCTAAATATGAGGTAACTCCGGTGAATCTCCATCCCTGGTTGTCTTTGCGGCTGGGGAATGCCGGGGAGAGGAGCACGAGGAGGAGGGTTGAAGATGGTGGTGTGGATGACGCGGTTTTGGAGAAAAGAGGCGATCATGCTCAAGAAAGAAGAAGGTTTAGTGCTGAAGATGAAGTAACTCCAGTGGATCTCCATTCCTGGCTGTCTTTGGGGCTGGGGGAGTCCGGGGAGAGGAGCACGAGGAGGATTGAAGATGGTGGTGTGGATGATGTGGTTTTGGAGGAAAGAGGCGATCATGCTCAAGAAAGAAGGTTTAGTGCTAAAGATGAGGTAACTCCGGTGGATCTCCATCCCTGGCTGGCTTTGAGGTTGGGGGATTCCGGGGAGAGGAGCACAAGGAGGAGGATTGAAGATGGTGGTGTGGATGATGTGGTTTTGGAGAAAAGAGGCGATCATGCTCAAGAAAGAAGAAGGTTTAGTGCGGAGGAGAAGGGCAAAGCGACGTTACAGGAACGTGAGGTTTTGATTATTGATGAGGAAGAAGAGGAGGGAGTGGAAATTGGGGCCGTGGATGTTAAAGATGATCTGGTTCCGGTTGTCGGTAAAGAGGATGGAGGGACTTGTGAAAATGGGGATTCATTGGCAAGAAGAAATACAGTTTTCATCGATGAACTGCGATCACTGAGAAGGAGGGAAGCAGATAGGCGTACAGCTTTGAGGGTAGCAGCAAAATTTGCAATTTTTAAGCCCGAAGAAGAGAAAGAGGGTGACGACGAGGAAGTGGAGAATGTTGGTCGTGATGAGAGAATGGTATTTCCACATGACTATGTGCAGGTGGAACCGAAAAAATGTCAAGATCAAAAATTGGATTTTGTTCCCAAGAAAGCTGAAACTGTTGGAGCGAAGATTCAATGGATGCGTTCTGGCCGGCAGCCACTGGGGAGGATGGCTCCTTCACTGCAAAATTTGTGCCTGATAGTCTTGTCTCAAAACTTTGATGATATTGAATCACTTGAGGGTATACCTGACACGTTGAAATACAGACTCTTATTTATGTTATGCAGTACTAGGAATATGAGTTGCAGCCTTCTACGACGGCTTGTTGGTATGTCTCCTTGGGAAATACGATTAATTGATTTTTCATGGGCAACAGAAGGAGATTTTCAGGTTTTTTTCACTGAATGTGATATCAAAAAGTTGAAGGTATAACATTCTTCACTCGAGTTCTTTTTCTTATACCTTGTATATGTGAAGTAGTTTATTTAAGTTATGAAATAAAGTTATTTTCGTTGAACTTATTATTATAGCAGTAAAGCAAGTTTGTTTCAGATACAAATGGGTACATAGGGAAACTTTTAATCTCCTGAGAACTAAATAATTTTTAGAATTACCTGCACATTTTGTGCATTATAATAACTTTTATTCAAGCATTGCATAAATAAACTTAGCTCCCTCAACATCTATTTTAGTGTGCCTTCTGTCATGTCTCTGTCCAATTTATATGAATTCTGAACTTCACGAGTTCATGATAAGCTGATTAGGGCCTCTTCTTTTTTTTTTTTTTTTTCTTTTCTGGGTATTGAAACAGGTATTGCAGCTTGACCTATGTGGACGGTGTATGTCTGATTATGTTCTGCGTGATACCTTGGCTCGATCAATGACAAGTTTGCCATCCTTGACTACATTATCTCTGAAGGGTGCATATCGTCTTTCAGATGTTGGTCTGAATGCTCTCGTGTCTTCGGCACCTTTCTTAAGCTCCATAAATTTGAGTCACTGCTCCCTAATCACCTCAAAGGGAATTGTGAGCCTAGCTGAGAAGTTGGTTTTCGTATTGCAAGAATTGTATATTGATGATTGCCATAATATAAATGTTGTGTCAATTCTCCCAGCATTGAAGAACCTGAAGCATTTAGCAGTTCTGTCAGTGGCCGGCATTGAATCTGTTAGTGATGACTTTGTGAGGGAGCTAGTCTCTGCTTCTGGAGGAAGTATCAAGGAGCTATTCTTTGCTAGATGTCAGTAAGTGCTTCTCATTTTTTTGTTTGGTGGATTCAGTAGTTTCTTGGTTTTTTGCAACATCGTCTTCTGGTAACATGAATGCTCATTTTCTTCATGTCTTAAAATAGTAATCTTTTTCTTTTATGCAACTTCATCTTCTGGTATATACGTCAAAAAAGTTAGTTTTCTTTCAACTGAATTGCTAATCAACATCATTATTTACCAGCTAGTGTCATTCTCATTTCCTTCTGCTTTCTTGGGATGCAGAAATTTGACTAATGCTTCAATCAAAATCATTGGGCAAAATTGTCCTCAATTACGTGTACTTGATTTACAACACTTAAACCGTCTGAAAGATTCAGCCCTGGAGCACCTTGCAAATGGCTGTAGATCAATTGAGAAATTTAGGCTTTGTCGTAATGAGTTCAGGTGTGACTTTTTGTTTAGATTTTTCCAAGTTATTTATTCCATACTTTTTGTTTGAGTTCATTTACTTTGCTGGTGGCATCTACTTTTCACATGTAAATGCTTATATATATAACAGTCACCATTTGACAAAAAGTTTGTCTGCACCTCTGACTGAAGAAGCATTTGGTGTATGCTTGCATCCCACATGATCTTTAGTATTTCTTACCTGGAGTTTTGATCATATGAGTTCTGATAGTATTTTCATGTGGTGTACATCTTAAATCATTCAGTTCCTCTTTAGATATTGGGTTGCAAGGATAACTTTTGAACTTCCTTGTTTCGCTATTGCACGAGGACAACATAATGTGTCATTCAGTGAAACTTTTGGTTTGGAATCAAATCAAAATGTTGTGATGAGAAATTTTATCAATCTATCTCTAACTATTGTACCGGATCCATTTAATTACAATACCAAGTTAATATTCTGACGAAGATCCAACTATGAACTCAGTAGGTCTCATTTGAAAGAAAGATGGATTTTTCTCGCTCAATGTTTGACAGTCACTTGTTCACAAACCTCGTGTGCAGCTAATGGTTCTTGTAACCCATCATCTGTATGAGTGTAATCCTGTCTAATGACTACCTTTGCATCACATTTTAATTCTATAGTCTATAACTGACTTTTAGGTTACTCAACCAGATATTTTATTGCATATTCTTTGATATCAATCTCAAGATTTAAGTGATATTTTCAATTAGAAACTAATTTTTACCTAATAATGTCAGTGATCAAGCTATTGCTGCTTTCTTGGAATCGTCTGGTGGATCTGTAATTGAACTTTCACTGAACAATGTTAAAGAGGTGTTTCTTCTTCGCTTCTATATATTCTGTTTTGAGAAGCTTGGTTATTTCCTTATCACTCTTTGATATAATTTAAGTAAGCCCAGGTGTGATTCAAGATTCCTACATTTCATTACATGGATTAAACCTGAGGGCCATAGAGAAACAATATAAACAGAATTGCCTTGTTGCAACAGCCAATATTTGGCAAGTGCATTGACAGAAATGTAATTGTGCTCTTTGTAGCCAACAAGGACTGTAGAGAGTAATTTTTCTTACTAATGCATTGTTGCTACACTTCTTGCCATGGATGGCCAATGATCATAAGCTAATTCTAGAATGAAAATAGTATAGTATTTGTAATAGGTTGAGGGAGAATAATATCTTATGAACTACTTTATGATGTCATCATATTAGATTGTGCATTTGATGTTAGTCAGATTCATTTTATTTATAGTTTCAGAGCTGCAGATGCAATCATAGGTGTTTGCACATTCAACAATGTTAGATGCATTTCATCCATGCATCAAAGCAAGGCAGTCTTTCCAATCTCTTTAGGTCGTGCATTTGTGTTGAGGATTTCTTATTGTGACCTGGAAATTATGTAATGTGGTTTCTGGTAAAGGCTGATGCAACCAGTTTAGCAGATAATAGACCTACCAAAGGAACGCTTCTGGTGAATTTGTTGATTTACAGGCAGATGGCCGAGTTATCAGAAATTTAGTTGTTTTGCTTTTGTTTTTCATTTGCTGGAAATCACTACTGCATTATGTCTTGGTATCTTATGTGAACATGTTGCACTCTATAAATTCTCCCAACGGTTTAAATTAAACTTGCTTGCTACAGGTTGCAGAACATACTGCTCTGGCCATTTCTCGGTGCTGTTGTTTGAGTCTCCAGAGGCTGGACCTCTCTTTCTGCCGTTATATGACTGATGAAGCACTGGGTCGGATTGTTGACAGCTGTACTAATCTCAAGTTTCTCAGACTATTTGGATGCACTCAGGTATTTTATTCCTTTCAGCTGGCTTATTCATATATATATACACACACACACATTTGTTTGATACCCAGAGGGAAGCAGGTTTGTAAGATCACCATGGTCTTCAGGTTAGTAACGTATTCTTGGATGGGCATTCCAATCCACTGCTGAAGATCATTGGATTGAAAGGATGCATATTAAATCATATGGAGTATTCTAGTTGCATGCAAGACCTTGGGTAAAATCGGCACTTCTTTTGAAAGCTATCTTCATTAGCAGCTCATTTTGGTATTCTTAACTCAATGTTGTACCTGCATTGCCTCTTTGAAACTTTTTTCCTGAAATGGTGTTAAATACATGTAATCAAATGCATGCGGAAACATATATTCTGAAATTATTGCCCCGGGCTTGCCCCATTCCAACTTTTGTATTTTAGCAGTTTAGAATCAAAATAGTGAGACTTTACCATAGTTGAGTTGAAGATCTTCTTCTACTGTAAAATCTCCCAGGAATGAAGGATAATCCTACACATGCACTGCAGGATTTAAGGGTGAAATTGAGCTTTCTAGTTGGGCTATGGCCCTAATTTTGCTGTCAATTCTTAGTAACTTTTTTAAAGGTCAAAGTAATTGACTTGATAATGGTAATAATAGTTTGGGGTTGGCTCCCTCCGCCTCACCTCCCGCACGGCCACCTCCTCCATTCCCTCCCTCAGGTCTCCTTTTACCCTCCTCTCCGACTCCCTCCTCTCTCATCTTGGCCACTCCGGCATACCCATACAATCACAACCTCCCAGGCCCTCTCCCTGGCCGCCCACGCTGCTACTCTTTGCCGCCTCTCTTTCTGTGCGCACCTCCTCCTCCATCCCCTCCCCCGCGCAGGGAGAGGAGGGAGTCCGGGGTAATTGGGAGAGATTTGGTTTGCGAGACATCTTGCCTCGAGATCAGCGCTCTAAATAATTTCTAGAAATCAAAAAGATAATTTTCCCCCTGATAAATAAAAAAGTGCCATAGCCAAACCGCAGAATAGTTTAGGAACACGAAGAATCCAATTTGGACAGTTAATTTGGATTGTATCTTTATTGTATTTTTTTGTATTACTTTTGGGGAACGATCCGGCTACTTAAATGTACTTAGCTTAATTCGCTATAACTGCTCCAAGAATTAAAACTTTGATTTTCTTTTTAATCGTAAAAGTAATTAATAATATCAATGCCGATGATGATAATAATGAAATGATACTGTTAAGTTCTATGTTGGTTAATCAGATACAAGACCAGACAAAACGGCAGACAAAAATTTGTAGGCTGCCTTCCATTGGTATACGGAGGCTATGCCAGGAGAAATCCGTACTGTATCCTAGTTTACTCCGAACTCCAAATACAAACCGACATAATCCTAGACGGAAAAAATTCAAGAGCCAGTATCACCAGCACAAGACCAGCCACAACAGCCTCTTCATAGTGCTGTAGGAGGCATGCTTGTATTTTGACAATATACAAGAAGATACAAGGTAACCTGTTAAAAATGACGACACACATTCTAAGAGAAGGCAAAAAATACAATCTAACTTGGATAACTCCATTTGTGCTCAGATCAGCTAAAATTTTCATCAACAGTAGACAATTGATGGAAATTTAGTGAACTATCACCATTCTGTTTGTTCCACCACCTAAATTCATGTCCATTGTAATATCCTCATCAATTATAGAAACATAAAGGGGTTCCATCCTCAAAGTTAAATAGACAAGCCTCTGAGATCTCAAAATCCAACAATCCTTCAAGGTTACAGTAACAGGGCAGTTGTCTATGAGACAATATGTCAATATTAATCTAATTTTCCAAAGGTTATATTTGCATAAATACCTCTACACTAAAAAAATCATTTATAAGTAATGGAGTTACAATAAAAATACCAGTGGGGGATTAATATATGGATACAAATGATTTCAGTAGGAACAAAAGGTAAATTACACTTTTGAGGAGAATACATGCAATTTCAGATTTATGCAAGCTGTGATCAGGGAAACTCCCGAGAGCAGCAAACCTGAGCCCAAAATTTGACAAGCATTAGAAGTCACAGAACACCAACAAATGAGATTAAATTTCAAACGCAAAACCAAAGAATTAGCATCCTTTTGTATTTATGTAACCTCCACCTCATTTCCACCAGTGATATTCTTTACCTTTCTAGATAATAAATTATGCACTAACTAAAAAATAGCAAGCACAATTTTTTGACAAAGTGCTGATGAATGAATTAAACTCTTTCTGCTGCAAACATATGCCCACAACAAAGCTATGGGCACCAATCACCTGACTGACCTAATTGTCCTTAAATTTGTGCAACAAAAGCCTGTACGACTGACAAACCAAAAAAAAATACCCGCTAATATCAGAGTCCCTAACAAATTACATTGTAATTACCCTCATAAATACTCGAGCAATAAGTCACTGCAAATTCTATTTTTGTTTAAGCAGAGATTTGATCACTTCAAAGAAGAGGTATTTTTCAGATTAACATTTAGGCACCAAAAATAAATATCAGCAAAGCAAACTTAGTATTTGCATGGCAACACAACTAAAGACCAAGCACAGGAACACCACAAACATGCATTTCTAACAAGTCTAATGCATCCAATTATAAATTGAGATAAAACACACACAACTATAAAAAAACACACAATGACAGTTGAATACATGCTCTAGAATAAGTAAAATGCTCATGAACCAAAACAAGGCCTTTGTTGCAAAATAAGGAAGCAAAATGGAGGGGTCAGTCACGTGATCAACCTAACTGTCATAATGATACAAACATGCCCTAAGAAATAACTTTGTGAGATTTCGAACATGAGTTCATTGATAGCATCGTCGAGAATTAAAAATGTCACAAGTAATTTAGTCATAGGGTTAGTTGAGAATAAGATTGTATTTAGGTAACAAAAAGTAATTCTCAAATAAAGTACACTCATAAAACCAACATGGTTAAGACCAACAACAGGAACAACACAAAAATGCATTTGTAATACAAGTCTAATGCATTTATTCTCCACTGCTCTGGTACACAACCAACATATTATACACTGAAAGACACACATATATCAACAGGGAGGATGGTGAAAATACATGATGGCCTATAATCTCCACAATTCCACATTGCTTCAAATTCCACAATATCAGCCAAGTGCCAACTCTCCATCTTCAATCATCTGCACAAAAAGAGCAAAATTCAGCAAAAAGCCATTCTCATCATTCATCACTCGCGATCCTCAATTAGTTGATAAAGATCCGGTATAGAAAACCTTCTGATACTAAATTTTGATTTTCATCCAATTGTCTTTCCTTGATTGTCCTCCACAAATACCTCCCGCTAGCCATGTCCAGGAACATCCAGAATCCATCTCCAAGCACCTGCCCAGTTGAACACCAATTCAGCTCAAAATCATCAAAGCAATAGGTTTTACATAACAGTCAACCATCAAGTCGGGCACAGTTTTTGAAAAAATCTCAAAAAAACCAAAACAATTCGCAAGTCCTCAATAATTCTCTGTTGCGAAAACAGGGAATTAAGGATGGATCCTGCAAAACACGCAAGAAAAAGTGCCTAATTTTTCCGAAAATTCAACCATAGCCATTGACAAGGAGGAATGCCTCCAAGATTCCACTTTCAGGTATCGAATCCGACAAACAAGCACTAATTCACCTAAAGGTCGATATCGGCATTAAAGCTAGGGGATCAAATCGAAACGAAGGAACCGTAAACAAACCCGACCTTTTTAGCATGATAACAACGCCCTCTCTTCAAATCCCTGGGCGATTGCTCAACACCAGCGACATCATAGGTAGCGAGGGCGGTGGTGCGTGTGGCGGGAGATGACCGGACCGACCTCCAGGCAAAGTAGCCGGCGAGGGTAGCGGAGAGGAAGACCAGCACCACCCGCAGCGGGCACATCTGCTCGCCGTCCGGTGAACCAGAAAAAAAAAATAAAAGAAAAAGAAACAACTTTCGTCTTCTTGCCGACGCCGTTGGGAAGCAACCGATAATTTAAAAGAATAATTATGTATAAGTTTTTATAATTAGTCTTAATTATATATAATTTCCGTAATTTTCAGAATTATCTAAACCTCTCATTTTAAAAAATATTTACTTATACCCCGATCGTTATTTAATCAAAATTTTCTCAAAAAATTTCGATTTTACCCTCAGTTATTTTTACAGATACACACCCCTAAAAACTTATTTTTTATATTTAACGTCTCGAAATTCGGTTTTCTACAAATAACACCCCGAAATAACTCAGATTTATAGAAAAGTCCTCGAAATTCGGATTTTTGCAAATAATACCCCGAAATTATTTAAATTTATAGAAAAATCTACGAAATTCGGATTTTTGCAAATAACACTCCGAAATTATTCCGAATTACAAAAAAGTCCCAAAATTTTCTTATAAAACCCTCTCCTTCCTATTGTAGCCCTAAATCCCAGTTGCACCGCTGCCGCCGTCGCCGCTCTGCTTTGCCGCTCCCTGCGCAGCTGCAGCCGTCACTGCCCCGCTGGCGAGGAGATCGCCGTCTGGTCGTTGCCCTGCGCCCCCCACACCATCGCTGCTCTGCGCTGTGCCCCCCATGCCGTCGCCGTCGCCGTCGGTGCTCGCCCCTTGCTTTGCCCTAGCGTCGTTGCTGCCCCGCCGGTGAGAACACCGCTGTCCCGTCGCTGCCGTCGCTGTCGCCCTCCTTTGTCCTCGGTAAGCCACCATCTCCTTCTGAATCCCCCCCCTCCCGAACCCCCCCTTTCCTTTGCGGCGGAGGCTGGCGAGGACGCCTGGCGAAAGAAGGGTGGGTGGCGGACATCTGCGCGTGATGGCGCCTTGGTGTGGACGCCGGAGGCCGAGTGGTCTCGGTCGTCCGCACCGCGCACCCTCGAGCCGGCGTCTGCCAGCCGCCCGTCGCCGGACTTCCTCGGACCCGCTCCTCGCCTGACGGCCTCGGACCCAGCCATCGCCCCCGCCCCCGCCCTAGAAGGCCTCCGACTCTCCCCACCCCTCTCCTCCGCCCCACCCCACCACCCCAGACGGGCCTTTGACACCAGCACCCCCCCCCCCTGGCATCACTGCACCGACCCCGCGCTGCCGCCTCCCCGCACCCACCCACACCAACCCCACCCACCCACCCATTGCCCAGATCCCCCTCCCCTCTCGATGGCCTCGGACCTACCCACCACTCCCGTTCTGCCCCTGCTCCTAGACGGCCTCCAACACTACCCCCACCCCTACACACCCCAAACACTCCCCCCCCCCCCCCCCCCCCCACCCCCACACACACACACACACACACACACACAACACACACACACACAAAACACCCATGCCTCAGATCCCCCTCCCCGACCCCCCAAAACAAACCACCCCCCCCCCCCCCCCCCACCCCCCCAAAAAAAAAACCACCCCACCCCACCAAATGGGCCGGACCCCTTCCCCCGCTTGACGCCCACGGACCCTGCTCACCGCCCCCCCCCAACCCCCCAACACACACACACACACACAAAAAACACCCATGCCTCAGATCCCCCTCCCTTCTCGATGGCCTCGGACCTACCCACCACTCCCGTTCGCTGCCCCTGCTCCTAGACGTCATCCCACAACTCTCCACCCCCCCCCCCCCTCGCCCCCCCAAATGGCCTCGGACCACCTCCCCGCTTGACGGCCTCGGGGACCCACCCACCACTGTGTACGCCCGCCCCTGCCCCACAACGGGCTCTTACCCCAACCCCCGCCCCATCTCATCCCTCTCAGTGCCGGCAGAAAAAACCCCCACCCCCCCCGCCCCCCCATCCTCCCCTCCCCTCCTCCCTCCTCTTTCCCTTCCCACCAAGCCACCTGCCACAATTCTTCTATCTGTTTTTTATATCTAATTTTTGATATTGTGTATTTATAGATGGCTGATTCAGAGAATTTGGTACGATTAATGCTCCGTTATGGAGGATATTGGAAGGAAGTGAAACATACTCAAAGAAGAAAATATGTATTTGGTAGACAGAAATCTTTACTGGTTGATACAAGAAAATACACATTTGCAGAATTATAGACTGAAGCCTGTAAATTGGTCGAAGCAAGGACAAATGAGTTACTTGTGATCAAGTATTTATATCCAAATAGCAGTCCTCCAATTTATATGTCAATCAGTAGTGAAATTCAGCTGGAAACAACGTGGACAATAATTCAAGACTTGAAGCATAGCAATATCTATATATTAGTGGAGGACATAGGCGATCCTTTATCAGCGGTGTCTGCACCAAGGCTGACTCCTTTGACAGGAGAATCTTCTGTGTATCATAGTGTGTAAAGAGATGAATATATTGATTCAGATTTAGATGATTGTCCTTCTGATTCTAGTTTTCATAGTTTGATGTATTCTTTTGATGATGATGAAGATAAGGAGGAGGAAGATGATAATAATGAGTTAGTTGCTAAGCAGGAGCAAGAAAATATAAGACAAGGCGAAGAAGAAGAAGTAGAAGACAGAGCGGAAGATGATTTACTACCTTTACTTGGAAGATAATTTGAATGACAATGTTTTGAAAATAGGAGACATATTTGAAGATGTACATGCATTCAGATTGGCTCTTAGACAGTACTGTATTGTGTATAGATTTTAACCTTTGTTTGTGAGGAATGATCGTAACAGAGTAACAGTCAGATGTGATTTTGTGAATTGCCGATGGAGGCTTCATGCTTCAGAGAGATCTGATGGTTCAGGTTTTCAGATAAGAAAAATGAAACCAGTTCATACTTGTATTGTTGTCAATACTTCTGAAAACAAAATGGCAAATGCTGAATGGGTAGGCAACCAAGTTTTGCATTTGATGTGTGTTGATAAGTAAATCACAGTTAAGCAAATACATAATATGATGAATGAGAAACACAGTCTCAGACTGACTTATATGCAGGCATGGAGGGGAAAAGACTATGCTTACAAGATTATTCATGGCAATGAAGAAGAATCTTTTAATTTGTTTCATTCGCTGAAGGCAGAGTTGGAGAGGAGGCATCCTGGTAATATTGTGCACATTGCTCAGTGTCCAGATATGTCTTTTCAGAGATGTTTTATGTCACTACATGCTTTTAGTAGAGCTTTTCTTACTGGATGTAGACCTATACTGGGAGTTGATGGATGCTTTTTGAAAGAAAAATATAAAGACACATTGCTTTCAGCTTGTGAAATTGATGGGGAGAATAACATAATTCCAGTTGCATTTGCAGTTGTAGAAGTAGAAACATACCAATCTTGGTTATGGTTTCTACATAACTTGCAACGGGTTATTGAAAATTTGAATAGCTTGGCTATTATTTCAGATAAGCAGAAGGGTCTTTCTGATGCTGTGAAGAATATTTTCCCATGTGCTGAGCATAGAGCTTGTATAAGACATGTGATTAAAAACTTGAAAAGATTCTACCCTGGAAAAAGGTTAGAAAATTTGGTTTTTAATGTTTCAAATACATTTTTGCTTACTGAATTCGTGAAGTACATGGAAAGGATTAAACAGCTATCCATACCAGCTTGGCAGTACGTGAAAGATATAAATAATTTTGCATAGAGTAGAAGTCACTTCGATCATTTAGTGAAATATCATTATGTGACTAATAATATTTCTGAGTCATTTAACAGTTTTATTCAGGATGGTAGGGAGCTTCCCTTTTTTGAATTACTTGATTTCATCAGGCAGAAGATAATGGTGAAATTTGCCACAAGAAAAAATAAAGGATCCTACTAGTATGGAAAGCTAGTGCTAATAATAGAAACTTTTATTAGGAAAGTTTCACAAGAACGGGATGGATACCGTATTTGGAGGTCTTCTGATGATATTTCAGAGGTTAGTGATCCGACAGGCCAATGATTGTGGATATAAGGCAGAGGATTTGTGACTGTAGGCAATAGCAGCTGACAGGAGTGCCTTGCATTCATGTTATTGTTGCTCTCCTTGATGTTTGGCTTGATCCTATTGATTTTGTTGATGACTACTACACTTTGGAGACATACAAAAAAGTATATGATGTTCCTGTCACTCCATTGCCAAGCAAGCAATTTTGGGTGTCTGTGCCAAATGCTTTGCAAGTACTTCCTCCACGTTCAAGGAGATAACCTGGTAGGCCTAAGAAGAAAAGGATTAAGGATCCAATGAAAATATTAAGTAGAGCAATATATACTTGCAGTAGATATGGTTAGCTGGGACACAACAAGAGAGCGTGTAAAGAGCCTCTTGGACTACAACAACAAATTGATGTTTCTGGATCTAGCAGTAATCAACAGTCAGTAGGAAACCAATATGTTGGAGAACGTGGCATGGGAAGAGGAAGAGGAAGGTCTACCGTAATGACTTCAAATTTTAGTATGCATTTACCATTTGAGTTTTTCTTTTAAAAAATTGACAATTTTTTTCTTATTTTATGTGATTTTGAAACAATACGTTAATAAATGTCACTGTATTTTTTTGCAGGAAGTTCGTCAGATCTCTAGGATTAATTTTGATTGGGTAAACAATCTTCTCGAAAATGATGATGATGTCATGTTGCTTGGTTATCATAACTATGGGTGCATTCTGTTTGCAGGTACATATTTTTGCTAGATAGACTGGAGAGAGTTAGATGACAAGGTTTTGGATTAGCGACTCAGGAGGAACTGTCATTTCTTTTATCATCCACCTCTCTTTTGTTGAATGAGAAATGAGGAGTGTTATTTTAGACACTTGTTTTATTAATATTCTTCAAATTCTGATTTATAAAGAATAATGGAATGTTTTCTTTTTTGGTTGAATAATGGAAGGTTTGTTTTTGTTGGACAACAACAGAACTTGTTATATTGCTTTGTGTCTTGAACTTTCTACCTGCTATTTTTATCTGATTACTGATTAGGCTATATTGTTCTAGCAAGCTGCAAGCTTCTATTATTGTTCTGACAGGCTATATGTTATAAAATTCCAGGAATGATTGTCATTCAGTAGGAAGTGACTTTCTTTATCATCTCCAGTTTTACATAAATAGGGTTTATCCTTTTGGTGGGAGATCTGGATCTGGTGTGATTTCTCTCCGTACTCTTTCTTTAGTTGTTTCAAAACTTAAAATTTAAAATTACAAGTTTCATATTGTACATTTAAAAATAGATCCCTTGATTATTTTTTTAATAAATAAGTCAATATTTTAATCATATTTAATATTAAATTTCACACAAAAAAGACAGTGAAAGTTTTAAAATTTAAAATTTAAAATTACAAGTTTACTATTTTTTTATTTAAAAATAGACCACCTTTAATTTTTTTTTTATAAATAAGTCCAAATTTTATTTATTTTATAAGTAAATTTTACAAATAAATTATCGAAGGTTTTAAAACATAAAATTTAAAATTACTAGTTTCATATTGTACATTTACAAATAGATCCCTTGATTTTTTTTAAATAAATCAATATTTTAATCATTTTTAATATTAAATTTTACGGAAAATACAGTAAAAGTTTTAAAATTTAAAATTTAAAATTACAAGTTTACTATTTTTACATTTAAAAATAAACCACCTTTAATATTTTTTTTATAAACAAGTCCAAATTTTATTTATTTTATAAGTAAATTTTACAAATAAATCATCGAAGGTTTCAAAACATAAAATTGAAAATTACAAGTTTCATATTGTACATTTACAAATAGATCCCTTGATTTTTGTAAAATAAATTAATATTTTAATCATTTTTAATATTAAATTTTCAATAAAAACAAATAAAAAATTAAGGAATACATCTATTATGGTGTGTCGGAAACAGAAGTTTCAAGCACCAACTACATGTAAACAAAAGAAAAAACAAATTAGTAACTAAAAGAATAGATTAAAACATGTATGCTTTCTTCGGTCATCAGTGAGTTCTCAATCAGATAAACAAAATATACTGAAGATTGTAACAGTAATTAATATCCATTTTTCAGCTAACCCAGTGTGAGTTTCTTAATAAATACAATATTTCTCTCGACATAGTTCCAGAATATGATAATGAATAAATATCAAGAGGAAGGACTCTATATTCATTAGATTGCATTCCGCCTTGGTGTCAATTTAGTTCACAAAATGTAAAGAATCTTCGGTCCAATATACTCTTAAAAATAATTAAAATTAGCTTCCCCCAGTGAATGCCATAGATAAAGTTAAACATGAACCTACAATCACAAACAATAATATTTTAGTGATGACTTGTATCGTGAACAAAAGACTGAAGAGTATGCTGCTTGTACTGTCCAAACTAGATGAAATATTATAAGATGGGAATTGGCCAGCTAAATTCAACTCAACACTAAATAAACTCTTTGAGCTCAGTGGATGGGAATATCTGCCGGATGTGATTTGTTTGATCACTACAAGAAGATTACAACCTTCTTTCCGAGGGTGTAACTTTTCAGAAATAATGGAATTACATTAATACAAAATAATTCCTTTGACCAAATCTTCATGGTTATCCCTCGCCGATCAAGCATCAAGCATCAAGCATCAAACCTCGAATCCCAAAGCAAAGCTTTGTTCTCACTATATTTCCTCTGGTCAAAGTTTCGGTCATTGTTTAGATGTTTTATCCTAATTGGTAAATAATCTCCTACTTGGTAAATAACAGCTGTAACAGCTGGATAGCTACGAGGGAGGCCTAATTTTAGATGCCGTGTAAATTATACGCTATAACAGCTGGATAGCTACGAGGTAGGGAGGCCTAATTTTAGATGCCACGCGGTTAAACTCATTCATTATAAACAAACAAGTAAGATTACAAGCATCGAAAATATGATGGGCGATTGTATTTTTGAGTCGGAGAACCACGGCACTGCAGACTACCTCCTCCGGTTCCTCTTTACTGCTGTTGCTTCCAGAGCTACTTGTGGAGATGGTCTTCAGTGCTGTTGTTCTCCGGCTGGAATTTGTGGGCTTCTTGGTCGCGCCACCCCGCCGGTTTGCTAATCTTTCACACAAATTCGTCAAAAACAAACTCCCAATTGAACAACTGAAGCTCTAGATTCAATTCCCCAAACACATATCGATCAAAAAAAAAAAAACAAAAAACCAGTATTTTGTTCCAATCAACCAAAGAACGGCGATCAAATACCTGAGCGGCAGCGAGTCCTCGAGCACGTCCATCGTCTCCAAAGGGCTCTTGAGACGGCTCTGAACCTCCGTCGAGTCGCCGCCGTCGTCGGATCCCGAACAGTCTTTGTCCCTCCCGATCGACGAGCTGCACGACTCCTCCGGAGTTCCTCCGGCGATCTCCGGCGAGCCGCAGGCGGGGAAGCGCCCGATCCCCTGGGCCGCCCCGGCCGTCCGATCTCGCCCAGCAACAACCGACATCGGAGGGTTGGCAAAACTGAGCCGAAACCAACGATCCAGATCTCTTCGCTGAAGAAAAGAAGCGGAAGATGACAGATAATGGGAAGACATGCAAAATTAAGAAATAATTAAGAGCGAAATTGTGTGTTGTTTTACATAAATACCCCTTTAAAATCTCACATTAGCTGCACGACTCCTCCGGAGTTCCTCCGGCGATCTCCGGCGAGCCGCAGGCGGGGAAGCGCCCGATCCCCTGGGCCAGCCCCGGCCGTCCGATCTCGCCCAGCACAACCGACATCGGAGGGTTGGCAAAACTGAGCCGAAACCAACGATCCAGATCTCTTCGCTGAAGAAAAGAAGCGGAAGATGACAGATAATGGGAAGACATGCAAAATTAAGAAATAATTAAGAGCGAAATTGTGCGTTGTTTTACATAAATACCCCTTTAAAATCTCACATTTCGATTGATTCAACTCGCATATATGCTCCTTCTAAGCCATCTTAATATATATATATATATATATATATATATAGCTCTTTAAATTTTATAAAAAATCTTGTTAACGTAATAATTATGTATGAAAATTACTTAATTATTTTTCGCCTTTTGCTTTCAAAAAAAAATATTATTAAAAAATTAAGTATTAGGGCAATCGAAACTGAATTGAAACTAAATAATTTTTTTAATTTTTTATTAACATTATGTAAAACATGATTGACAAAATTTTTTACTGATACCTTCCTAAAAATATATTTGAAATAATCTTAAATTTTCAAGGAGTCATATTTAAAATATCAAAATATCATAGAGACACATGTAACAAATTTTATTTATTAATTTTAAATATTTGTGTATATACTACACAAACTACACATAAATTTGATATATTATTTTCACAGAGATTTGTTTGTAGGAGTAGTTTAGCCATTTCATTTGATATTGTAAAGTTTTAGGAGGTATAAAACAAAAATATACTCTCAAAGTAAATTCCAAAAGAAAGGAGATGGATGTGCAAAAAAAACATAGTTTTGTTAGGCACATTATATATTTGAAGATAAACTTTACAAAGGCATGTGCTCAATTTCATAATTTTACAGGGGTGCATAGGAAAACATCCCCATTTTATGGATTAAGAAATAGAAACGGAGCGCTGTTACGAAACTAATCCCTTGTTAGTGCTAACAGTAGCTTTGCCTATATTTACAGAGTGCAATGTGGCAAAGTAGCCTACATGACATGTATTTGTTGCACGTGCCACGAATGGAGTGGTGGTTAGTGTGGTGGAGGATGCTGTGATCGGACGGCAGAAAGATTTGGTTTGAAGGAAGACGATTGTAGTTTAAGATGGTGACGAGTGTTTTGGAATATTCGTTGGTAGATAAATTATATGCCAACCAATTATATGTCACGACGCTCGGGTAGTTCGGTCATCGACTGGATCAACGGATCGGATCCAAGCAGTTCGGCAGCATCTCCGATTCTCCGCACTAAAAAGTAGATCTACTACATTGGACACCAATTAAAATCTTTGCCGGTCTTCAACAAGCGAGTCATTACCAGTTCGGTCGAATCCACCATCAGCCAGCTCTAGACCAAATCAGCTCGTACCTCGATTGTTGCAGATCGAGGTCAGCTACTGAGCTTAGGAGCTATGGGGCCTGTTTAGTATAAATTTTTAACAATTAAATGATTTTATTTTAAAATAATAATTCTAGTTTAATTATATTTTAAATTAAGATTAATTATTTCAATTAAAAAATGAGATTATTTCGAATAAAACGTTAGCCTGAGCTCCTCCAACGGTAAGCCAATCTTCTAAAAATCAACATGCTACTTGATCTAAGAGTCGAGTTGTAGTGCGAAAATCTCTCTTTTTCTCTCACTTTCACAAAAAACTTTTTTTAAAACTGATCTAAGATTTTACCAAATGACTTATTTTATTATTACGAACTTTATTTATTTAGTTAATAGCGTCTTAATTTATTTATTTGACTTGCCAATAGCTTCTGTAATTTTATGCAAGTGCGTACTTACAACGGAGAGAATTCTGTGATTCTATGATGGAGCAATTAACAAAGATCCATTCAAGCTTGGTGAGGGAGTTGATGTACGTGGTGTGCGCGGCATATGAATCAGATCGCTTGTCATTGGACTGGTCCTTACAATTAGGACCGCCGATGATGGTGCCGGTGAGCTCATTCATGTTAGGCATATCCTTTCTGAACCTCCCACAGAAAAGATAGGGACGAAGGCACCACGGTGATGGGTTTGTTTCGGCAGGTTCCCTGATGGTTACTTCGTAAGAGATATCGGCAGATGGGTAAATCGCAAAGCGCATTTATCAAATGCAGGGTGACCCAGGGTGCAATAGTACCAGCTAATGAGATCGTTTTTCGCTTGAAGAAATTTAATATAGACGCAGCAATTCTGAAACTTCATTTTGAAAATGATTACGATAGTATAGAGGATTTGGTACGCAATGGAGAAGAAGGCATATATGTTGCTGAGCTATGTTGAGGAAACGTCAGAAAGCAACGACAATTGCTGGAGAAGATATGTATGGGTGCTATGTGCCCGGGCCTTGCTGAATAAACGCATGCTATGTACCCAAACAAACAAATGAATTTGTGGAGAACTCCTCTTAAGATCATATAAATTATAAAAGCTCCATGCCACTTCATTAGGATTGTGTTCTGATTCCTCAAATCTTCATCTAAAATCCTAGAGCTTGAATATACGCCAAATCTTCACAAGTAAGTAAAAATACCACACCAACATTGGATCATTTACTTGGACTTGCTCTAATGGATTGAGGCAGCTTCCATGCACAATGAGAAGCTGCATATATACTTTACATCAGGCACAAATTTCGACAATTTGAGTTAAAATCCAATTTAGATATCCAGATTTTTTTGAACAAAATAGATTAGCAAATAATCCATGCATTGCTCGACTTTAATTGGTGAAAGGTCAAACGGGTCAATTCAACATTCTATATACAAGAGCAAATTGTCGGTGCCACACAACACACAAACAATCCCCTCTGTTTTTGGGATCTTTGCTTCAGTTCGGATCAACAATTATGCTGATAACAACACAGTAAGCTAAATAAATTTCTGAAAGCTCCAATTTGCAATATTCTCTGTATGAATTGAGAAACTTTTATCCAACTACCAAATTCTATATCAGCATGAACATGAACAAAGGCTGATGATGCCGTCTTACATGTCATGGCTTTCGCCACTCCCAAATATATATCGCCGTGAACAGAGGCTGATGATGCCTTCTGCTTTTGCCTCTCCAAAAGATGTAAAACATCAAAAAAAACTTTTTGGTTTTTGGCGTGTTAGCATCTCCTTATAAGGTCAACAACATTTTGAGCAATCTCCTCTTTTGCTTGCACAGAGACTGGAACATCTCCAATATACATGTCAAAGAAAGCCCCTGCAGATCACGTCAGGAAGGAAAAAGAGACATGTTAAACACATCAAACTAGAAACAATATTCACATCAATCGGAAAACTATCAATTGTTTCTCAGAATATATGGTTTAGACTGATATTTCCACAAGCTCAAAAGATAAATAAGAAAGCTTTGTCCACATTCCTAGAATGAAGTTTTGCAAAATAATATCAAAGCTTCAAATGACTGCTAGCTAGAATATAGTATGCATGCTCTACTAAAACTGGATGCATTGGCAAAAGTCTTTTGCAAAAACCACCTGACTTACTAGTTCATTGCAAAATTGGGGAAAAAAAACCATGAGGGCCCATTTGATTTGTGACCAACAAACATGATGATCACGTTTTGTAACAGTGACATCTAGTTCATTCTAGCTCAAAATTCTAACAAGTTTGTTACAACTAAATCACAATGATCTCAAACCAAACAGACTGAATAGTTCTTTTAACCATTAATTCCCCATCTAAGAGGTACCCAATCCCTCATTTCTAAAGTTTAATTCCTTTTGTTTTGGAGTTCAACACCAATTGCTAGGTAGTTACATTGAGTTCCAAAAGTAAACCAAAAAAAGGAACAGGGATTTCAAGGATTTTTAGCTCAGGTGAAGCTAAACAAAGTTCAGGTGATATTTTGTACAACAAAGGTTTTTACTAGATATTCAAAAGAGAGATGTTTGTTCAAAATAAACCAATGCACAAGTGGTATCTTGTAAAAAAAAAGAAACTAAAAAAAAAAAAGAAGTCAGCCTGCTACAAACAATTTTATAACAGACAAACTATAAACACAACAACAAGTTACATAATCAAAGAATAAAAAAAATGAGATTTTAAGTTTTAAAGGTGTCTCAGAATGCAGAGGCATATCAAAAGTGTTGTGATTGAAATAATTAGATTTCCCCTTATTGAGTACCATAAAAATGTGCACCCTACCACTTGGGACACAACAGCAGCTCGCCATCAATTGTTCTAGTAAGCAATCATGAATAATCGTGAATGCTTGTGATAGTTGCCTTGTGATTGCCCATGAATCAAAAAGAATAGAAATAGAGTCCAAGGGAAATAGAAGTGTATAAGATTGTTGACGATGATTGTATATGTATCCAAAATTCCCACATTTCAGATGATAATGCGGATCATTATACACAAAGAAACACACTCCAATGCTTACTGATGTAATTGTTGGAGATATAGAATTGTTTATTGATGGATTTTCTCCTTCCACAATCAAAATTTCAACATTCCGTAGTTCACTAAAGAAGTATAGGCAATTCATGCAATAACTAAGAAACTAGAAAAACCAAAACTGTGAGTGACTTCTACCATATAATAGGTGGGTACTATGCAGGATATAACATTCACTTGCTATAATACATTTTTGTTTATATTAAGTCATATTAAACAATATCCTTGAATTAAACCTCTTGCATTACAAACGTCTGATAGACATATACGTTAAGGCATATGTCTTCTAAGTTAAAGTCAAATTTTACTTTTCCTTAAATGAATAAAATTTTAGTCCACAAGTAGATAAAAGAAGTAGTTTTTTCAAGATATTGTGTCTCGCAAAAATTTGAGATATAACGACTAGTTTAAGATCAATGTTGACTATACTTCTCTCCGAAGGAACTATATTACACTAAGTAAAGGTTTAAACCTAGAAGCAATCAACAATAACTGAGCGCGACTTGAGTCACGTAGGAATAAAACTCATATGATCACGCGTTACAGTCATCGGCACCACATGGTAAAATTCAAATCTCAAGATGTCAACTAATTCATTTTTTTGTAAGATGATATAGAGTTTTCTAAAATTGTCGACTGATTCTTTTTTTGTTGGTTGAACCAGATTTTTGTAGCGTGATTTAGTTTTATATTGTGATCCATTTCTTTTATATATGATTCGTTTTTCTATTTTATGATCCACATTTTTGTCACCAAAACTTTCGTCTTCGGATCTGGATTTCACCACACGGTGACTTATAATCATAGTGCGTGATCAGATGGTCCTACTCCTGCATGACCCAAGCCAAACTATTTTGATTTTCCTATTTATTTAGTTATTTATATGTTTATTTTTTTTTATTCTAGCTTTTGAGTCAAGAGGTGAATGTTGGAGATTTGTATGTAAAAGTTAAAATGCAACTGTTGGTATCTAAAACACATCAATGGATGTATTTCAACATGATAGAGAGAAGTGTTGGAGCAATTGGAGAGTGAATAATGATTCACATTATGATCCTTAATGCAAAGGTGTTAGGTAAATTTGTAAAAGTATGGGTCATCCCACTTCTCCAAAATATATATACATATATAAGACAACACCAAAAATCTCTGCTCTCTTTCATTTTCTCTTAAAGTTCTACATATTCCTCACTCCCTATCTCCACTCCTTTCATTTAGTGGTTACGTTCAGAAATTTCACATTTTCATGAATACACTATACTCTAGAATGGTTGGTGGCAAGCTATTATTGTATCTTGGGAGTATAAAACAAACCCCTGTGCACAAAAAAAAAAAGCACTAATCTACTTCAAGAACTGTGCTTCCTACACATCTTTGCCTCTTGAACCACCTCTAGAACTTAATCTCTCTTTCTAATATTTTATCATTTAATGATTACGTACCTCAAAAGGATCATCTAATTTATTACAATTTCAAGGCTACAAGTGGATCAAATCAAACTGAGTTCAACATTATCCAATCCAGTCCCATTAGACATGGGTCTGATTGAATCAGTTCATATGAAACTAAATTTCGGATATGATCATTCACTTTTGTTTGATGTTAAGTCAACTAACTAGATTTATGAGATGCTGATCAGACCAAATGAAGTCACACTTATCTCAATCCAAAATCCACTCCAAAAGACTTTGGATCAAGTAGTTTGAACCATACTCATCTGATGTAAAATGGATCAGGTCAGATGGGGTCATTTTTGCATCAGTAATGTACTTTACAGCGGGTTGATCCAATCCACCCGCAATCATACGTATTTCACAATTTTCTGGCCATAAAATTTTCATAGCAAACCTTCTCCTAGTAATTACTTCTTTTAGTTTCATTTGCTATTTTTTCTGACAGAAAATGTGTTTGAAGTTGCAGACAAGAAGTGCCGAAATAAGAAGGTATATTGAAGCTCTGAGTTCAAACCCATCCTATGGTGATAACAATTGATAAAATAGTATAAGTTTGTCCCCAAGTTAAAAATTAATTAAAAAAGCTTAGCCCGAGTTTCAATCAAGACGTTCTTTAAAATAGTATCAAGAGTTAAAACTGCTAGCTAGAGTACAGTGTGCATGTTTTGTAAGAATTAACTATTTAACTTACTGCATAGATCCTTGCTGTGTGCTGCACCAATTTGTTTACCTCCAACTGCATGTAATTCAAATTCAACAGGATCTAAGAGAAACTAAGTCTACCAAGAGATAAAAAACAAATACAGAATTGAAGAATACACACTTTTCTGTTATTAGCTGGCCATCAGCTGTTTGCCTAAAGTAAATAGTTGTGCCCTGAAAATATTGTACTATGAGTTATGATACATCTAACAAGAACATAAATATCTTAATTGAAGATGAATGCAGGTGTATAATGTGAAAATTTACCACAGGTAATGGTATATCTTGTGTAAAACATGAACCAAAAGCTCTCAAGCAATGATAATCTGTTTCAGGATTCATCTTATTGAAAAAGCAAAAATATAGTTAGAATGAGTTCACCAAGGAAAATATCCATCATAGAGAAGAAGGGCAAGAACTATTGCCAACAAATAATACCTTCTGTAATCGAGTGCGGAGGGATTTCTCGAAGGCACTGTAACAATTTGTGGGAATGTGTCATTAGGATATTCCTTCTTATGTGTTCTTCATTTGGAAAAAATAACAACTGAAAGAACAAATAATTCCGGGAAGTATATGTGACGGCATAGATTTTTCTGAGCACATTATTGCATGCATGACAATATACCGAATATGCATTATGCCATCCCCTAGCCATTCCTTTGCTCAACCGTGAAAACATCCAGAGGGCAAAAAAGATGGTAATAAAGTAACTTACAAACAACATGTAAAATAGCACAAGTAATTTCTACCCGTTATGTTGAACAACATTTAATTAACAGAATTATGAAACTCAACCCTTTTTTAAGGCGTTGATATAATCTACACAAACCAAGAAACTAGAATTCAGCCAAAAGAATTTCCCAAGCTAATTAAAAGAGCTGTTTCATAATCATTAGCTTTATCTGGAAAGTTCAACCCTAACTTAAAGTTTAGCAGCACTAGAAATATAAGAAGCTTCAGAATAGAACTGATTACTTACTCACGCACAGCACTGATCTTGAGGCCATTGCAGTTGACAACTAGCCTGACAAATATGAATATTCTCCCTGCATCACAGTCAAATGATTCTTGTCTTCCTGACAGGAAATTCTTGCTTTTTGAAATAAAATTTGAAATACACCCTAACAAATGATGAACCACAGATTTTATCCCTAGTTCACTAAAACCGAAAGAGCACCTCAGGAGATCTTCAAAAAATTCTAAGCGGTTCTTCAACTCAGTGATTGGCACAGAAGCATACTTGGGACCAAGTTTTTCACAAACTGAATCAGGATGAATATCTGAATGGAAATGGCACAACAAGTCATACGGACTAATAAACTAGGAAAACCGTTCTAGCTAATAGGAAATTGAGCGTCTTGTGTAATAGATAGAAAGCTCAAAAATTATCAATATATGGCAAAAGCAAGTACTCACATAAGCCAAATGCATAGACTCTCAAAGATTTGATCTTTATCACTCTCATACTTCTAGAACCAGTTCCAACAAGTACCTGCAAAATACATTTTCAGTTTTCCAATACATCAACAGTGATGAATAATATACATATTCAGCACTAAAATAAGAAAGAAGAAATCAGGACAGAAGCTGCCACCAAATTAAATAACTCTAAATTTTATCTGAGACAGGTAGTCTTTCAGTTCAGCCAAAATTGTGCCAGAAACCTGAACCAGTTAGAGATTTCAAATGATATAGTCCAACACAACACCCAATCTACAAGATGAAACATAACCTAGTGTTCCAAACTTTTTATAAGGCATGAAAGGTCCACGATCCCCAATCGAACACCTCCTTTCTCCTCCCCCACCTTGCATTTTCTTTTTTAATTTGCAAACACTTTTGTATTTTTTAGACTTTTATCACAATGATATTTGAATTAGTCCAAACCAAGATTTCATCCTTTTGGCCAAGATTGACACGGGAGAAAATATGCGCGGGGGCACAAAAGATGCTACAAGTTCCCATGAAGCCATAGAATGTGTCTTGTCCATCATGCCGTTTCCTCCTTTTAAGGTCTACCACTATTATTACTCCTCCTTTTGCTATTGTATCTTATTAGTTTTAGGAGAGCGCTAAAAAAGTAACAATATTTACCAACATTTGTTGCTTATGTTTATCGAAGTCAAACAAGTTCCCCATTACATAAGTACAAAATATGGTTATGCAAAGGAGAAAGGAATAAATAATCATGTGGATGAATATTTATGCATTTAATCTTCTAGTTTGAATTCAAATACAGAGAAACAGATATGCCCATGTCTTAATTACCGAATAGAACAGACTTCCATGTGATGTGCCAACCTATGTAAGTTTGAAGCAACCAATTAATGCTACAAAAACTTTAAGTACTTAATATGCAATAGTACACATAGGTAGTATCTCATTTGTCTACCAGAAATATGTATCTTACATGAAAGATGCACGCATTTAGACAAATTTGCTGGTAAACAGAAAACATCACATTCTGAATTATCACTACGGCATCCCACACTATGATAAAATGCCATAAATAAGCACATGGGACAATAATACACTAAGTCGATGCATTAAGGGCAGACAGACCTCCATGGTCTGCTTGGAACCAGCTTCAGCAGCTGAAGGACTGTCTAAAATTGCAGGGAATGTAATGCCAGTTGTTGGTTCAGTTGCATCTTTTGTCCATGTTATGTTTGATGTTGTAAGAGTAGAACATCCATGATGGCCATCTTCTAAGGATAACTGATCCATGCTCTGACTTAACTGTTCATCAGCTCTTTCCAGTGGAATAGATTCAAACAGTGCCTTTGAGGAACTTATACAAACCAACAAAAAAACAAAGTTAGGAAAAGAAAATCACCCGCAAATTCAAAATAATTAACTACACAAAGTTCCTAATTACCTTACTATTCGCTACATGCAGAAAATTAATCAGATGAGCAGAGTACAACATGATGTCAAGAAGAGAACACATGGTCAATAATATTTCAGATATTGGCCTGCCATTCTACTTTATATCTGACAAAATTTAGTCTACCTCAGAAATAGATGCAGAAGAATATGAACCAGAACCAGATACTCACAAATTATCAAATGGTGGTATAACAGCTGCAGCTAAAGACAGCATTGGAAGAGCTTCAACCTCCTTCAACAGGTGTTTCATAGTTGAACCAACAAGCTTGACAAAGAGAAACTGAAACGCAGATCTAGTTGATCTCGAACCAAAATGCAACATACAAAAATGTCCTCTACAGGAAGTAAAAGGCTTAATTTGCACAGAAGATTGAGCTTTTCTTGGTCTTGAACCATGTGAGTTTCTTCCAGACAAATCTCGGCACGCATTAGATGACCTGGCAGAGAGCCAGAAAATTAGTCCTCCAGCTAACTTAGAGATGCAGCCAAATGCTTCTTGAACTGCTAAACTTCCAGATGTATAAATATGGTGGCCATTACAAAGAGAATTGTCAACCAATAAGCATAATCGATACAACAGATGTCCACCAAATGCTTCAGAAAATTGAAAGTCTATAGGATCACTGTATGGACATCCACCATCAAGCTCTAGATTTGTGAAGAACCAACCATTCCGCATATCTGGTTATTCACAGATCAAACAAATTTAAAAACCTGGGAGTACAGTTAAGTGGAAAGGTTCCACTTGCCAAAAAGCTAGAGCACAACTTGCATTGCTTGTTTTTAACAAAACATTTCGAATATACACATTTCGTCAAATAAAGGAAAAAAAGGAAGATATCATAGCATATTGAAGGAAAACAAATGAGATTTGAGGGTGCGTTTGGTTCGGGCTCAGAACCATCCTATCCTGACCAATCCACTATCCAAACACCAAAAAGATAGTTAGACTATTTTTTCGTTACTTTAAAAAATAAATTACCATACTACTCTTACATTTATTCATTCAAACCTCAATAAATAATATACCCAATGATATAAAGGTCCAAAAAAAATTTAAATCCTTTACTAGCCAAATTAGCATCCAAATACCAAAAATTTAATCAGATTATCTGTTTGTAGTTTAAGTCTTGATCTTGAATTTGAGCTTAACTTTGATTTCGAACCAAATGGTACCTGTAGGTTTAAGAGCCCTGAGTACCTACTAGTAAACCATCTAAGATTCCCATGTAATGTGATCTGCACATGCCTATTTCCAACTGGTCCAACTTTAACCAAATGACATCAAAATTCAGAGTAAACAATGAAAACTGAAAATAACTAAATAATTTATTAATGTCATGACATTAAGTACAGTACCAAGCATAAATAAAAATACAAACTCCCACTAAATCAAATGGCATCAAATGCAACAACACCCATATTTGTAACATGATCATGAAAGGCCTTGGGTGCTAATGCCTTAGTGAGCGGATATGCAATCATATAGTTTGTTCCTACATGCTCAATACTAATGAACCCACTCTGAATTCTTTCCTTCACAACAAGGAACTTAACATCTATATGCTTAGATTTTGAAGAGCTCCTGTTGTTATTTGAGTACAAGACTGCTGCTCTACTGTCACAATGCAACTTAAGTGGCCTTTCAATACCATTAACTATTTGCAGTCCTGAAACAAAGTTTCGCAGCCACATAGCTTGATTAGATGCCTCATGACAAGCTACAAATTCAGCCTCCATAGTGGAGATGCAACGAGTGTTTGTTTGACACTCTTCCATGAAACTGCACCTCCAGCTAGCAGAAAAAGATAGCCAGATGTCGATTTACGACTGTCTTGGCATCCAGCAAAATCAGAATCAGAAAACCCAATGATGTCAAGTATATCCGACTTCCTATATGTGAGCATTAAATCCTTTATGCTTTGTAAGTATCTGAAGACTCTTTTGGCTGCTACCCAATGTTCTCTTCCTGGATTAACTTGATATCTACCAAGCATTCCAACAATATATGCGAGGTCCGAACGAGTGCAAACCTGCGCATACATAAAGCTCCCTACCACTGATGCGTAAGGAATATTTTCCATAAACTTGGAATCAATATCAGTTTTGGGACACTGGTTCAAACTAAATTTATCTCCTTTAGATACGGGGGTATCATGTGGCCTGCAATTTTGCATGCTAAATCGTTTTAATAGACTTTCGATGTAACCCTTCTGTGATAATCCTAAAACTCCTCGTAAACGATCACGATGAATTTGGATCCCTAATACGAAGGATGCTTCACCAAGATTTTTCATTTTAAATTGTTCCGAAAGAAATTTCTTGGTTTCTCGAAGCAGTTCTACATCACTACTAGCAAGCAAAATATCATCCACATATAAGATTAAGAAAACAAATCTACTCCCACTGAACTTATGGTATACACAATATTCAACAGGGTTCACTTTAAATCCAAATGAGAGAACAACCTGATGAAACTTTTGATACCATTGACGGGAAGCTTGCTTAAGCCCATAGATGGATTTCTTAAGTTTACAAACCAATTGGCTAGATTCGTTGGAATCCAACCCCTCCGGTTGTAACATATAAATTGTTTCCTCAATGTCTCCATTAAGAAAAGCGGTCTTTACATCCATCTGATGTAACTCAAGATCAAAATGCGCTACAAGTGCCATGATGATCCTAAAAGAGTCTTTCGAAGAAACTGGAGAGAAAGTCTCGTTATAGTCAATGCCTTCCTTTTGGGTGAATCCTTTGGCGACAAGACGAGCTTTATATCTTTCTACATTACCTTGTGAATCCCTTTTGGTTTTAAAAATCCATTTACAACCAATAGGTTTCACACCTTCAGGCAATGAAACAAGATCCCAAACGTCATTGTCTTTCATGGATTGCATTTCCTCACCCATGGCATTAATCCACTTGTGAGAGTTGGAACCATTGACTGCTTCATGGAAGGTGAGTAGATCCTCTCCCTCTAAGCCAATGTTATTCTCATGTTCCTGAAGAAAAACAACATAATCATCTGAAATTGCTTTTCTCCTTTCTCTAGTGGATCTTCTTAAAGGCACAGGCTCTTCTTGAATTTGAGTATGTTGAGTTTGATCCACATTTTCCTCATGAATAATGGATTGAGGAATAACTGGATGATCTTGATGAGTTGGAAGTTCAGCATTGTCTTGGATTTGTACCGGATGTTGTTGAATCATGTTAGGAATGAAAGCTTGATCATGATCAACAACTACTGTAGGAAAAGGAATATTTTCCAACTCCTCCTCAAGCACAAAACCTTTAACATTATCTTCCCCCCCAAACTCAACATCCTCAAAGAACCGAGCATTTCCCGTCTCAAAAAATGTTCTTGTTTTAGGATCGTAGAATTTAAACCCTCGTGATCTTTTAGCATATCCTACAAAATAACTACTAACAGTTCTTGCATCCAGTTTCTTTTCATTTGGCTTATAAGGCCTTGCTTCAGCTGGACATCCCCAAACTCGTAAGTGCTTTAAGACAGGTTTCTTACCCGTCCATAACTCATAAGGGGTTTTGTTAGCAGCTTTTGTAGGAACTCTATTGAGAATATACATTGCGGTCTTTAATGCATCTCCCCATAGTGAGTGAGGTAAAGTTGTACGACAAATCATACTTCGTACCATATCCTTAAGGGTTCTATTTCGTCTCTCAGCTACACCATTCATGTTCGGAGAACTCGGCATGGTGTATTGAGGAACGATCCCACACTCACTAAGAAATCTAGCAAATGGACCTGGACGTTGTTCACCTGATCCGTCGTACCTTCCGTAGTATTCACCACCACGATCAGATCTTATAGCCTTAATTGATATACCATGTTGGTTTTCAACTTCGGCTTTGAACAACTTAAAAACATCCAATGCTTGTGATTTCTCATGAATTAAATATAGGTAGCCATATCGAGAGTAATCATCTATGAATGTGATAAAATATTGTTGACCATTCCAAGAAGCTGTAGGGAACGGTCCACAAATATCTGTATATATCAAGTCTAAGACTTCCTTAGCTCTCTCAGCTCCTACTTTGCTCTTATTTGTAGTTTTTCCCTTTATACACTCAACACAAATATTATGATATGAATCATCAAGTTTTTCAAGAATTCCTTCTGACACAAGTCTGTCAATTCTCCTTTTAGAGATATGACCCAAACGCTTATGCCATAATTTAAAGGAATTTTCATTTGAAAATTTGCGTTTAGTGCTTTTTGTTTCAGTATTATGGGACTCACTGTATGAACTTTCTATATGAAGCAAATAAAGGTTGTCATTATCAGTTAAATGACTGATTCTGTACAACACAGAATTAAAATAGATATCGCATTTTCTATTACCAAATGAACAAACAAATCCTTCTTTGTCCAAAATAGAAATTGATATCAAATTCCGTCTAAAAGACGGTACAATAAATGTATTATTTAATTCTAAATAAAAACCAGTACGTAATAACAACCGAAAAGTCCCAATGCCCACAACTTCAACCCCTTTTCCAGCCCCCATATAGATGTACTTCTCGTCATCATTTGGCTGTCGGGAGTTCAGGCAACCCTGCATAGATATACTTATGTGAGTTGTGGTAGCCGAATCCAACCACCAAGTATATCTAGGTACTGAAACTAAATTAACTTCTGAATTAACAAGAGCAAAAGATGTACCTTTCTTCACTCGCCAAGCGTGAAATTTGGCACAATCTTTCTTAAAATGGGAAGAGTCCTTGCAAAAGAAGCATTTCTTTTCCTTATGTCCCTCGGACGTATTTTTCTGCTTCTTTTGCAGTTCTTTCACCGCAACATCTTTAGTTTTTCTCTTCTTGCCTTTTCCGTAAGAAGATGATGCCAAATGAGCACTCTCAGTTTTATTGTGTTTCATCCTGTCTTCCTCTTGCACTAAATGAGAAATGAGCTCATTCATTGTCCATTTCTCCTTCTGACAATTATAGCTCACTTCAAATTGACTGAATTGCGGAGGAAGAGAAATCAACACTAAATGAATGAGCAAGTCTTCCGAAAGCTCTAATTTTAGTGTTTTTAATTTCCCTGCAAGATTAAACAATTCGAGAATATACTCCCTTATGTTCCCGTTACCCTTATACCTCATGGAAACAAGTTTTCTTAAGGCTGCACTTGTTTCCGCCTTATCGTTTTCATATAGCGCTTTTCTTGGGTTTCAAGGAACCTTTTAGCATCAGTCTCCTCAGACATAGTGTCCAAAAATGTCTCTGGGATAGCATTTTTCATTATCATAAGACTCAAGCGGTTAGAGCGTTCCCACCTCTCAAAAGCTCTCCTATCATTAGCAGAGCTTTCATCTGTAAGAGGTGCAGGACGTGGCTCCCTCAATGCTAGGTCAAGTTCCATACATCCCAAGACTATAGATACCTTATTTTTCCAAGTCTTAAAATTGCTCCCATTGAGCACTGGAATGCCATTGATATTGGCAGTGACAGCAGAAGCATTCACAAAGTCAACTGAAAGAGAACAAAAATTCAAAACACAATCAGCTCACAAAAAGAAATTAAATCTCATCTCAAGATACCTAGCACAACATTGAAATTAAGTCTTTGGACAAAATTCAATTTGCAAGTGGTACTCTTGGTGTGGCAATCAAATATTGATAATAAAGTCCTGTCAAATAATAAGCCTTTCTTTGGACCGACTTATTACCCACATGGATAAAACCAAATAATTGTCACATATTTATTACCACAAATATGCTTTAATTTCGGCCAAATAATAACCTTCCTTTGGGCCGGTTATTACTCGCATGAAACTTCAAGCATGTAATGTCTGCTTTAATTTCGGCCAAATAATAACCTTCCTTTGGGCCGGTTATTACCCGCATGAAACTTCAAGCATGTAATGTCTGCTTTAATTTCGGCCAAATAATAACCTTCCTTTGGGTCGGTTATTACCCGCATGAAATTTCAAGCATGTAATGTCTTCCTAATATTTTTAATTTAATTCAATCTACACAATAGATATTACTTTGGCAACATATTGCTTAAACCAAATTAAATTAAAAATATTAGTAACTGAATCCATCATTTGAATTAAACCAAAACCATAATCAACTTAAATTAAACTTAAACCAAAATCAACTTTAAATTAAACCTAAACCAAAACTAATCATCTTCTCCATCCTCAAACCCTAACCCTAATGCCGCTGCAGCCGCCGCCGCCAGGCCATCACGCCGTCCGGCCGGCGCGCAGTCACGTAGCCACCGCCGCAGCCCTAGCCGCTTGCGCAGCAGCATGCCAGCGGACCCGCACGCCGCCACAGCCCGAGCCGTCGGCGCAGCAGCATGCCAGCGGACCCGCACGCCGCCGCAGCCCGAGCCGTCGGCGCAGCAGCATGCCAGCGGACCCGCACGCCGCCGCAGCCCGAGTCGTCGGCGCAGCAGCATGCCAGCAGACCCGCACACCGCCGCAGCCCGAGCAGCCTGCCGCACGACGCCTGCCTGCGCACGCCGCCGAGCCGTCGGGTCCCGTGCTGCCTGCGCACGACACCTGCCTGCGCACGCCGGAGCACAGCGGACGATCGGGGAAGAAGATGGAGATTTTTGCAAGTCTAAGACTAATTTTCTATTCTCAAAAACCCAACATGAACCTGGCTCTGATGCCAATTGTAAGAAATTCAAGGAACATGTCATTGATAATCCAGAAACATTCATGTCAGATCTTTGAGAAAAATGAAGAACACGGAAGCGTACCTGATTCCATTGGGTAGATTAAAGAAGTCTGAAACCCGATCAAGTCTACTGCGCTCTGGCTGCGAAGAAGGCGAAGTCACCGGAGGCGGTGCTTAGGGAGAGGATGGCGGCGCTGGAGGAGTTAGGTTTTGGGAGGAGGTCTTCTGACTGTTTGGAATTTGACGACTGATGGATGTCCAGGGTTTCTCAATCCCTTTTCCTTTATATACTAAATTTCACAGTCAGGGACCACACCCATAAATCTTAATGGGTTAACCATACCCATAAATCTTAATGGGTTAATTGTTGATTAGTCCATCAATAATTAACAATTAAACCCCAAGAATTCTACACATTTACAATTTAGCCACCACACTTGTATTTTAGATGACAAATACCCTAAATTAAATAGATCACCTCAATTGGGTCCTTATACCATATAATAGAAATATATACACAATAATTTCATGCAATACATGTACGTCTACATGTCCTTATGCATAAATATACATGATTTATAGTCCAAATTCTAACATCCCAAAAAAGACAGAAATGAGCATATCAAACCAAACCAATAAGCAACAGAATGTCAATTTTTAAAGAGTATAGATGATTGTTCACCACAAAATAGCAAACAATATAGGATTAGGAAAAAACCACACTGAGGGAATATTAAATATCACATGATTTCTGTTTAGCTAAAAGTATGCAATCAATATAGAAAGTAAAACCACTTCAAAAGATCGAGCACTTCTTCCCCAACGATGAATTTCTGTACTTTTAGTCCTCCAAAAGATGAAATTTGAATGCATTATGAAGCATTCAAATTCAAGTAGAAAACTAAAAAGATAAAACAAACACCTGTGCACAAAAAAAAAGCACTAATCTACTTCAAGAAAAGTGCTTCCTACACATCTTTGCCTCTTGAACCACCTCTAGAACTTAATCTCTCTTTCTAATCTTTTATCATTTAATGATTACGTACCTCAAAAGGATCATCTAATTTATTGCAATTTCAAGGCTACAAGTGGATCAAATCAAACTGAGTTCAACATAATCCAATCCAGTCCCATTAGAAACGGATCTGATTGGATCAGTTCATACGAAACTAAATTTCGGATATGATCATTCACGTTTGTTTGATGTTAAGTCAACTTACTATATTTATGACACTATCCATAAGATCAGATGTTGATCATATCAAATGAAGTCACACTTATCTCAATCCAAAATCCACTCCAAAAGACTTTGGATCAAGTAGTTTGAACCATACTCATCTGATGTAAAATGGATCTGGTCAGATGGGGTCATTTTTGCATCAGTAATGTACTTTACAGCGGGTTGATCCAATCCACTCGCAATCATACGTATCTCACAATTTTCTAGCCATAAAATTTTCATAGCAAACCTTCTCCTAGTAATTATTTCTTTTAGTTTCATTTGGTATTTTTTCTGACAGAAAATGGGTTTGAAGTTGCAGACAAGAAGTGTCCAAATAAGAAGGTATGGTGAAGCTCTGAGTTCAAACCCATCTTATGGTGATAACAATGGATAAAATGGTATATGTTTGTCCCCAAGTTAAAAATTAATTAAAAAAGCTTATCCCAAGTTTCAATCAAGATGTTCTTTAAAATAAGATTTTCACAATATCATTCATGATGAGATGATAATAAACTCTGGATAAAACTTGAGAAGTTGTACATGTCGAAAAGCCTTACGAACAAGTTTTACCTGAAATAACAGTTATATAGATTACATATAAGTAAAGGTACAATTACGTTGCATTACTTGAATACCTTTAATAAAATTATCAATGATTTATTAAAAGTTGATGCGAAGTTTGAAGATGATGATAAATTATTGATTTTCCCGATGTCTCTTTCTTTTTTGTAGGATTATATTGTGATCATAGTTTTTTATGCAAAAAAATGCTCGAGACGGAGGAGGAGATATCTAGTTTTCTTTTTAATGAGAAAAAAAGAAATTCCAATATTGGTATTAAGGTTGGTAAAATATTGGTAACTCACAAAAGAGGAACATCAAGAGAACGTAAAACAGATAAACAATGATCCAAATCAAAATTGAGAATGAAGGTATAATATTATTTATATAAGGAGTATGGTCACATTAGACGACATCGCTTGGAACATGGGAAGATAAAGTCTTCCAATATGGTAATAGTAGTGGCAGATAAGACTTCTGAGAATAGTATAGATGGAGATGTTCTTATAATATCCATAGAAATCAGTATTGTTGGTGAGTGAATTTTAAATTCTAGCAGTTCTTAACATGTTTGCTACATGAAAGATTGATTTACTTCTTATGAGAAGAATAAGAAGGAAGATATTATTTAGTTGGGTGATAATTAAATTTGTAGGATCGCTAGTGTGAGAAGAGTCTAAATCCAGATGCTTGATAGAGCAGTTCACACTGTTACTAGGATAAAAGCCAATAACGAAGAAGGCTCATTTTCAGTGAACCAATTTTAAGTCTTTACTGTTGAAAAGTAATGCACATGTCACTAGCTGTAGAGAGATGCGGGATTCACATGAGGAACCCAACATATAAAGGATATTTAAAGAATCTTTATTTGGAATTACTTGAATTTCCAAAAAAATTATCCTCAGAATTTCCAATGTACAGCACACTTTTTCAATGAATACAACCAAGTTATTCAAATATAATCATATATAAAAGTTACAAAATACTTATAATCATTCCATGATGGCATTTTGGTAGTCCATACATTATTATGAATTAGATTAAAAGGAACAAAACTATTTTTTATTTAACTTAGGCAAGCACAATGACATATGATGTTTAGCATACTCGCATATTCGAACTGATTGCTAGATAATATAATACTAAGGAATAATAATCTAAATATATAATGTGATGAGTGACCAAATTTGCAATGCCATTTGACAACTTCATCCTATTCAGCAATAAACACTTTAGAGCTTGATGCATCATCCTTCAAAATATACAGACTTTTGTTTCAACACGTTCACCAATCTTGCTCCATATAACTAAATTCCTAGAAAGAATAATATATAGAATAAAAGATCACTGAGCGGTTTAAACCTTTGATTAACTAGCTAATTGACAATCCATTTATAAGAAATTTTGGCACATAAAAAGAGAACTTAAATTGAACCGATGATAAGCATATATCACCATTTTCAGCAACTAGCAAAGTTATTCCATCAGCTAAGAATACAAATTTTGTGGGGTTGAGCTAACTTAAGTGTTTAAACTAAGATTTATTACCTGTCATATGACCAGGAGCTCCTGAATTAATGATTATTTGACTTCTTTAATTGGTCTGATTAGATGTTGCAAAGTTTCTGCTTTTTATTGTGAGGAAGGCAATCTTGCTAACCAGCTGATCATATTTTTATTTCAAGATGGTGACTTGAGACCCTATTCTTGCTCCCTATTGTTTCCTATCTCCTTCTGATTCAGCATCCAGTTCTATTGGAGCATTACTTGCCCATATTGGTTTACCTATTATCAATCAGCATCTATCAATTGTGTGGCATTGTTTTTCATGCTTGGTATATCTTACATTACTTTTGCTCCTTCCTTTACCAAAATAGTCTCTTCTTCCTCTACTTCTAAGTAAAGCTTCTCCTCTATCGTATAGCAAGTCCCCTCTTGAGACTATGATTAAACTCTCTCCCATGTTCTTATGGTTTGAAGAGAAGGTATCCGCTCTCTGAAATCTTTCATAGATCTTCTCTATTGGAAGTGGTTCACGCGGAGTCAAAAAATTACCCTTGCATTGCTCATATTGTGGCTCCAATTTATGCAAAAACAACATAATATTCTACTCCCCGTGATCTTTTATGTTTTTTTCTATCCTGGTCAATCGGTAATTCCAGAAATCCGTCAAGAGGTTGAAGTATGTGCTCGGGTCCCTGCCATCTTGAGGTAGATTGTGTATCTACTCACGGATTGCAAAGACTCAGGACAAGTTGTTCTTGCTCTTATACATCTTGCGAAGCTTCTTTCAAATAACTTTTGAACTTTCACAATGCAATAGACCATAATCTATTTATGCTTCTACATTGTTGCACAGAGCATACATTACCTTTGGTAGGTTTTCTGTTAGGCATTTGCACCTTCCCCTTAACTTAAGGTAGATTTCCACAAACTTTGCTTATAGGAGGTAGCTATGAATAATGCCTCATAGCTTCATGGTGGTAATTTGAAGAGTTTCCCTTTCTTCATATTGCTTGCAGTCATTCTTCTCCATCAAAAGTTGCTCTCAGTCTTCTCAGCTGTAAGACTTTGATACCATGTTAATTTTGTGGAATAAAAACTAGGGTTTTCCATAATTCAATAAATAAAAAAAATACATGGTCTCTTCTCAGAGCTACAATTCTCACCTATCTAAAACCCCAAATCGCAACGCCACCTATTATTGCAGTCGTTCCTGTCCCTTCTCTAACTGGGGTTTATCCTAATGATTATGATGTTATTATCAGCCCATGTGCCTCAACACAACCATCTCTCCTCATCTACCCACCTTTCCTACCTCAACAATAGCCTTTACTTCACTGACCCATTTTTCACCATTAGATTTATGTTGATGACCTTAAATGTCTCTCCATGCACACTTATATTATGTCCCCACTTATCTCCAATAGATCTAACAGATTCATAGTCAGCCTCCTCCTCATGTATCCACTTTTCCTTCCTCAAGAATAGCCCTTGCTTTCAAAAGAACCATTCTGCGCCATTAGACTTATGTGGAGGGCATTAACAGTCTCATCACTCACATTAATAGTACGTCTGATTTACCCACTCAACAGGTTTCGAGAGAACTAGACCATTGCTTTTAGATACCAAGATACCACTAAGTCTATCAATGCACTCTTCCCTCTTAAGTAAATCAGAACATCACACATTTTTTTGAACCAAGTAGCATCCTTTATGCTCCAATAATCAAGTTTAGACTAAGGCCTAGCTTATGAAGCCCCAGGCTTTCAACAACCATCTAGTCATCTGGAAATCAAAGAAACCTAATTTCCACTAAGAGGAAACAAAAAAACATTGCTGCTATTGTGGGTTCTAACAAAAACCTCTAGATTATTGGCACCTAACATCCTATTCTTGATTGGTTTGAAGTTTGCCAAGCTCATCAGATCTATTACCACAACCATCATCTATAAATTAGCTCATTTTTCCCATGGATAAAGGTCACCCTAGAATTTCTACTAAAAATAAGTAGTAAGAATTTGTTGGTAAAACGCTAGAGTAACAACTTAATCTATCCTTTCCAGTATGGGAAGACCAACTTGCAATGGTAACGTCCTTCCCTATTCTAACCAGCATCCTCTTCAACTCTCTATAGGAGATCAACGATGTAATCAGCAGATATAGATCCTGTGGAATCCGAACTGCAAATTCACCAAGGCTCTAAGGAAGGAGTGCTTAACAAAGAACATTTCTAAGTTAGACATGTTTGATATCTATGCACCAATTTGAGAGGGGATGTTGAAATAACGAAGAGAACAGAAAACCCACTTAAGATTTAAGATTTACAAATATGGTTGCACAACAAAATACTCTCCTATACTTGAGTAAATCTGGCTTCATCACAACCCAATAAAAGAAGTCAAAACTAACTTGGAAAAAAAGGACCGAAATAGTTTAAATGGGCCGCAGAAAAGTCCAAGTAGAATTTGTAATGAAAATAGAACTCCCACCTATATAAGAGAGGGAATACTAGGGTTTGTAATGAGCTTTTTCGGTTTCTCTCAAAATAAAAAAAAATTCTCTTCTTTCTTCGATTTTCTTCATTAAGAACAAACCCTAATTTTGTATCTGCAAACCCTAGAAATTATAACACATTAAACCCCTTTCTTGCCTATATTTGTGTACACCAATAATTTCGAAACACTACTATCCATGATCTTGTTCTCTTTTCGTATAGTCCTATTAAGAATCAACCTCTTACTGATGGACAGAGATTATACTAAAACAGGAGAAAGGAGTAGGAAAATGTGAAGTATGCTAATAATTTATGCATGTCATCCATGAAGAACCTTCGAGATGGTACTATCTATAGGGATCGCTTCAGATAAAAACCTTCGAAATGGTACTATCTATAGGGATTGCTTTAGATAAGAGCCATTCACGTTGAAGACCATGAGATTGAATTTTAAAACATACAAACTGTTAAGGACTCATATTCAAAAAGTACAAGCTTAGGAGCACACAAATATGAAAAAATAGAAACAAATAATCCATTCCAACATTACTCAGATTAACTGCCACTTATACAGATAATAATTTTTTTGAATTATATCACATCGACTATATAAAATTTTATGTGAATAGGTAATAAGAAAGAATCGTACCTTGTATAAAGCATCCAGAGCAAAAACTGAACAAGAACACTTATTACTGTTCCAACTGTTGATCTAATGTTCTTATCAGCTGATCCTAAGCAAGGCAACAGCTCTGACTTGATATATAGCTGGTAAGAAGAAGATAAGGAGTTAAATGTTGTTCACATACTATTCTTCAAAAGCAAACCGGCAGCTTGTCTTATTTCAACTGATTTACCCTGTTAAAAGATTAAAATAAAGCAGAAGTATAAGTCATCTTGTACATTAACTATCGATTAACATGTATTCAGCATATCTTCAAAGCAAATAGTTCAAGTTCTAAAAAAACTGTAAAATGCTCACGAGCATTTCAAAATCAAATGCTCATAATAAACTAAACAATTTTCAAATTGTGTAACAACATAGAAAAAAGATATCAAACACTACAATTATCATAAGCTTAGGAAAAGGAAAAATGTCACATTCAGAAAGGATTTCTTGTTGTTTGATGTGCACGTCAATTTGATTCTGTGTGCTTATCCAATGCTTCTATTCAGCAAATGACGTGCTTGAATAGGAAATGACAAAAGAAACCCTAAACCTATTCAATTTTCAAAATTTCATGTGGATAATGGGTTTGAGCTAGAATTTTCCAGATGCAGGCCAAATAGAATTTATAATGTATACGCCCAGAAACTCCAGCAAATTTTAATTCGGAAATTGCTTCCAGCAGCTTCTGTTAAACTTACATTCTAAAATGGACTTCCAGAAAGATCCTGAATCCAGAACTCCAGCACCAAAGGAAATATGTCTCTAACACAAGCATCAAGCATCAAACCTCAAATCCCAAAGCAAAGCTTTGTTCTCACTATATTTCCTCTGGTCAAAGTTTTGGTCATTATTTAGATATTTTATCCTAATTGGTAAATAATCTCCTAGTTGGTAACTGTCCTTAAATTATAAGCTGTAACAGCTGGATAGCTACGAGGGAGGCCTAATTGTAGATGCCGTGTAAATTAGGGATAATTACGCATAACCCCCCTAATTAGCCTTAATTACGCATAAACCCCCTAATTTCCGGAATTACCCACACCCCACCATTTTCGAAAATATTTACCCACACCTCCTTATTGTTATTTAATCAAAACTTTTCCAAAAAATTCTAATTTTACTCTCGGTTATTTTACACATACACCACTAAAAACTCATTTTTTTTATATTTGGCGCCCCGAAATTCGATTTTTTGCAAATAACACCCCGAAATAACTCAAATTTACAAAAAAAGTCCTCGAAATTCAAATTTTCGCAAATAAAACCCCGGAAATTATTCTGATTTACAGAAAAGTTCCCGAAATTTGGATTTTTGCAAATAACACCCCGACGCGGGCGGGAGCGGAGGCGGAGGCCGGGGCGCCGGCGCGCTGAAACCCGGGCGCGGACGGCCACGGCCGAGGCCGTTCCGTCCCTGGCACTCGGGGGCGGAACGGCCTCGGCCGTGGCCGTCCGTGCCCGGGTTTTAGCGCGCCGGCCTCGGCCTCCGTCCCGCGTGCGGAGGTCGTCCGCGCCCGCGTGCCGGCGGGCCGTCCGGCGCGCTGTCGGGCCTCGGCCTCCGTCCTCGGCGCGCGGGCGCGGACGCCGGCTGGCGATGGTCCGGCGAGGGGTGTAATTGTAAAAATTAGTTTTAAAAAAAATTAGACTTATTTTATAAAAAAAAATTTAAGGGTCTATTTTTTAATGTATAAATATTAAATTTATAATTATAAATTTAAAAATCACTAATGTCTTTTTTATAAAATTTTACTTAAAATATGATAAAAAATATAGACTTATTTATAAAAAAAATATTAAAATTTTTACTCTCAAATTTACTCGCGTTCTACTGTAATTATATTAATTTTAATTATACTATTAAAATTTTAAACGCAAATGCGATAATCTCTTACCAAGGACACATAAGCAACGACTCTGCAAATGTGTGGGAAAAAAAAGGAAAATTATTCAAATTCCTGAAATTTTCATTAAATTTTTGAAATTTCCAGTTACTTACTTCATTAATTATAATTGACATAAAAATTTTGTGTGGTGGGTCCCCCATCTAACATTGATATTGTAACTATACATACTATTATGTGTTACTTTGCACACTATAATAATAATATAATATTTTAATTATAATTACATATAAAAATTTGAAACGTTGATTTCGAAATTGATACTTACTGAAATCATTTTTACTAAAATTAATTTGTTTTAAATTAAACTATTTTTAAATTTTATAAACTTTAATTTTAAATTTAAAAATATCTTAATTTTTTCAATATTATTTAAAATTATTAATCTTAAAAAACATTTGGGTTAAAAATTACTTAAAATATTGAAAAATTACATCAAGTAAGTCCAAAGCCGGGCCATGTGACCTGAAATTAATTACATTAATCATTAAGCTAAAATTGTTTTACAATTTAAAACTAATATATAATATTAAATAATATAGTTTAAAGTCACAAAATTAAAATATTTTGATTGAAATTTAAAATATGTTACATATTATGTTAGTATTCATAATTACTATATATATATATATATTTATTATATTATATAAAGATATAATATTAATATATATATATGTATGTATGTATAAAATTTTATTGATTTTATCCATAATTTTATCAGGTTTTAAACTATTATATTTATTTAGAAATTAGTATACCCTCAATCCTAAATTTAGAATTTAACATTTAGAGTTTACTAATTTATAGATAAATTTAATAGTTTAAAACTTAATAGAATTAAGGTTAAAATCCTAAATTCTAAAGATTTAGGGTATATTAATTTTTAGATAAATATAACGGTTTAAAACATGATAAAATTAAAGTTAAAATCCTATTAATAGAATTTTATACCCAATATTATTTTACTTATGTGATTAAAAAAATTAAAAATAAGTAAATATGAGTAAAAAATATAATAAAAATAATCAAATTACTTATATATAAATAAAAATCAAATATTATGATAAATATATTTTAAAAATATTTTATTATTGTTTCAGTATTATTATAGTTTTATTACAATGATTTATGTGAAAAAGCGGAATAAAACTTTGGGATAATTACGGGTGACCCCGTAATTACCCTTAATTACGATTAACCTCCCGTAATTTCCGTAATTATCCCACCCCTCAAATTCGCCCGTATTTACCCACGCCCCCTGATTGTTATTTAATCAAAATTTTATCAAAAAATTCTGATTTTACCCCGTTATTTTTACACATACACCCCTAAAAACTTATTTTTTTTACAGTTAACCCCCCGGATTTCGGAAATTTACAAATAACACCCCAAAAGAACTCAAATTTACAAAAACGTCCTCCAAGTTCGAATTTTTGCAAATAAACCCCCGGAAATTATTCCGATATACAGAAAAGTCCCCGAAATTCGGATTTTTGCAAATAACACCCCGTCGCGCGGGCGGGAGCGGATGAGGGAGGCCGGCCGGCCGGCGGCGGGAGCGGAGGAGGAGGCCGGCCGGCCGGCCACGAGAGCGGAGGCGGCGGCCGGCGGCAGG
>RXID01011113.1:0-47683 GCA_005019695.1 Trichopus zeylanicus subsp. travancoricus
GTAGTAGTAGTAGTAGCGGTAGTAGTGGAAGTAGTAGTAGTAGTAGCAGTAGTAAAAGTTGTGGTAGTAGTAGTAGTCGTTGCGATAGTATCAGTAGTAGCAGTAGTTGCAATGATAGTAGTTTTAGTAGTTGGGGTAGTAGTAGCTATTATTGCAGTATAAGTAGTAGTAGTAGAAGCTATCAAAGTACCAGTTGTAGTAGTAGTTGGAGATGTTGTAGCAGTCGCAGCAGTAGTAGAAGTCGCAGCGATAGTAGCAATAGTAGTAATAGGCGTAATAATAGCAGCCGTAGTAGTAGCAGCAGTAGTAGCTGTACTAGTAGTGGCAGGAGCAGTAGCCGCAGTTGTAGAGTAGTTAAAGTACTACTGGTAGTAGTAACAGCAGCAGCAGTATCAATAGGAGTAGTAGTACTAGTAGTAGCGGTAGTAGCATCAGCAGCAGCAATAGTACTAGTAGTAGTAGTAGTAGCAGCAGCACCAGCAGCAGTAGTAACAGCAGCAGTAGTAGTAGTAGTAGTAGTAGTAGTAGTAGTAGTAGTCTTACTAGTACCAGCTGTAGTAGGCATAGTAGTATTAGGTGTATTAGTAGTGGTAATCGAACTAGTAGTAGTTGTTGTTGTTGTTGTTCTAGTCGTAGCAGCAGTAGAAGTCGTAGAAGTAGTAGTAATAGAAGTTGCAATAGTAGTACTACCAGAAGTAATAGTAGCAGTAGTAGCAGTAGAAGGTGTAGTAGGGGTAGTAGTAGTAGTAGCAATAGCGGCAGTAGTAGCAGCAATAGGAGTAGCAACTATAGTAGCGGTTGTAGGAGTAGTAGTAGTAGCAGTCGTAGTAGTAGTGTGGCAGTAGTCACAATAATAATAGCAGCGGTAGTAGTAGCATTGGTGGTAGCAGTTATAGTAGTAGTACTAGTTGTAATAGTATTACCAAAAGTTGTAGTAGTATTATTAGTAGTAGTAGTAGAACTAGCAGTAGATGCATTAGTGGCAGAAGAAGTAGTAATAGTAATCGTCGCAATAGCAATACATGCAGTAGTTGCAATAATAGTAGTAGCATTAGTAGTACTAGTATTCGTGGAAGTAGTACTAATAGTAGGAGAGGTAGTAATAGTAGTGGCAGACATAGTAGCAGTAGTAATAGTAGCAATAGTGGGTGTAGTAGTAACAGCAGCAGTAGTAGTAGTTATTGTAGTAGCTGTTATTGTATTAGCAATTGTAGTAGTAGTTATTGTAGTAGAAGTAGTAGTAGAAGTAGTTGTAGTAGTGATTGTATTAGCAGAATCAATAGTAGTGGCAGTTGATGTAGTGGTAGTAGTAATAGTAGTAGCAGCAGTAGTAGTAGCAGTAATAGTAGTAGTTGTTGTAGTAGTAATAGTAGTAGAAGTAGTAGTGGTTGTTGTCGTAGCAGCAACAATTGTAGTAGTAGTACTAGCAAACTAGAAGTAGCACTAGTATTATTTGGAGTAGGAAAAGTCATAGTAGCAGTTGTTGTTTGAGTGGTAATAGTAGTAGGTGAAGTGGTAGTAGTAGTCGTCATCGTAGTAACTGTAGTAGCAGTAGTGGTAGTAGTGGTAATTGCATTAGCAGTAGTAGAAGTAGTAGCTGTCGAAGTAGTGGCAGCAATACTAGAAGGAGTATTAGATGTAGCATTAGTGGTAGGAGTTTTAGTAGTCGTAGTAGTAGCAGGAACAATAGTACTAGTACTAGTAGTAGCACTAGGAGTAGGTGTAGTAGTTGCAGTAGTAGCAGTAGTTGGAGCAGTACTAGTAGTAGTAGCAGTAGCAGTAGCAACAGTAGAAGTAGTAGTAGCAGCTGTAGCGGTAGAAGCATGAGTAATAGCAATAGCAATAGGAGCAATAGTTGAATTTGCAGCAGCAGAAGTAGTAGTAGTAGCAGTTGTAATTGGAGTATTATTAAGAAAAATAATAGTAGTAGTAGTAGTGAGGGAGCAGTAGTAATCGTATTAGTAGTAGAAGTAGCGGTAGTAGTAGTAGTGGCAGTTGTAGGCGCAGTAGTAGTAGAAATTGTAGTAGGAGTAGAAGTAGTAGTAGTTGGAGCACTAGTAGTAGTATTAGCAGTAGTAGCAGTAGTAGTAGTTGCACTAGTAGTATTAGCAGTAGTAGTAGCCTAGTAGCAGTTGGAGTAGTAGTAGTAGCAGTTGTAGTAGTAGCAATAGTGTTAGTAGTAGGTGAAGTACCCGTAATAATAGCAGTTGTAGTAGTGGTGAAAGTAGTAGTAGTAGCAGTAGAGAAAGTTGTAGTAGTAGTAGTCGTTGAGATAATAGCAGTAGTAGCAGTAGTAGTAGTACTAGTACTTTTCGTTGTTGGGGTAGTAGTAGTTGTTATTACAGTAGAAGTAGTAGTAGTAGTAGCTATCATAGTACTAGTAGTAGTAGTAGGAGGAGAAGTTGAAGTAGTCGCGACAGCAGCAGTAGGCGTAATAGCAGCAGCCACAATAGTAGTAGTAGCAGTAGCCGTGGTAGCAGTTCTTGGAGAAGTAGTGGTAGTAGCAGAACTAGTAGTAACATTTGTAGTAGTAGAAGTAGTTGCAGTAGTAGTTGAAGTAGTAGTGGTAGTAGTAGCGGCAGTAGGAATAGTGTTAGTACCAGTAATATTAGTAGTACCATCACCAGCAACAACAGTAGTAGCAGTTGTTATTGTAGCAGTAGTAGTAGTAGCAGTAGTAGAAGAAGTAGTAGTGGTACTAGTAGTAGCTATGGTAGATGTAGTAGTATTAGGTGTAGTAGTAGTAGTAGCTCTAATAGTAGAAGTAGTAGTAGTCGCAGAAGTAGTAGTAGAAGAAGTTGCAATAGTAGCAGTAGCAGTAGTAGTACTGGTAATAGTGGAAGTAGTGGTAGTAGTAGGAAAGGAAGTGGTAGTAATAGCAGACGTAGTAGCAGTAGTCATAGTAGTAGTAGTAGGAGTAGTAGCAGCAACAGTGGTAGTAGTATTAGTAGTAGTTGCCGTAGTAGTAGTAGTAGTAGTTGCAATAGTAGTAGTAGTAGTAGTTGCAGTAGTAGTAGTAGCAGTAGCAGTAGCAATAGTAGTAGAAGTAATCTTAGAAGTGGGAATACTAGTAGCCGTAGTTGTAGTAAAAGCAGTTGCAACCACAACAGCAGTAGCAGTAGTAGTTGTCATAGTAGTAGCAGTAACAGTAGTAGAAATAGTAGTAGTTGTTGTAGAAGTGGTTGTAGTAGTAGTAGTAATCGTAGCAATAGTAGTTGTAGCAGCAGCAGTAGTACCGTCCGTAATAGTAGTAGTAGTAGTAGTAGTAGCAGTAGCAATAGAAGTTGTAGTAGCTATATTAGAAGTAGCAATTATAGTAGTTGTAGTAGTAGTAGTAGTAGTACTTATTGTAGCATTCGTGGCAGTAGTTGCAGCAGTGGTAATGGTAGTCGTAGTAGCAGTAGTAGCAATAGTATTAGTAGTTGTGGTAGTAGAGGTAGTACTAGTAGTAGTAGTAACATTAGCATTAGTTGTAGTAGTAGAAGTAGCTGTTGTTGTGGTTGTTGTACGAGAAGTAGTGGTAGTAGTAGTTATCATTGTTGTAGGAGAGGTAATAGCAATAGTTGTTGTAGTAGTTATTGTATTAGTAGTAGTAACCACTGTAGTAGTAGTAGTAGTAGCAGTAGCAGCAATAGTAGTAGTAACTGTAGTAGTAGTAGTCGTAGTAGCAGTAGCAATAGTTGTAGTAGTAGTAGTAGCAGTATTAGTAGTAGTGTCAGTAGCAGGAGTAGTTGGAGTAGTAGTATTAGCAGCCATGGTAGCAATAGGAGTAGTAGTGGCAGTAGTAGTTGTAGTTGGTGTAGTAATTGTTTCAGCAGTTGCATCATTTGCAGTAGTAGCTGGAGTAGTTGTAGTAGTAGTAGTAGTAGTGGTATTAGCCGTTATAGTAGTGGGAGTAGTAGTAGCGGTAGTAGACGAAGTAGCAGTAGTTGTACTAGCAGGAGTAGTTGTAGTAGTAGAAGAAGTACTTATCGTAGTAGTAGTAGTTGTTGTTGTAGTAGTTGTAGCAGTAGTAGTAGCCGCAATAGCAATAGTAGTAGTAGTAGTAGCTACAGAAGTAGTAGTAGTATTAGGAATAACAGTAGGAGTAGAAGTAGTGGTTGTCGTTGTAGTTGTAGTTGTGGTAGTAGCAGCAGTAGTAGTAGTAGTAGTAGTTGTTGTTGTTGTTATTGTTGTTGTTGTTGTTGTTGTAGTAGTAGTAGTGGTATTAGTTGTAGTAGTAGTTGTTGTTGTAGCAGCAGTCGTAATAGTAGTAGTTGTAGTAGGAGCAAGAGTAGTAGTAGTAACTGTAACAGTAGTAATAGTAGTAGTAGTAGCAGCAGTAGTAGTGGTAGTTGTAGTAGTAATAGAAGAAGTATTAGTTATGGTAGTAGTAGTTGTTGTAGCAGTACTAGCAGTAGTAATAGTAGTAGTAGTAGTAGTAGCAGGAGTAGTAGTAGCAACAATAGTAGCACAAGTGGCTGTAGTAGTAGATTTAGTGGTAGTAGTAGTAGTAGTAATTTCAGTAGTAGTAGCAGCAGTTGTCGTAGTCTAAGTAGTCGTAGCCGAAGATAGCGACCGTAGTAGCAACAACAGTAGTAGTAGCAGTTGTAGCAATAGCAGCAATACTGCTACTAGTTGTAGTAGTAGCAATAGTAGTAGAAGTAGTTGTAGTAATACTTGTAGTAGAAGTAGTATTAGTTGGAGTAGCGGTAGTAGTAGTGGCAATAGTAGAAGCAGTGTAATAGTAGTAGGATAAGTAGCGGTAGTGACAGTAGTTGTAGTATCGGTAGTGGTAGTAGTAGTAGGAGCAGCAGCAATAGCAGTAGCTGTTGCATTAGCAGTAGTTGTAGCATTAGCAGTAGTTGTAGCATTAGTCGTAGTAGTAGTTACTATTATTTTAGGAGAGGTAGTAGTAGTAGTAGTAGTAGTAGTAGTAGTAGTAGTAGTAGTAGTAGTGTTTGTTGCTAGTAGTACTAGTAGTGTTTGTTGTTGTATTAGTAGCACTTGTAGTAGTTGCAGTTGTAATAGTAGTAGTAGTGGTGGTGGTGTTAGTTATAGCAGTAGCAATAGAAGAAGTAGTAGCAACCGTAATTGTAGTAGTTGTAGCAGTAGTAGTATTTGTTGTAGCAATAGTAGCAGTAGTAGTAGCAGTAGCAGATGTAGTAGTTGTTGTAGTAGTAATTGCAGTAGTAGTAGCAGCAGATGTAGCAGTTGAAGTAATGGTAGAAGCAGTAGCAATCGTAGCTGTAATAGCGATAGCAGTAGTAGTAGAAGTACTAGTAAAAGTAGTAGTAATAGTAATTGAAGAAGTGGAAGTTGTAGTAGTACTTGTAGTAGTAGTAGAATAAGTAATAGTAGCAGATGTAGTAGTTGTTGTTGTGTTGTAGTAGCAGAAGTAGTAGCAGTAATATTCGCAACGATAGTAGTTGTAGTAGTAGCAATAGTATTAGTTGGAGTCGAACAAGTAGTAGTAGCAGTGGTGTAGCAATAATAAAAGTAGTAGAGGAAGTTGTAGTAGTGGTAGTAGCAGTAGTAGTCATAGTAGTAGTAGTAGTGGTGGTAGTAGTAATAGTGGTAATTGTAGTAGCAGTAGTAGCATTCAAAGTAGTGATAGCAGTATTTGTAGTAGTAGTAATAGTTGTAGAAGTAATAGTAATTGTAGTAGAAGTAGTAGCAGTAAGACTAGTAGTAGCAGTATTTTTAGTTGGAGTAGTAGTAGCAGTAGTAATAGTAGTCGAATAAATAGTAGTAATGGCAGTAGTAGTTGTAGCTGTAGTAGTAGTAGTTATAGTGGAAGCAGCAGCAGCAGCAGTAGCTGCAGTAGTAGTAGCATTTGCAGTAATTGTAGCAGTAGTAGTTGTTGTTGTTGTTTTTGTAGGAGAAGTTGTAGTAGTAGTAGTTATTGTTTTTGTAGGAGAGGTAGTAGTAGTTGTAGTAGTAGGAGCATTAGTATTTGTTGTTGTATTAGTATCACTAATAGTAGCAGTAGTTGTAAATAGTAGTAGTAGTAGTAGTAGTCGTAGTAGTAGCAATAGCAGTGGCAGCAACAGTAATTGTAATAGTTGCAGCAGCAATAGTATTTGTTGTAGCAATAGTAGTAGTAGTTGTTGTTGTAGCAGTCGAGGTAGTGGAAGCAGTACTTGTAATAGTAGTAATAGTAGTAGTTGTAGTAGTTGTACTAGTAGCAGTCAAAGCAATAATATTAGTCATTGCAGTAGTAGTAGCAGTAGTAGTAGTGTTATTTGGAGTAGCAGTAGTAGTAGCTGCAGTAATAGTAGTAGAACAAGTTGTAGTAGTATTAGTAGTAGCAACTACAGTAGTAGTGGTAGTAGTAGCAGTAGTAGTAGTAGTGGGAGAAGTAGTAGCAGTAATAGTAGTAGTAGTAGTAGTAGTAGTGGTGGTGGTAGTGGTGGTGGTGGTGGTGGTGGTGGTGGTAGTAGTAGTAGTAGCAGCTGCAGCAGCAGCAGTAGTAATAGTAGCAGTAGTAGTAGTAGTATTAGTAGCAGCAGTAGTAGTAGCAGTAGTAGCTATAGTAGTAGTAGTTGTAGCAGTAGTAGTAGTTGTTGCTATAGTAGTAGTAATAGTAGTACTCCGGAGTAGCCATTGTACCAGTCCTAGGAGTGATAGCAGTAGTAGCAAAAGTAGTCATAATTACAGCAGAAGTAGTAGCTGTCGTAGCAATAGTAAAAGTAAAAGTAATAGATGTAGTAATAGTAGTAGTAATAGTAGTGGAAGTAGTAGTGATAGTAGTAATAGCATTATAAGTAGTAGTGGTAGTAGTAGCTATAGTAATAGTAGTAGTTGTAATAGTAGTCGTAGAAGTAGTAGTAATAGCAGCTATAGTATTATTAGTAGTAGTAGTAGTTGTAGTAGCAAAAGTAGTAGCTGTCGTAAAATAGACCGTAGCCAAGTCGTATATTAGCGTGCGTAAGAATTAGCCGAAGTAGTAGTAGTAGCAGTAGTAGTAATAGTAACAGTAGTAGCAGCAGCAGTAGAAGTAGCAATAGTAGAAGTAGCAGTAGTAATAATAATTATTATTATTATTGTAGTCATAGGTGTAGTAGTGGCAACAAGAGTAGAAACAGTAGCAATAGTAGTATTAGTCGTCGTAGTAGTAGTAGCAGTTGTAGCAACAACAGTAGTAGCAGTAGTAGCAGCAGTAGTAGTAATACCTGCAGTACAAGTAGTAATAGCAGCAGTAGTAGGAGGAGGAGGAGGAGGAGTGGTAGTGGTAGCAATAATAGTAGCTGTGGCAATAGTAGAAGTAATTGTAGTAGTAGTAGTGGTGGTGGTAGTAGTAGTAGTAGTAGTAGTAGTAGTAGCAGTTGTAGTTGTTTTTGTAAGAGTAGTTGTAGTCAGAGAAGTAGTGGCTGTAGTAGTAGTAATATGATAAGTAGTAGTAGTAGAATTAGTAGTAGTGCTAGCAGTTGCAATAGTAGTAGTAGCGGTAGTAGTAGTAGTAGTAGATTTAGTAGTGTTAGTAGTCGTAATAGTGGTAGTAGTAGTAGTAGTAGTTGTTGTTGTTGTTGTAGTAGTAGTAGCAGTAGTAGTGGTTGTACTAGAAGTTGTAGTAATAGTAGCTGTAGTTGCAGTAGTAGTAGTAGCCGTAGAAGCAGTAATATTTATCAGTAGTAGCAGTAGCAGTTGTAGCAGCCGCAATAGTCATAGTAGTAGTTGTAGTAGTAGTGGTAGTAGTAATAGTTATTGTAGTAGTAGTAATTGTGGAGTTGTAGTTCGAGTAGTATTAGTTATAGTAGTGGTAGCAGATGTTGCAGTAGTAATAGTAGTAAGCGAAGCAGTAGTAGCAGAAATAGTAGTAGTAGTAGTAGTGGTAGTATTAGTTGAAGTAGTAGAAGTAGTTGTAGTTGTAGTGGTCGTAGCAGTAGTAAGAATAGTAGTAGTAGTATTAGTAGTTTTAGTATTCGGGGTACTAGCAGTAGCAAAAGTAGTAGAAGTTGTAGGAGAACTAGAAGTAATAGAAGTAGTAATAATAGCAGTAGCAGTTATTATTGCAGTTGAAGTAGCAGCAGTAGTAGTAGCCGTTGTAGTAGCTGCAGTACTTGTAGAAGAACTAGTTGCTATAGTAGTAGTAGCAATAGTGGTATCAACAATAGTAGTAGTAGGAAAAGTAGTAGTAGTAGGAAAAGTAGTAGTAGTAGTAGCAGCAGCATGAGTAGTAGTATTGTAGTTGTAGTAGTAGTAGTTGTTGTTGTAGTAGTACTAGTAGTAGCAGTAGTAGCTGCAGCAGTATTAGTAGTAGTAGTAGTTGTTGTTGTTGTAGCTGTAGTGGTAGTAGTAGCAGTAGTAGTAGTAGTAGGAGAAGGAGTGTTAGTAGTAGTAGTAGTCATAGTCATACCAGAAGATGGTGTACTAGTAATAGTAGCAATATAGTATTAGTATTAGTAGTAGTAACAGTAGTAGTAGTTGTTGGAGTAGCAGCAGTAGTAGTAGTTATAGTAGTGGGAGTAGTAGTAGTAGTAGCAGTAGGAGAAGTAGTAGCAGTAGCTTATTGTATTAGTAGCAGCAACAATAGTCGGAGCAGTAGTAACAGTAGTAGTGGTACTACTAGTAGCAACTATAGTCGTAGTGGTAGGAGAGGTCGATGTAGTAGCCGTAATAATAGTAGTAGTTGCAGTATTAGTAGTAGTAACTATAGTTGTAGTAGTATTAGTGATAGTAGTTGTAGTAGTTATAGCTATAGTAGGAGTTGTAGCAAATGTAGGTGTAGTGGAGGTCGTTGTAGTAGCCCATAGTAGCAGTAGTAGTAGAAGTAGTAGTTGGAATAGTAGTAGAAGTAGTAGTTGTAGTGGTAGTAGTTGTGGTACTAGTAGTAGCAACTGTAGTAATGCAAGTAGTAGCAGTAGTAATTGCAGCAACAGTAGAATTAGTCGGAGTAGTAGTAACTGTAGTGGCTATAGTAGTAGCAATAGTAAAATTAGTGGGAGAAGTAGTAGTCATAGCTCTAGTAGTTGTAGCAGCTGCAGAGGTAGTAGTAGCAGTAACGGAAGTAGTAATACTAGGAGCTGTAGTAGTAGTGGTAGTAGCAATTGTAGCATTAGTGGTAGACGAAGAAGAAGAAGAAGAAGAAGAAGAAGAAGAAGAAGAAGTAGTAGTAGTAGTAGTAGTGGGAGCAGCAGCAGTAGCAACAGCAGCAGTAGTAGCAGTAATTGTACCCGTAGTATGCATAATAGTAGCAGCAGTAGCAATAGTAGCAATAGTTATACTTGTTGTAGCAGCTGTAGCACTTGTAGCAATAGTAGAAATAGATATAGTAGGAGCAGTACTAGTAGTAATAGCAGTACTTGTAGTTCAATTATTAGCAGCAGTAGTAATACGACTAGTAGTAGTAGTAGTTATAGAAGTAGTAGTGGTAGTAGTAGTAGTCGTCGTAGTAGTAGCAAGAGTAGTTGTAACAGCAGGAACAGCTGTAGTTGTAGTAGTAGTAGTTGTTGTTGTTGTTGCAGAAGTAATCGAAGTAGTAGTAGCAGCAATAGTAGTAGAAGGAAAAGTAGTAGTAGGAGTAGTAACCGCAATAGTAGTAGCAGTAATTGTAGTAGTGGTAGATGTGGTACTAGTGGTATTAGCACTAGCAGTAGTCGTAGTAGTAGCAGTAGTTGTAGTAGTCGTCATAGTAGTAGTAGTAGTAGTAGTAGCAGTACTGGTAGTACTAGCAATAGTAATAGCAGTAGTAGGAGCAACAACAGCAGTAGTGGCAGAAGTTGTAGTAGCCAGAAAAGTAGTAGGAGTCGCAGTAGCAGCAGCAGCAGCAGCAGTAGTAGTAGCAGTAGTAGCTATAGTAATAGTTGTTGTAGTAGCAATAGTTGTAAGATTAGTATATGTAGTAATAATAGTAGTAGCAGTAGTATTCATTGGAGTAGTCTTAGCAATGGTAGCAGTAGTAGTAAAAGTCACTATAATTGCAGCAGAAGTAATAGATGTGGTAGTGGAAGTAGTAATAGCAGTAAAGTAGTAGTGGTAGTACTAAGTAGTAGTAGTAGTAGCTATAGTAATAGTACTAGTTATAATACTAGTTGTAGAAGTAGTAGCAATAGCAGTTGTAGTATTAGTAGGAGTAGGAGTAGTTGTAGTAGCAAAAGTACTAGTTGTAGTAATAGAATTAGTCGAAGTAGTAGTAGTAATAGATATAGTAGTAGTAGCAGCAGGAGAAGTAGAGTAGTAGTAGTACTAGTAGTAGTAATTATTGTTGTAGTCGTGGGAGTAATAGTCATAGCAGCAGTAGAAACAGTAGTAGTAGTAGTAGTAGTCGTAGTGATAGTATCAGCAGTTGTAGCAGTAGTAGTAGTAGTAGGTAGTACACTTGCAGTAGTAGCATGTAGTAGCAGCGCAGTATAGTAGTAGAAGTGGTAGTGGTAGCAGTAAGTAGGAGCATAGCAATAGTAGTAGTAATTGTAGTAGTAGTGGTGGTAGTAGTAATACTAGCAGTAATAATAATAGTTGTAGTAATAAAAGTAGTTGTTGTCATAGTGTTAGTAGGAGTGGTAGTAGTAGCAGTTGTACTAGCCATTGTAGAAGTTATTGGTGGTGTAGGTGTTGGAGTAGGAGAAGCAGTTGTAGTAGTAGTAGGAAGATGAGCAGTGGAAGAAGTAGTAGTAGCTGCATCTGTAGTAGTAATAGTCAGCAGAAATTGGATTATAAGTAGTAGCAGTAGTACAAGTAGGGGAAGTCGTAGTAGTAGTACCAGTTGCAGTAGCTGCAATAGTAGTAGTCGTGGTATTAGTAGTAGTTGTAGTAGTAGTAGTACCAGCAGCTGCAGTAGTAGTACTAGTAGCAGCATCAGTAGTAGTAATAGTAGCAAGAACAGCGGTAGTAGTGGAAGTAGAAGTTGTAGTACTTGTAGTAGCAACAGTAGTAATAGTAATAGTAATAGTAGTGGTAGTAGTATAAGTGGGTGTAGTAGTAGAAGCAGTTGAAGCAGCAGTAGTAGTAATAGTAATAGTAGTAGCAGTGGTAGTAGTATAAGTGGGTGTAGTAGTAGAAGTAGTTGAAGCAGCAGTAGTAGGAATAGTTGTATTAGTGGGTGTTGTAGCAGTAGTAGTTGTAGTAGTAGTGGTTGTAATAGTAAAAGTAGTTGGAGTAGTAGGTACTAGCGATCGTAGTAGTAGTAGTTGTTGTTGTTGTAGTAGTAGTTTGAGGAGAACTAGTAGTAGTAGTAGTAGCATAAGTAGTAGTAGTTGTTACAGTTGTTGTAGTAGTAGCGGTTATAGTAGTAGCAGTAGTAAAAGTCGTAGAAGTAGTAGTAGTGGTAGCAGTCGTTGCAGTAGTCGTAGTAGTAGATGGAGCAGGTGCAGTGGTAGTAGTAGCATTAGTAGTAGTAGTAGTGGTGGTGGTGGTAGTGGTGGTGGTGGTGGTGGTGGTAGTAGTGGTGGTGGTGGTGGTGGTGGGGGTAGTAGTAGTAGTAGTAGTAGTAGTAGTGGTAATAGTAGCAGTAATACTAGTAGTATTAGTAGTAATAGTACTAGTATTAGGAGTGGTAGTCAAAGTAGCAGTACTAGTAGTAGTAGTAATAGTAGTAGTAGTGGGAGTATTAGTAGTAGAAATAGTAGTAGTATTAGTAGTAGTAGTAGAAATAGTAGTAGTAGTAGTAGAAGAAGAAGAAGAAGAATTAGTAGTAGAGGTAGTAGTAGTATTAGAATTGATAGTAGTAGTAGTACTAGTAGCAATAGTAGTAGTAGCCGTAGTAGTAGTAGTAGCCGTAGTAGTAGTAGTAATAGTTATAGAAGTAGTAGTGGTAGTTGTAGTAGAAGCAGTACTAGTAGGGGTAGTTTTAGTAGTAGTAGTGGTAGCAGTAGTTGTAGTAGTCGTGGTGGTGGTGGTGGTAGTAGTTGTAGTAGTAGTGGTGGTGGTAGTAGAAGAAGAAGAAGAAGAATTAGTAGTAGAGGTAGTAGTAGTATTATAATTGATAGTAGTTGTAGTACTAGTAGCAATAGTAGTGGTAGTAGTAGTAGTAGTAGTAGCCGTAGTAGTAGTAGTAATAGTTATAGAAGTAGTAGTGGTAGTTGTAGTAGAAGCAGTACTAGTAGGGGTAGTTTTAGTAGTAGTAGTGGTAGCAGTAGTTGTAGTAGTCGTGGTGGTGGTGGTGGTAGTAGTTGTAGTAGTAGTGGTGGTGGTAGTAGAAGAAGAAGAAGAAGAATTAGTAGTAGAGGTAGTAGTAGTATTATAATTGATAGTAGTTGTAGTACTAGTAGCAATAGTAGTGGTAGTAGTAGTAGTAGTAGTAGCCGTAGTAGTAGTAGTAATAGTTATAGAAGTAGTAGTGGTAGTTGTAGTAGAAGCAGTACTAGTAGGGGTAGTTTTAGTAGTAGTAGTGGTAGCAGTAGTTGTAGTAGTCGTGGTGGTGGTGGTGGTAGTAGTTGTAGTAGTAGTGGTGGTGGTAGTAGAAGAAGAAGAAGAAGAATTAGTAGTAGAGGTAGTAGTAGTATTATAATTGATAGTAGTTGTAGTACTAGTAGCAATAGTAGTGGTAGTAGTAGTAGTAGTAGTAGCCGTAGTAGTAGTAGTAATAGTTATAGAAGTAGTAGTGGTAGTTGTAGTAGAAGCAGTACTAGTAGGGGTAGTTTTAGTAGTAGTAGTGGTAGCAGTAGTTGTAGTAGTCGTGGTGGTGGTGGTGGTAGTAGTTGTAGTAGTAGTGGTGGTGGTAGTAGAAGAAGAAGAAGAAGAATTAGTAGTAGAGGTAGTAGTAGTATTATAATTGATAGTAGTTGTAGTACTAGTAGCAATAGTAGTGGTAGTAGTAGTAGTAGTAGTAGCCGTAGTAGTAGTAGTAATAGTTATAGAAGTAGTAGTGGTAGTTGTAGTAGAAGCAGTACTAGTAGGGGTAGTTTTAGTAGTAGTAGTGGTAGCAGTAGTTGTAGTAGTCGTGGTGGTGGTGGTGGTAGTAGTTGTAGTAGTAGTGGTGGTGGTAGTAGAAGAAGAAGAAGAAGAATTAGTAGTAGAGGTAGTAGTAGTATTATAATTGATAGTAGTTGTAGTACTAGTAGCAATAGTAGTGGTAGTAGTAGTAGTAGTAGTAGCCGTAGTAGTAGTAGTAATAGTTATAGAAGTAGTAGTGGTAGTTGTAGTAGAAGCAGTACTAGTAGGGGTAGTTTTAGTAGTAGTAGTGGTAGCAGTAGTTTTAGTAGTAGATGTAGTAGTAGCAGAAGTAGTTGTAGTAGTAGCAGAAGTAGTGGTAGTTGTAGCAGTTGTAGTGGTTGTAGTAGTAGTTGCAATTGTTGTTGTTGTGGTCGTTGTAGTGGTAGTATTGGTAGGAGTAGTAGTATAGGTAGTAGAAGTCAAAGTAGTAGCAGTAGAAGAAGTAGTAGTAGTAGAAATAGTAGTAGTCGTAGTAGTAGTAGTACTAGCATAAGTCGCAATAGTAGCAGTAGTAATGATAATAATAGTAGTAGTAGTGGTGGTAGTAGTAGTAATGGCTGTAATAGTAATAATTGGAATAGTAGTAATGGTAATAGTAGTAGCAGTAGCTATAGTTGCAATAGCAGTAATAGCAGTAGTAGTAGTAAATGCAGTAGCAGGAGTAGCGGGAGTCGCAGGAGTAGCAATAGTAGCCGTCCTAATAGTTGCAGTAGTAGCAACAATAGTAGAAGTAGTACTAGTAGTTGTTGGAGAAGTAGTAGTAGTAGCAGTAGTAGAAGTATAAGAAGTAGTAGTAGCAGTTGCTATTGAAGTAGTAGCAGTAGTAGCAGTTGTAGCAAATGTAGCTATAGTAGTAGTAGCAGTGGTAGGAGTTGTGGTGGTTGTACTTGTAGGAGTAGTAGTATTGGTAGTAGATGTAGTAGTAGCAGCAGCAGTAGTAGTAATAGTAGCAGAAGTGTTAGAAGTAGTAGTAGTAGCAGCCGCTGTAGTAGTAGTAGCAGCAACATGACTACTATTACTACTACTTCTACTGCCACTTCTACGACTACTACTACTACCACCGCCACCACCACTATTAGTACAAGTACCACTACTAATACTGTTGCTACTACTTCTATGACTACTACTGCTGCTTCTACTACTTATACTACTACTACCATTACTACTTCTGCTACTGCTACATCTAGTACACTACTACTACTATTACTACCACTACTGCTGCTGCTACTATTACTACTAGTACTACTTCGGCTACAACATCTAATACTGCTACGAGCACAAATACTACTAGCACTAGTACAGACAATACTACTGCTACTGCTACAACAACTATTATTACCACTACTACTACTTTTACTGCTACTACTACTACAACTCCTACTACTACTAGTACTAGTACTACTACTACTACAACTCCTACTACTACTACTATATCTACAACAACTACTACTCGAACTCCAGCTATTACAACTTCTACTACTACTACTACTCCTAGGAATACTCCTTCTACCACCATTACAATTGCAACTATGACTACAAGTACTGCTACTACTTCTGCTTCTAATACTACTCATACTGCTACTACTACTACTACTACTACTCCTACTACTATAACTACTACTACTACTATTCCTATTTCTTGTTCTACTAACTACTGCTAGTAATGCCACAACTACTACAACTACAACTACTACTACTCAGACTAAAACTACTACTACTACTATTGCTACTACTACCACAACAACAACAACAACAACAACTACTACTACTACTACTAGTGCTGCTACTCCTACTGCTACTACTTTTTCTAGTACTATTACAACTACTACTATAACTTCTTCTACTTCAAGTACTAATACTACAACTAATACTGCTACATATATTACTATGACAACTTCAACTCCTACTACTGCAACTTCTACTACTACCACTACTCCTAAGACTACTACTACTTCTATCGCTATAATTACAACAACTACAACTCCGAATACTACTACTACTATTACTACTACTACTACCACTATTCCTTCTACTACTACTTTTAGTACTACTAATGCTACAACTCCTATTAATACAACTACTACTACTCCTTCTACAACAACTACTACTACAACAACAACTACTACTAGTATTATTACTACTAGTACTTCTACAACTAGTGTTGCTACTCATACAACTACTACTTCCCCCACTACTACCACAACAACTACTACAACTTCTACTACTTCAACTACTAATACTGCTATTAATATTACTACTTCTATTACTACTATAACTACTACTACCACTCTAACTACTACTACTATAACTACTGCTACTACCACTACTGCTACTATTACTACTACCACTATTGCTACTACTTCTTCTTCATCTACTACTACTACTGCTGCTACTGCTACAATTGCTGCTATTACTACTACTACTGCTACTGCTACAATTGCTGCTATTACTAATACTACTGCATCTGCTACTATTTCTGCTACTGCTACAACTATAACTACTACTCCTACTACTACAATAACTAATACTACTATTACAACTATAACTACTACTCCTACTACTACTACGACTACTACTACTACTACTACTAGTATTACGTATACTACTGCTACTTCTACTCCAACTCCTACTACTACAACAACTTCTACGACTACAACTACCACTACTATTGCTGCTGCAAATACTACTACAACTGCTACTACAATTACTGCTCCAACTAAAATTATTTCTACTACTACTAATTTTACTACCAATAGTACTACAACTACAACTACTACTACTCCTACAACTACTACTACTTCTACTTTTGCTACTGTTACAACTAGTATTGCTACTTCTACTACTAATACTACTACTATTACTACTATTGTTACAGCTACTGCTACTACTGCGATTCTTACAACCATGACTACTACCACTGCTACTACTACTACTGTTGCTACTGCTACTAATGCTACTGCTAATACAACTGCAACAACAACAACTACTACTACTACTTCTGTTACTATTACTACAACTACTAGTGCTATTACTACTGCTAATACCACTACTAATACTACTACTACTACACTACTACTACTACTGCTACTACAACAACTACTACTCCTAGTCCTACTACTACACTTACAACAAATACTGCTACGACTACTTATACTACTACTACAACAACAACACCTACTATTGTTGTTGTTACTCCTACCACTACCACTATTACTACTACCACAACTACTAATAATACTGCAGCTACTACTACTACTACTATTACTGCAAACTACTACTACTAATTCTACTTCCACTACTATGACACTACTACTACTGCTGCTACTCCTAATGCTGCTACTACTACCACTACTAGTAGTTGTAGTTCAACTTCTACTACTACTACTACTCATACTACTACTGCTACTACGACTTCTCTTACTATTGCTACAACAACATCAACAACAACAACAACAACCACTACTACTACTACTAATACAACAACTACTCCTTCTAGTACTCTGACAACAACAACTACTACTATCCTAGCTACTCCTACTACTACAGCTACTACTATGGATGCTACTACTCCCACTGGTACTCCAATACAACTACTATTGCTACTACTACCAATACTACGACTACTACTGCTATCACCACTACTACTACTTCTAGTACTACTATTACTACTACTGCTACCGCTACTACTACTGCTACTGCTACTTCTATTACTACTAGGAATACTTCGACTGCAACTTCCACAACTGCTACAATAACAACAACTATTACTCCTACTGCTCTGACCATAACTACTACTGCTACTACTACTACTACTTCTACTACTACAGCAACCACCACTCCTACGACTCCTACTACTACTACTACCATTACTCCGCCTCCTCCTACTACTACTACCATTACTCCTCCTCCTCCTACTACTACTTCTTCTACTACTATGACAACTACCACTACCAGTACTGCTCCTACTCCTATTGCTATAACAATAACTACTACTACTACTATTCCCACTACTCCTACTACTACTACTACCACTACCACCACCACCACCACCATTACTACTACTACTACTACTACTAGTACAACTACTGCTAGTTCTACTATTATTATTGCTACTACAACTTTTATTATTGCTACAACTACTACTACTGCTACTTCAACTATTGCTACTACTATTGCTACAGCTACAACTACCATTACTTCTACAGTTGCTACAACTGCTTCTACAACTGCTACTATACTACTACTACTGCAACTACTGTTATAACTCCTGCTACTGCTGCTATTACTGCTTCCATTCCTACTACTAGTCATACTACTACAACTGCTAGTAGTCTTAAAAATCTTCTACTACTACTACTATACTACTCATTCCACTACAACTACTGCTGCCATGACTCATCAGGCCAATCCTACAGCGACTACTACTACTACTGCCACAACAACTGCTACAACTACTACTGTAACTACTACTCCTAATACAATAATTGCTGCTACTGCCACTACTATTGCTACTATTATTGTAACTTCTCCCACTATGGCTACTGTTACTACCACTATAACTACTATTACTACTACTTCTACCACTACTACTACTACTCTCACTCCTACGATTGCTACAATTACCGTAGATCCTACTGATAGAGCTACTCCCAATACGATGACTACTAACGCTAATACTACCAGTACTACAACAATTGCTACTACTACTACTACCACAACTACTATTATTACTACTCCTACTGCTATGACTATTGCCACTACTGCTACTACTACTATAACTACTACTATTACCACTACAACTATAGCTAATACTATATCTACTACTATTACCGCTACTACTACTATTATTGCTACTACTAATGCTACTACTGCTACTACTACTACTATAACTATCACTGCTACTTCCACTACTATGACTCCTTCAACTATTTCTACTACTGCTATTGCTACCACTACTACTACTACTTCTACTACTATAGCTGTTACCTATAGTAGCGACAGAAGTAGTCACCATAGTGGTTGCAATGGTAGCAGTAGTAGCAGAGTAGCACTAGTAGTAGTAGTAGGAGTCATAGTAGTAGTAGCAGAAGTAGTAGTAGTAGTAGTAGTAGTACTACTACTACTACTACTACTACTAATAGTAGTAGTACTATGACTAGTAGTAGCAGTGATATTGGTACCAGTAGTAGTATTAATAGGAGTAGCAGTAGTAGAAGTAAACAAAGTAGTAGCAGGGGTAATAACAGTGCGACAAGTATTAGTAATCATAGTAGTATTAGAAGTTACAGAAGAAATAGTGTAGTAGAATTAGTAGTACTAGCCAAAGTAGTAGCAAAAGTAGTTGTAGTAGAATGAGAAGTTTTAGTAATCATAGTAGTAATAGTGCTTGTACTAGTAGTAGAAGTAGTATTAGTAGTTGCAATACTAGTAACATTAGTATTAGTAGTAGTAGTAGTAATCGTAGCAGTAGGAGTAGTAGTTGTTGCAGTAGTAGTAGTAGTAGTAGTAGTAGTTGTTGTTGTAGTTGTAGTAACAAGAGTAGTAGAAGTAATAGTAGTAGTTATAGCTGTAGCAATAGTAGTAGTAGTAGTAGTGGTAGCAGCAGCAGCAACAGCAGCAGCAGCAGTAGTAGTAGTAGTAGTAGTAGTAGTAGTAGTAGCAGTAGCAGTAGTAGTAGTAGTAGAAGAAGAAGAAGAAGTTATTGAAGTAGTACTAGTTTTTGTAGTTGTAGTTGTTGTAGTAGTGGTTGTAGTAGTAGTAGTAGTAGTAGTAGTAGTAGCAGTAGAGGCAGCAATAGTAGTAGCTAAATTCGTAGAAGTAGTAGTAGTAGTAGTAGTAGTAGTGGCGGTAGGAGTTGTAGTAGTAGTAGTAGTAGTAGTAGTAGTAGTAGTAGTAGTAGTAGTAGTAGAAGTAGAAGTAGTAGAAGTAGTAGAAGAAGAAGTAGTAGTAGTAGTAGTAGTAGTAGAAGTAGTAGTAGTAGTAGTAGTAGTAGTAGTAGTAGTAGTAGTAGTAGTAGTAGTGATAGTAGTAGTAGCAGCAACAGTTTGTGTAGTAGTCGACATAGTGGCAGGAGCAGTAGTAGTTGTAGTTGTAATAGTAGTAGTAGTAGTAGTAGCAACAGAAACAGTAGGTGTAGCAGTAGCAGCAGTAGTACTAGTACTACTGGTAGTAGTAGGAGTAGTAGTAGAAGTAGTAGTAGTAGCCGTAGTTGTACTAGTTGTTATAGTTGTAGTAGTAGTAGTTGTAGTAGTAGTAGTACTAGTCGCGGTGGTGGTGGTCATGGTAGTAGTAGTAGTAGGAGCAGCAGCAGTAGGAGTTGTAGTAGTAGCAGCAGTAAGAGTAGTAGAAGGAGCAGTAGTAGTAATAATAGTAGTAGTTGTTGTTGTAGTAGTTGTTGTTGTTGAAGTTGTAGTAGTAGCAGTAGTTGCAGTAGTTGTAGTAAGAGTAGTCGTAGTTGTTATAGTAGTTGTAGCAGTAGAAGTAGTAGTAGGTGTAGTAGTAGCAGTAGACGTAGCAATTGTAATAGCAATTGTAGTAGCAAAAGTCGTAAAAGTAGTTGTAGTAGTAGTAGTAGTATAGTAGTAGTAGTAGTAGTAGTAGTAGTACTAATAGTAGTAGCAGTGGTAGTAGTAGTAGTAGTAGTAGCAATAGTAGTTCTAGTAATAATAGTTGTAGTAGTAGTAGTAGCAGCAGTAGCAACAGTGGTAGCAGTAGTAGTATCAGTAGCTGTAGAAGTAGCAATAGTTGCGGCAATAGCACTAGTAGAAGCAATTGTAGCTGCATCAGCACATGTTGTAGCAGTAGCAATAGTTGTTGTAGCAATGGAAGTAGTTGTAGTAGTAGTAGTAGTATAATAGCAGTAGTAGTAGTACCACTTGTAAAAGCGGTAGTAGTAGCAGCAAAAGTAATACCAGTAGTACTAGTAGTGGTAGTCATAGATTTTGTAGTATTAGTGGGGTGGTGTTAGTTATAGGAATAATAGTTGTAGTAGATGCAGTAGTGGTATTTGTAGTAGTAATAGCAGTCGCAACAACAGCAAGAGCAGCAGTAGCAGAAGTAGTAGTAGTTATTGTTATTGTAGTAGTAGTAGTAGTACCAATAGTAGTATGGTACGAGTAGCAACAGCAGAAGCAGCAACAATAGGAATAGTAGTAGTAGTAGTAGTAGTAGTAATAGTAGTAGTATTAGCAGTAGCAGTATTAGTAGTTGCAGGAGCAGTATTAGTAGTAGTAGTAGTAGTAGAAGCAACAACCAGAAATGCAGCAGTAGTTATAGTGGCCGGAGTAGTAGTCATAGTGGTAGTAGTAGTAGTTGCAGCAGCAGCAGTAATAGTATTAGTAGTAGCAGTATTAGTAATAGTAGTAGCAGTAGTAGTTGTGTCACTTGTTTTAGTAATAGATGTTGTACTAGTACTAGTGCTAGTAGCCGCAGCAGCAGCAACAGCAGCAGTAGTAAATGAGTAGTGGTCGTTATACTAGTAACCGTTGTAATTGTGGAAGTAGTAATAGTAGTAGTAGCAGTAGTTGCAGCGGTAGTAGCTGTAGTCATGGTTGCTGTATTCATTGTAGTAATAGGGTTAGCGGTTGGAGTAGGGGTGGTAGTAGGTGTGGTAGTAGGAGTTGTTGTAGTCATAGTTGTAGTAGTAGTAGTAGGAGTGCCAATAGTAGTATTAGTCATAGAAGTAGCAGTAGCAGCAGTAGCAGTAGTAGTAGTAGTAGTAGTAGCAATAATAGGAGAAGTAGTAGTAGTAGCAGTAGTAGTAGTAGTAGTAAGAGTAGCAGCTATAGTAGTTGTAGCTGTAGTAGGTGTAGCAGTAGCAGTTGTAGTAGAAGTTGAAGTAGTTGTAGCAGTAGTAGAGGTAGTATTAGTAGTGGTAAAATATGTAGTAGTAGTCGAGGTTGTAGGAGTTGTAATAGTTGTAGTAGTAGTTGTGGTAGTGATAGTAGAATTAGTAGCAGTAATTTTAGTGGTAGAAGTAGTAGGAGTAGGAAAAGTAGTAGTAGTACTAGTAGTAGTAGAAGTAATAGCAATAGTAGTGGCAGAAGGATTAGGAGGTGTAGTAACAGCAGCAGCAGCAGTAGCAGTAGTAATAGTAAAAGTTGTTGAAGTAGTTGTTGTAGTAGAAGTTGTAGTAGTAGAAGTAGTAGCAATAGTAGTTTTTGTACAAATAGTAGTAGTAGTAGTACTAGTAGTTCTAGTAGTAGTACTAGTAGTTCTAGTAGTGGCAGTTGTAGTGGGTAGTAGTCGAAGTAGTGCTATAAGTCATGGAAGTTGTAGTAGTTGTAGTAGTAGTTGTAGTAGTAGTTGTAGTAGTAGTTGTAGTAGCCATAGTAGTTATAGGAGAAGGAGTAGTAGTAGTAGTATTAGGGGTGGTAGTCTTAGTAGCAGCAGTAGTAGTAGAAGTAGTTGTAGTAGAAGCAGCAGCAGCAAAATTAGTAGTGGTACTAATAGTAGTAGTAGTGGTGGTAGTAGTAGTAGTACCAGTTGTAGTCCTAGTAGTAATAGTAGTAGTAATAATAATAGCAGTAGTTGTTGTTGTAGCAGTGGTATTACTAGTAGGAGTAGTAGTTGTTGCAGTAGTAGCAGTAGTTGCAGTAGTAATAAGAGTAGAAGTAGTAGTAGTAGTAGTAGTAGTAGTAGTAGTAGTAGTATTGGAAGGCGTAGTAGTAGAAATCATAGTAATGTAGCAGTTGTAGTAGTAGTAGTAGTAGTCATAGTAGTAATAGTAGTAGTATTAAGACTATTAGTAGTAGTAGTAGTACTAGTAGTAATAGTTGCAGTAGTAGTAGTAGTAGTAGTAGTGGCACTTATAGTAGTAGTTGCGGTAGTAGTAGTTGTTGTAGTAGTAGTAGCAGTGGTAGTAGTAGCGGTACTAGTAGTAGTAGTAGTATTAGTGGTAGTACTATCAGGAGTAGTAGTAGCGCTGGAAGTAGTAGCAGCAGCAATAGTTATAGTAGCAGCAGCTGCAGCACACGTACTAGTGGTAGTGTTGTAGTTGTTGCAATGGAAGCTGTAGTAGCAGCTACAAGAATAGTAATAGTAGCAGTAGTAGAGGACATAGTAGTAGTAGTAGCAGCCGAAGCAATAGTTGCTGCAGCGGCAGGAGCTGTACTTGTAGTATTAGTAATAGTAGCAGTAGTGGTGGTGGTGGTAGTAGTAGTAGTAGTTGTAGTAGTAGTAGTAGTAGCAATTGTTGTAGTAGGAGGAGGAGTAGTTGTTGTTGTTGGAGCAACAGCAGCAGTAGTAGTAGTGGTACTAATAGAAATAGAAGTAGTAGTAGTAGTAGTCATAGCCATAGTGCTAATGGTAGTAGTAGTAGGGGCAGCTATAGAAGTAGTAGCAGAAATTACAGGTGAAGTTGCAGCAGCAGTAGTAGTTGTAGTAATAGTAGTAGCAGTAGTTGTAGTCGTAGCGGTAGTATCAACAGTTGTAGCAGTAGCAGTCGGAATAGTAGCAGTAGCTGAAGTAGCAGCAGTCATAGTAGAAGTAGTAGTAGAAGCAGTAGCAGTTGTAGTAGCAATAGTAGTAGCAGTTGTTGTTCTTGTTATAGTAGTGGCAGGAACAACAATAGCCGTAGTTGCAGTAGTAGTAGTAGTTGTGGACATAGTTTTAGTAGCCGCAGTAGTAGTAGCTTTTGTAGTAGTTTTGGCAATAGTAGATGTAGTAGTAGTAGTAGTCTTTGTAGTAGCTGTGGCAATAGTAGCAGTCGTAGTAGCAGCAGTAGTAGTAATAGTAGTAGTAGTAGCAGTAGTGGTAGTAGTAGTAGTACTAGAAGCTATAGAAATAGCAGTAGTAGCTGCTATAGCACTAGTAGTAGCTGTAGTAGCTGCTATAGCAACAGCAGTAGTAGTAGCAATAGTAGCAATAGGAGTGATAGCAGCAGTAGTAGTAGTGGTAGTAGTAGTAATAGCAGTAGCTATAGTAGCACTAGTAGAAGCGGAAGGAGTAGCAGGAAAGGAAATACCAGTAGTACTAGTAGTGGTTGTAGTACATGTAGTAGCAACTGTAGTAGTAGTAGTAGTCGAAGGAATTCTAGTGGACGTAGTAATAGGAGTAGTGTAGTAGTTAGTAGTAGTAGTGGTAGTAGCAGCAGCAGTAGTAGTAGTATTAGTAGTTGTAGTAGTAGTTGTTGTTGTTGTAGTAGTAGTAGTAGCAGTAGTTGCAGTACTAGTAGTAGTAGGAGGAGTAGCAGTAGTTGTACGAGTAGTAGTAGTAGTCGTGGCAGTAGTTGTAGTAGTAGATGTAGTAGTAGTAGTAATAGTAGAAGTTGTAGCAGTAGGAGTAGTATTATTTGTAGTAGTAATTGTAGTAGCTATTGGAGTAGTGGTAATGCCAAGTAAGTTGTGTGTAGTAGTGGTAGTACGGTACTAAGTAGTTAGAGATAGTAGTAGTAGCAGCCAGCAGTAGTAGTATTATTGTGTAGTAAGTAGCAGTTGAAGTAGTAGTAGTAGTAATCATAATAGTTGTAGTTGCAGAAGTAGTAGTAGTAGTAGTAGCAGAAGTTATAGTATTATTATTATTATTATTATTATTATTATTATTATTATTATTATTAGTAGTAGTAGTAGTAGTAGTAGTAGTAGTAGTAGTAGTAGTAGACGTAGAAGTAGTAGTTGTAGTAGCAGTAGTAGCAGTAGTAGTACGAGTAGTAGTAGTGGCAATGCTAGAAGTTGTTGTGGTAGTAGTAGTATTAGTAGTATTATAAGTAGTAATAACAGTAATGGTGGTTGGAGTAGTAGTAGTGCTAGTAGTAATTGTTCTAGTAATACTATAGCAGTAGTAGCAGTAGTAGTTGTAGTAGAGGTAGTAGCAGTAGCAGTAGTTGTAATAGTATTAGTCATATTAGTGGCAGTAGAAGTAGTAGTAGTAGTAAGCATAGAAATAGCAATAGCAGGAGTAGTAGTAGAAGTAGTACCAGTTATTGTCATATTAGTAGTAGTAGTAGAAGCAGTACAAGTTATAGCCATATTAGTAGTAGTAGTAGTAGCAATAGTAACAGTAGTTTTAATACTTGTAGTTTTGGTTGCAGTAGCAGAAGTAGTAGCAGTAATAGTAGTTTCAGGAGTAGTAGTCGTAGTAGTAATTGTTGTAGTAGTAGTAGTAGCGGTTGTTGGAGGAGGAGGAGTAGTAGTAGTTGTTGTTATAGCAGCAGTAGTAGTAGTCGTTGTAGGGGGAGGAGGAGGAGGAGGAGCACAAGTAGTTGCAGTAGTAGCAGTAGTAGTTGTTGTAGTCAAAGAAGTAGTAGTCGTAGTAGTAGCAACTATTGAAGTAGTAGTGTCAGTTGTAGTAGTAAGGGCAATAGCTGTAGCAATAGTAGTAATAGTTGTGCTACTAGTAGTAGTAGTCGTACTAGTAGTAGTAGAAGGAGTAGTAGCAATAATAGTATCAGCTATAATAGTAGCAGTAGTAGTGGTTGTAGTAGAAGTAGTAGCAGCAGGAGTAGTAGTAGTAGTAGTCGCAGTTGTTGGAGCAGTAGTAGTAGTAGTAGTAGTCACAGTTGTTGCAGCAGTAGTAGTAGTTGTAGTAGTATTATTTGTAGAAGTAGAAGGAATAGTAGTATTAGTAGCAGCAGTGGTAGTAGAAGTTGTAGTAGTAGTAGCTGCAGTAGTAGTAGTAGTAGCAGCAGCAGCAGTAGTAGCAACAGTAATAGTAGCAATAGTAGTAACAGTTGTAGTAGCAGTAGTCGCCGCAATGGCTGTAGTTATTACGGTAGAAGTAGTTGTAGTGGTAATTGCGGTATTAATAGTAGTAGTAGTAGCTACAGTAGTTGTTGTAGTATTAGTATTAGTAGTAGTAATTACAGTAGTAGTAGTAGTAGCTATAGTAGTTGTAGTCGTAGTAATAGTAATCGTAGCAAAAATTATAGTAGTAGAAGTATTAGTAGTAATAGTAGCAGTAGTCCTAGTGGTAGTAGTAGTAGGGGTACTAGTAGTAGAAATAGGATAGTAGGAGCAATAGTGCTAGCAGAAGTAGTAGCAGTAGTTGCATGGGCAGTAGCAGTAGCAGCAGGACTTGCGAAAGTAATAATAGTAGTAGTAGTGCAAGTAGGATTGGCAGTAGTAGCAATAGGAATAGTAGTAGTAGTAGTAGAGGTAGTAGCAGTAGTCATCGTAATAGAAGTAGTAGTTGTAGTAATCATAGCAGTAGTCATGGTGTTATTAGTAGTAGTTGCAGTCATAGTAGTAATTGTAAAAGTAGCAGTTCCTGTAGAAGCAACAGTAGTAGTAGTAGTAGTGCAAGTAGTAGTAGCAGTAATTGTAGAAGTAGTAGTTGGAGTAGCAGCAGTAGTCGTAGTAGTACTACTAGTAGAAGTAGTAGTAGTAGAAGTGGTTGTAGTAGTAGTAGCAGCAACAACAACAACAGTAGTAGTAGTAATTGTCTTTGGCGTAGTAGTAGCAGAAGTTCTACCAGTAGCAGTAGTAGTAGAAGTCTTAGTAGTAATAGTAGCAGTAGTTGTAGTAGTAGAAGTAGTCGTAAAAAAAGTCATAGTAGCAGTAGTAGTTGCAGCAGAAGTATTAATAGTAGTAGTAGTAATTGTAGTAGTAGCAACAGGAGTAATAGAAGAAGTAGTAGTAGTAGTAGTAGTAATAATGATAGTAGTAGCAGTAGTAATTGCAATAGTTGTAGAAGCAGTAATAGTAGTCGTAGTAGTAGTAATAGTACTTCCCGCAGCAGTAGCAGAAGTAGTAGTTGTTGCTGTAGTAGTGGTAGTAGAAGTAGCAGTGGCAGTAGTAATAGAAGTAGCACTAGTTGTAGTAGTAGCAGAAGCAGTAGCTATAGCAGTAGTAGTAGAAGTAGTAGTAGTAGTAGTAGTAGTAGTAGTAATATTAGTAGCAAAAGTAATAGCAGCAGAAGTAGTAGTTGTAGCAATAGAAGTTGTAGTAGTAGTTATAATACAACCAGTAGTAGCAATAGTAGAAGTAGTTGCAGTAGTTGTAGTAGTACGAGCAGGAGTAGTTGTCATAGTAGCAGTAGTAGTACCAGAAGTAGTAGTAGTAGTGCTACTATTAGTAGTAGCAGTACTAGTAGTGATAGTAGTAGTGGTAGTAGAAGTAGTAGCAGTAATAGTAGTACTAGTAGTTATAGTAGTGGTAGTAGAAGTAGTAGTAGTAGTAGTAGTAGTAGTAGTAGTAGGAGTAGTAGTATTAGTAGTAGTTGCAGTAGAAGTAGTAATTGTAGCAAAAGTATTAGTTGTAGAAGTTGCTGTTGTCGTTGTTGTTGTTGTACAAGTAGTAGTAGTACCTAGAGTTGTGCTAGTATTAGTACCAGTAGTAGCAGTAGAAGTAGTAGTAGTTATTGTTGCAGTAGTAGTAGTTGTTGTTGTTGTAGTAGTTGTTGTAGTAGTTGAAAAAGTAGCTATAGTAATTGAAGTAGTAGTAGTAGTTGTTATAGTAGTAGCAGTAGTAGTAGTTGTCGTAGTAGTATTGTTAGCAACAGTAGTAGTAGAAGAAGAGGTAGAAGTAGTAGTAGGAATTGTAGGAGGAGTAGGTGTAGGAGTAGGTGGAGTAGGAGCAGCAGCAATAGCAGCAGTAGTACTAGAAGTTTTGATAGTAATAGTAGTAGTATGAGTAGCAACAGAAGTAGTTGCAGTAGTGGCAGTAAGACTAGAAGAAGTAGTAGTATTGGAGTAGTAGCAATGGTACTTTACTAGTAGTAGTAGTAGTAATAAGAGTAGCAGTAGTTGCACCAGTATCAACAGTAGTAGCAGTACTTTTCAAGGATAGTAGTAGTAGTAGTAGAAGCTATTGTAGTCGTAGTAGTTGTAGTAGTAATTGGAGCAATAGTAGCAGTAGTAGTAGTAGTAATAGTAGCAGCAGCAGCAGTAGTAGTAGTAGTAGTAGTAGTAGTAGTAGTAGTAGAAGTAGTAGAAGTAGTATTAGTAGTAGTAGTAGCTGTTGCAGCACTAGTAGGAGTTGTAGTAGTAGTATTACGAGTAGGAGTAGTAGCTGTTATAGTAGAAGTAGGTGCACTAGTTGTTCTAGTAGTTGTAGAAGTAGTAGTAGTAGTAGTAGTCGTAGTAGCAGCAGCAGTAGTAGTAGTAGCAATAGTAGTAGTAGTAGTAATAGTAGTACTAGTAGTAACAGTAGTTGTAGTTGTACAAGTAGCAGTATTAGTTGTAGTAATTGTAGTTGTTGTTAGAATCATGGTAGTTCTTGTAGTGGTAGGAGTGGTAGTTGTAGAAATAGTAGTAGTAGTAATAGTACTAGTAATAGTGGTAGTAGTAATAGTTGCAGTAGTAGTATTAGCACTAGTGTTAGAAATAGTAGTAGTAGCAGTAGTAGTCGTAGTAATAGTAGTACTTGCAATCAGAGTAGTTGTGATAGTTGTGGTAGTTGTGGTTGTACTAGGATTGGTAGTAGTCGCAATAGTAGTAGTTGTAGTAGTAGCGGCAGCATAATTACTACTAATAATCCTACTCCTACGTGTGTTACTACTGCTACTACTCCTACTCCGACTACTACTACTACCACTTCTCCTTCTGCTACAACTACTTCTACTGCTACTGCTACTACTACTGCTACTATTACTTTTTCTACTATTTGCTACAACTACTACTCTTACTACAGCTGCTCCTAATCTTGTTGTTGCTGCTATTGCCACTACAACATCTTTTACTGCTACTACTGCTACTGTTGCAACTCGGTCTACTGCTACTCCTACTATTATGACTAATACTGCTACTGCTACCACTTGTCTTAGTACTACTTCTCCTGCTATTGTTACAACTGCAACAACAACTACTACTGCTGCTGCTACTGTTGCTGTTGCTGTTGCTACTGCGACTACTACATTTGATAGTATGACTACTACTACAACGAATACTACTACTACTCTACTGCTTCTTCTACTACTACTACTACTAATGCTAATGCAACCACAACTACTTCTATGACTACTGTTGCTGCTACTGCTACTACTACTACTCCCACTACTACTACTACTACTACTACTACTACTACTCCTACCATTACTACTACTACTACTATGACTACTACTATTCCTACTCCTACTCCTACAACTGCTACTACTACTACTCCTACAACTACTCCTACAACTGCTACTACTACCACTCCCAACTCGTATTACTGCTGTTACTGCAACTACTACTACTACTACTACCACTACTACTACTAATACTTCAATTACAACAACAACAACAACTACTACTACTACAACTACAACTATAGCAACTACTACGCCTACTAGTACTATTACTACTACTACTGCTACCGCTACTATTACCATAACTCCTTCCACTACTACTACTGTTAGTACTAATACTCCTATTACAACCGCTACTACTACTAATTCTACTACTAGTACAACTGCAATTACTACTAATAATACTACTACTACAACTACTTCTACTCCTACCACAACTACTACTACTACTGCTACTACTACTCCTATTTCAACTCCCATTACTATGACTACTCTTACTACCATTACTACCCCTACTCCAACAACTACTACTTCAATTACGACTAGTATTACCACGACTATTATTACTACTTCTGCTACTATTATTACTACTATTATTATTACTACTAGTACTACTCTAACTGTTACTGCTACTCCTACCACTAATATTACTACTCCAACTGCTACTAACTCTAATACTCCTACTACAACTGCTAGTACTACTACTATTCTAACTACTACTACTACTCCTACTACTACTATCACTCCTAACTCTCCAACAACTACTATTACGACTACTACTACTGTTATAATTGTAACTACTACTGCTACTCTACAACAACTACTACTAATGCTTTTGCCAGTCCTACTCCAACTTGTACTACTACTACAGCTCCTACTACTACTACAACTATTACCACTACTGCAACTACTACTATTGTTGCTACTACTATGACTACTACTATTACTACTGCTACTGCTACTACAACCACTGCCGCTGCAGCTGCTGCTACAACTACTACAACTGCTTCTACCGCTGCTTCTACATCTACTACTACTCCAGCTACTGCTACTACTAATCCTACTCCGACTACTAGTACTACTACTCCTACTCCTACTGCTACCACAAGTACAATAACTACTACTACTACTACTACAACTACTACTTCTACTTCTACTACAACTTTCACTCCCACTCCTACTATTACTATTACTACAACCAACACTACTACTACTTCTACTAGTTCAACTACTACCACAAGTCTTGCAATTACTACTACTACTACTACTACTACTACTACTACTACTACTACTACTACTACTACTACTATGATTACTACTACCACTCATACTACTATTACTACACCACTCGTACTACTACTACTTCTACTACTATTACTACAACTACTATTGCTACTCCTACTACTTTGCCTACAATTGCTGCTATTGTTGCGGCTACTACAGCTACTACTACTACTGCCGCTGCCGCAGCCGTTGCTGCTCCTACTACTACTACGACAACTATTACACCTACTACTAGTACTACTCCAACTCTAACTCCTACTACTACTAATACTACTATTGTTGCTACTGGTACTTCTACCACTATTAGTACTACCATTACTACTATTGCTATTGCTACTACTCCTACTTCAACAACAACAACAACTACTACTACTATTAATACTACTGCAACTACGGCTACTGCCACCACAACCACTTCTACTACTACTGCTACTGCTACCACAACTATTGCTTCTGCCACTACTACTACTACTACTACTACTATTGCAACCAATACGACTACCACACCAACTACTACTACTACTACTCCTCCTCCTACTCCTACTACTACTACTACTACTACTACTACTATTACTACTACTACTCCCACCACTGCAACTACTACTACGAATCATTCTATTCCCAATACTACTACTACAACTACTACTACTACTACTACTACTATTACTACTACTACTACTACTACTACTACTATTCCTACTCCTACTATTGCAACCAATACGACTACCACACCAACTACTACTACTACTACTACTCCTCCTACTCCTACTCCTACTACTACTACTACTACTATTACTACTACTACTCCCACCACTTCAACTACTACTACGAATCATTCTATTCCCAATACTACTACTACTACTACTACTACTACTACTACTACTACTACTACTACTACTATTCCTACTCCTACTCCTACTACTGCAACTACTACTACTCCTACTACTCCAACTACTATTGCTACTACTACTCCTACTCCCACTCCTTCTGCAACTACTACTCCTACTCCTACTACTGCTACTACTCCTCCTCCTCCTCCTCCTACTACTGCTACAACTACTACTACCACTACTACTACTACTTCTACTACTCCTCCTCTTACTACCAGTACCACTACTACTACTACTACAACAACAACAACTATTACTACTGCTGCTGCTGCTACTACAACTTCTACTACTAGTACAACCACAACTACTACTACTCCTTCTATAATTGCTTATACTACTATTACTACTACTACCATAACTATTCATGCTCCTACTCCTACTACTACTTCTACTCCTACTACAACTACTACTTTGGATACTACTACTCCTGCGCCAATTCCCATTACTACTACTACTCCTACAACTACCCCGACCCCAATAACTATTACCCCAATTACTACTACTACAACTACTACTACTACTACTGCTACTACTACTGCTGCTGCTGCTAGTATTACTACTCCTACTGCAACTAGTACTACCACTACTTGAACTACTACTACTCCTACTACTACTCCCACTCCAACTCCGACTACAACTAGTACTGCTACTTTTGCTACTAGTACTATTACTACTACTACTACTACGCCTACTACTACTCCTACTACTATAGCTACTCCTACTAATCCAAATACTCCTGCTACAACAGTGACTACTACAATTTTAACTACTACACCAAATCCTACTACTACTACTACTACAACAACAACTACTACAATTACTACTACTACAAGTACAACTAGTACAACTATAACTACTCAAACTACTATGCCGACAACAACAACAACAACTACTACTACTGCTACTGCTACCATGACTTCTATTACGACTACTACTACTAGGACTCTTACTACAACTATTGCTCCTACTACTGTTACTGTTGCTGCTACTCCTACCATAACTACTACTACTACTACTACTACTACTACTGCTACTCATACTTATCCTACTACCCCAAACACTCCTACTACTATTACTTCAACTACTACTACTACTACTTCAACTACTACTACTACCACAATTACTATTGCTCCTGCTACTATTACTACTACCACTACTACTACAACTGCTACTGCTACTACTACAACAACAACTACTACTACTACACGTACTTATCTTACTACCCCAAACACACCTCCTCCTCCTCCTCCTACTACTGCTTCTTCTACTACTACAACCGCTGCTACTACCACGTCTACTACTACTACTACCACTATTAATACTTCTACAGCTACTACTATGACTTCTACTACTACTACTACTACTACTACTACTGCTGCTGCTGCTACTACTACAACTATTGCAACTGTCGCTCCTACCACAACTACTACTCCCACTATTACTACTACCACTACTACTCCCACTATTACTACTACTACTACTACTACTACTACTACTACTACTACAATAACAACAACAACAACAACAACAACAACAATAACAACAATAACTACTACTACTACAACTACTACTTCTACTCGTACTTATACTACTACCCCAAACACTCCTCGTATGACTACTACTAGTACTACTACTACTACTGCTACCACCACCATTATTACTACAACTACTACTGCTACAACTACGACTTTTACTACTACTACTACTACAACTATTGTTGCTGCTATTGCTGCTCCTACCACAACTACTATAGCTACTACAACAACTACTACTACAACAACAACAACTACTACCATTCGTATTTATACTACTACCTCGAACACTGCTACTACTATTACTACTACTACCACCACGACTACTACGACTAACACTATTACTACTGCTTTTTCGATTGCTACAACAACAACTACTACTACTACCACTCATAGTCAAACTCCTACTATAACTCCCACTACTACTCCAGTTCTGCCTCCTCCTCCTCCTACTGCTACTACTGCCATGACTACTACAACAACAACTACTACTACTACTAACACTTATTTTATAACTACTGCTGCTACTATAACAACAACAACTACAACAACTACAACTACAACTACTCCTACTAATAATAATACAACTGCTACATGTACTACTACTACTACTACTACTACTACTACTATAACTACTACTACTACTACAACCACAACTACAACAACTACTACTACTACTATTACTATTACTACTACTACTACTACTACTACTTCCACCACTACTACTACTACTATAACTACTACCACTACTACTACTGCTGCTACTGCTGCTTCTACTACTTCTACTACTAGTACAATTGCTACTATTACTACTCCTGCTACTACTGGTACAACTACTATAGCTGCTACTAGTACTTCCACTATTGCTAATACTACTACTACTACTACTACTACTACTACTATTGCTATTGCTATCGCTACTACTGCTACTCCTACTGTTGCTGCTGCTACTACTACTTCTACTACTACTACTACTATGACGACTCTTATTCCAACTCCACCTACAACTACGGCTACAACTACTACGACCACTACTACTGCTACTGCTACTACTATTTCCATTACTACTATGACAACTACTCCAACTACCACTCAGGCAGAAACTACTACTACTACTACTACTTCTGCTACTCTGCTAGTACGCTACTATTCTTACAGCTGCTACACTACTACTACTAATACTAGTAATATTACTAATTCTACTACTACTACTAATAATACAATAACTACTACTACTAAAACAACTAAAATTACTACTACTACTACTGCTACTCCTGTTACTACTCCTACCACTACTACTATTACTACTTCTACTACTACTGCTGCTGCTGCTACTACTTCTACTACTACTACCACTACTACTATAGTTTCAAGTAGTAATAGTAGTATTACTACTGCTACTACTGCAGATTCTACTACTACTACTATCGCTACTAGTACTACTATAACTACTACTGCTACTATGACTGCTATGACTACTACTACAACAACGATAATAACTACTACTACTACTCCTCTTGCTATTACTGCAATGACTATTACAATAACTACTACTTCTATTATAGCCACTATGACAACTACTACTAGTAGTAGGAGTTCTAGTAGTAGTAGTCAGAGAAGTAATAGTAGCAGTAGTTGCAGTAGGAGTAGCAGCAGTAATAGTAGCAGTAAATTAGTAGTAGCCATAATAGTAGTAGTATGAGTAGTGGTAGTTGGAGTAGTAGTAGTAGTAGTAGTAGTAGTAGTTGCAGCAATAGTAGTCTTAGTAGAAGTAACAATAGTAGTAGTAGAAGTTGTAGTAGTGGCACTAGTAGCGGGAGCCATAGTAGCAGTAGTTGTAGCAGTAGGTGTAGCAGCAGCATTAGTAGTAGTAGTAGTAGTAGTAGTAGCAGCAGCAGAAATTACAGTAGTAGTAGCAGTACTATTAGTAGTAGTAACAGTAGTAGTTGTAGCAACGGTAGTAGTGCTTGTAGCCATAGTAATTGTAATAGAAGCAATAGTAGTGTTGTAACAGTAGCAACAGTAGTAGTATATTAGTAGTAGCAGTAGTAGTTGTAGCAGCAGTAGTTGTTGTATTAGAAGCCACAATAGTAGTAGTAGTATTAGTAGCAGCACTAGTAGTAGTGGTAGTAATAGTGGTAGTTGCTTTAGTAGTAGTACTAGTAGTAGTGGCAGCAAAAGCAGTAGCAATACTAGTAGTAGGAGTAGCAGTTGTAGTAGCAATAGCATTAGTAGTAATAGCAGCAAAATAAGTAGTAGTAGTAGTAGTAGTAATAGTAGCAGAAGTATATGGGTACTAGTAACAGCAGTAGTAGTAGCAGCTCTAGTAGTAGTAGTTTTAGTACTAGTGGCAGTAGTTGTAGCAAAAATAGTCGTACTCGGACCAGCAGTAGTAGTAGTACTAGCAACAACAATTATAGTAGCAATAGCAATAGTAGTAGTAGTAGTAGTAGTAGTAGTAATAGTAGTGCTAGTAGTAATAGTTAGTAGTAGTGGTAGTAGGTAGTAGGAGTACTAGTAATAAGAGTAGTAGTAGGTGTAGTAGTTGCACTCGTAGTAGTAGTTTTAGTTGTACTACTAGTAGTAAGAGTCGTAGTAGCAGTAGTAGTAGGAGGAGGAGTAGTTGTAGTTGTTGTAGTAGTAGTAGTAGTAGTAGTAAGAATAATAGTAGGACTAGTCGTTGTAGTTGTAGTAGTAGTAGTAGTTGTCGCAGTAGTGGTAGTAGTAGAAGTGGTAATTGTAGCAATAATAATAATAGTACTAGAAGTTATAGTAGTAGTAGTAATAGGAGTAGTAGTGGCAGTAGTAGTAGTAATAGTGTTAGTAATAGGAGGAGGTGTAGTAGTAGTTATAGCAATAGAAGTAGTTGCAATAGTAGCAGTATTACTAGAACTAGTAGTAGTGGTTGTTGTAGTAATAGTACTAGTAATAGCAGTGGTGGTAGAAGTCATAGTAGTGTTAGCAGTAGTACCCGTAGTAGTAGTAGTAGTAGTAGCAGCAGTTCATGAAGTAGTTGCAGTTGTAGTAGTAATAGTAGCAGCAGTAGTAGTAGTAATAGTAGTAGAAGTAGTAGTAATAGTAGTAGTAGTAGTAGTAGTTGTTGTTGTTGTTGTTGTTGTAGTAGTAGTAGTAGTAGTAGTAGAAGTAGTAAAAGTAGTAGCAGTAGCAGTAGCACAAGTATTAGTATCAAAAGTAGTAGAAGTAGGAGCATTAGTAGCAGGAGAAGTAGTAGTAATAATAGTGGTAGTAGTGTTATTAGTAGTAGTCATTACAGTAGTAGCGGTAGTAGTAGTAGTAGTAATAGTAGTGGAAGTGATAGTAGTGGTAGTTGTACTAGTAGTAGTAGCAGTAGTAGCAGTAGTAGCAAAAGTAGCAGTAATATTAGTGCTAGTAGTAGTAATAATAGTAGTAGTCGTGGTAGTAGCATTGTAGCAGTAGCCGTAGTGGCAGTAGTAGTACCAATAGTAGTAGCTATAGTAGTAGTAGTTGTAGGGGCCATAGTAGTAGTAGTAGTTGAAGGAGCTATAGTAGAAGTAGCAGTAGTAGCAGTAGCAGTAGTAGTAGCTGCAATAGTTGCAATATCAATAGTAATCACTATAGTAGTAGTAGCAACAGCAGCAGTAGTAGTAGGAGTAGTAGTAGTAGCAGTAGTACGAGTAGTTGTAGTAGCAGTTGTTGTTGTAGTAGAAGCAGTAGTAGTAGTAATAGCAATAGCAGTAGAGCAGTAGTAGTAGGTGTAGTAGTTATTATAGAAGTTGTAGTATTAGTAGTAGTAGTTGTTGTACTAGTTGTAGCTGTAGTAGTTGTAATAATAAAAGTCATAGTTCCGTGGTAGTCACAGTAGTAATAGTATTACTTGCAAAAGCAGCTTTAGTAATAGTACTAGCAATAGTTATTCTTGTTATTGTTGACAAAGTAGTTGTAGTAGTTGTCATTGTTGTAGTTATTGTAGTAGTAGTTGTGGTGGTTCTAGTAGTTGTAGTAGTAGTTGTTGTAGTAGTAGGTGCAGCAGCAGTAGTAGTAGTAGTAATAGTAGTAGTAGAAGTGGTAGTAGTAGTAGTTGTTGTTTTTGTTATTGTTGTAGTAGTAGTAGTAGTAAGAGTAGTAGCAGTAGCAGTAGCAGCAGTAGTAGTATCAAAAGTGGTAGAAGTAGGAGCATTAGTAGTAGTAGAAGTAGTAGTAATAATAGTGGTAGTAGTATTATTAGTAGTAGTGGTTGCAGTAGTAGCGGTAGTAGTAGTAGTAATAGTAGTCGAAGTGATAGTAGTGGTAGTTGTACTAGTAGTAGTAGTAGTAGTAGTAGCAATAGTAGTAGAAGTAGCAATAATATTAGTGCCATTATTAGTAATAACAGTAGTAGTAGTGGTAATAGCATTGTGGCAGTAGCCGTAGTGGCAGTAGTTGTACCAATAGTACTAGCTATAGTAGTAGTAGTTGTAGGGGCGATAGTAGTAGTAGTAGTTGAAGGAGCTATAGTAGAAGTAGCAGTAGTAGTAGCTACATTAGTTGCAATATGAATAGTAGTAACTATAGTAGTAGTAGTAGCAGCAGCAGTAGTAGTAGTAGGAGGAGGAGTAGTAGTAGTAGCAACAGTACGAGTAGTTGCAATTGTAGTAGCAGCTGTTGTTGTAGCAAAAGCAGTAGTAGCAGTAATGGTAATAGCAGTAGAGCAGTAGTTGTAGTAGAAGTAGTACTAGTATTAGTAGAGCAGTAGTAGTAGGTGTTGTAGTTATTGTATAAGTTGCAGTATTAGTAGTAGTTGTTGTTGTAATAATAAAAGTCATAGTAGTAGTGGTAGTCATAGTAGTAGTAGTAGTACTTGCAATAGTAGCAGTAGTTATTGTTATTATTGTTGACAACGTAGTAGTCGTGGTTTTCATTGTTGTAGTTGTTGTAGTAGTAGTTGCAGTAGTAGTAGTAGCAGTAGCAGCAGCAGTAGTAGTAATAGTAGTAGTAGTAGTAGAAGAGGTAGTAGCAGTAGTAGTAGTAATAGCGGTAGTAGGAGTTATAGTAGTAATAGTAGCAGTTGCAGTAGTCATTATTGTATTAGTTGTGTTGGTAGTGGAGTAGTAGCAGTAGCAGTTGTAGTAGTAATTGTAGTAGTAGTTGTAGTAGCAGCATTAGTAATCGTAGTAGTAGTAGCAGTAGTAGTGGTAGCATTAGTAGCAGTTGTCGCAGTTGTCATAGTTTGCATAATAGTAGTAGTAGTAAATATAGTAGTATTATTAGTTGTAGCAGTAGTAGCAGTTGTCATATTAATATAAGTATTTGCAGTAGTAGCAGTAGAAGTAGTTGCAGTAGCACAAGTAGTATTAGTAGTAGTTATGATGGTAGCTACAGTAGAAGTAGCAGTAGTTGTTGTACTAGTAGTAGTAGTTGTTGTAGCTATTGTAGTAGTAGTAGCAGTAGTGGTAGTTATAGCAGAAGTAGCAATAATATTAGTGGCAATGGTTAAGTAGTAGTAGTAGTAGTAGTATTAGTGCAATTATAACAATTGTACCTGTAGAAGTAGCAATAATAGTAGTAGTACTAGTTGTATTAGTAGCAGTAGCAGTTGTAGTAGTAGTAGTAGTAGTAGAAATTTGCGAATTGGTTAATGTAGGAGTTATAGTAGTACTAATAGTAGTAATAAGAGTAGTAGTAGTCGTAGTAGTAGAAATAGTAGTGGCAGTAGAAGTAGTGGTAGTAGCAGCAGCGGTAGTATCAATAGGAGAAGTTGTTGTAGTATTAGAAGTAGTAATTGTAGTCCCAGTAGAAATAGTAGTAGCAGAGTAGCAGTTGCTTTAGTAGAAGAATCAGCAGTACTAGTTGTATTAGTTGCAGTAGTAACAACAGTAATACTAGTATTAGAATTAGTAGTAGTAGTAAAAGTAGCAGTTGTAGTTGTAGTTGTAGTAAGTATAGTAGTAGCCGTTGCAATAGCTATTGTAGTAGAAATAGTAGTAGTAGTAGTAGTAGTATTAGTAGATGTAGTCGCAATAGCAGTAGAAGCAGCAGCAGCAGTAGTAGTAGTACAAGTAGTACCAGTAGCAGTTATGGAAGTAGTAGCAGTTGGAGTAGTAGTAGTTGTTGTTGTAGGAGGAGGAGCAGCAGCAGTAGTAGCCGTAGCAGTAGCAATAGGAGGAGGAGTAGTAGTAGTAGTAGTAGAAGCTGTAGTAGCAGTTCCAGCTATAGTAGTAACTGTAGTAGTAGTTGTAGTAGTAATTGTAGCAGTAGTAGTATTAGTTTTAGTAATAGGAGTAGTAGTTGAAGTAGTAGTAGTAGTACGAGTAGGAGTAGTAGAAGTAATAGTTGTTGGAGCGATAGTAGTAGCAGTAGTAGTAGAAAGAGTAGTAGTTGTATTAGTAGGAGTAGTTGTAGTAGTAGTAGTAGGAGGAGGGGGAGGAGGAGGAGTAGTAGTAGTTAGTAGTAGTAGTAGTAGTAGTAGTAGAAGTTGTAGTAGTAGTAATAGTGCTTATAGTAATAGTAGAAGTAGTAGTAATAGTAGTCACAGTGGTTGTAGCATTAGTAGGAGTAACAGTAGTAGTAGCGCTAATAGTAGTAGCCAAAGTAGAAGTAGTTGGAATACTAATAGTAGTAGTAGTACTAGTAGTAGTGGTAAGAGTAGTACTAGGAGTAATAGTTGTTGTTTTAGTAGTGGTAGTTGTCGTAGTAGCAGTAGTGGATGTAATAGTAGTAGTAATTGGAGTAGTGGTAGGAGTAATACTAGAATTAGTAGTAGTAGTAGTAGTAGTAGTAGTATTAGTTGTAGTAATACTAGTTGTAGTAGTAAGAGTAGTAGTAGGAGTAATACTAGAATTAGTAGTAGTAGTAGTATTAGCTGTAGTAATACTAGTTGTAGTAGTAAGAGTAGTAGTAGGAGTAGTAGTTCTTCTAGTAGTAGTAGCAGTAGTAGTAGTAGTGCTAGTAGTAGTAGCAACAGCAACAGCAGTAGTAGTTGTAGTAGTAATCATACTGGTTGTAGTACTAGTAGTAGTTATAGTAGTAGTAGTGGTATAGTAGTATGAGTAGTAGTAGTAGTAGTAGTAGTAGCAGTAGTTACAGTAGTAGTACTTATAGCAATAATTATTGTTGTTGTTGTGGTGGTGGTGGTGGTGGTGGTGGTAGTAGTAGTAGTGGTCGTGGTAGTAGTTGTTATTGTAGTCAAAGTACTAGTACTTGTTGTTGTAGTAGGAGTAGGAGTTTGTGTAGATGTAGTAGTAGTAGTTGTTGTTGTTGTAGTAGCATAGTTACAGTAGCTGTAGCAGTAGTAGTAGAGGTAGTAGTAGAAGTAGTACTTGCAGTAGTAGTAGAAGAAGTAGTAGTAGCCGTAGGGGAAGTAGTAGGATTAGTAGCAACAGTAGTTGTAGTTGTAGTAGATGTAGTAGTTGTGGTAGTAGTAGCAGTAGGAGTAGTAGAACTAGCAGTCGAAGTAGTAGTAGTAGTCCTAGCAGTCGTAGTAGTTGAAGTAGTAGTAGTAGTAGTAGTTGTTGTAGTTGAAGTAGTAGCAGTGGCAATAGTAGTAGTAGTAGTAGTAGTGGGAGTAGTAGTGGTAGTAGTAAGAGAAGTTTTAGTATTTGTAGTAGTAGCAGTAGTAGTATTGTTTGTGGTAATAGTAGTAATTATAGGAGAAGTAGTGGAATTTATAGTAGTAGTTGTTGTAGTATAAGTGAACTAACAGTAGCAGTAGTAGTAGTAGAGGTAGTAGTAGAAGTAATAGTTGCGGTAGTAGTAGTAGTAGTTGTAGTTGTAGTAGTAGAAGTAGCAATATCAGTAGTAGTAGTAGCAATAGTAGTTTTTGTGGTAGTACGGGGAGTAGTAGAAGTAGTAGTTACTGTTGTTGTTGCATCAACAGCAATAGTAGTAGTAGTGGTGGTAGTAGTAGTAGTAGTTGTTGTTGTTGTAGCACCAACAGTGGTAGTAGTAGTTGTAGTACGGGTTGTAGTGGCAGTAGTTGTTGTAGAAGTAGGAGTCGGTTTAGGAGTATTTGTAGGGGCAGTAGTAAGTTGGAGTAGTGGTACTACTAGCAATAGTAGGAGTCTAAGTAGCAGTTGGAGTTAGAGTAGTAGTGATGTTAACGATACTAGTTGTTGTTGTAGTAGTAGTAGTATGAGTCGTTTCAGTCGTAGTGGTAGCAGTAGCAGTAGTAGTAGCAGTAGTGGTTGTTGTTATTGGTGTAGTAGTTGTAGTAGTAGTAGTAGTAGTTTTAGTAGGAGTGGTAGCAATACTTGTAGTAGTTGTATTAGTTGTAGTAGTAGTAGTTGCAGTAGGAGTATTAGTAGTAGTAGTAGTGGTTGTAATAGTAGCACTTGTAGTAGTAGTGGTAGTAGTAGCTGTAGGAGTAGTAGTTGTTGTAGTCGTAGTAGTAGGTGCAGTAGTTGTAGTTGAAGTAGTAGCAGTAGTAGTCATACTAGTAGGAATAGTAGTTGTTGTAGTAGTAGTAGTAGAAGTAGTTGAATTAGTAGTAGTTGTAGTAAGAGTAGTAGTAGTAGAAGTAGTGGCAGTAGAAGTAATAGCAGTAGTAGTAGTAGCAGCAGCAGTAGAAGTAGCTACAGTAGCCACAACAATAGTACTATTGCCACTACAATTACTATTACCACTCATACAATTAGTTCTTGTGCTACTTCTAATATTAGTAGTAGTACTACTACTAGTCTAGTCGCTACTCCTGCTACTACTCCTGCTGCTACTGCTTTTGCCACAGCAACAACAATAGTAGAAGCAGCAGCCACGACAACAGCAGCAGTAGTTGGAGTAGCAACAGGAGTAGCCGCAGTAGTAGTAGTAGTAGTAGTAGTACTAGTACTAGTAGTAGTAGTAGCACAAGAAGTAATAGTATGAGTGGTAGTAGTGATTGTAGTAGTAGTAGGAGGAGGAGGAGTAGTAGTAGTAGCAGTAGTCGTAGTAGTAGTAATAGGAGGAGTTGTAGCAGTATTAGTAGCAGACGAAGTAGCAGTAGTATTGGTAGTAGTAGTAGTAGTAGTAGTAGTAGTAGTAGTAGGAGTTTGAGTAGAAATAGTTGCACAAATAGTTGTAGTTGTTATTGTTGTTGTAGTAGTAGTAGTAGTGGTAGTAGTAGTAGCAATAGAAGGAGGGGTAGTAGTAGTAGCAGCAAGTGTAGTAGTAGGAGTAGGAGTAGTGATAGAAGTAGTTGTAGTAGTAGTAATAGCAGCTGCAGTGGCAGCAATAGCAGCAACAGTTGTAGTAGTAGTGGTAGTAGTAGTTGTAGTAGTAGAAGTAGTGGTAGTAGTAGTTGTGGTAGTAATATTAGTTGCATTTGTATTAGTTGTAGTAGTTGCAGTACTTGTTGTTGTAGTCGTAGGAGTAGTAGGAGCAAGGGTAGTAGCTAGAGTTGGAGTAGGAGTAGTAGTAGCATTAGTGGTAGTGTTTGTAGAGTAGCAGTAGTAGGAGTAGTAGTTGTAGTATCTGTAGTAGTAGTGGTAGTAGCAATAGTAGTAGAAGTAGTACTAGTAGTAGTAGTAGTTGTAGTAGTAGTAGTAATAGAAGCAGCAGCAGAAGTAGTAGTTGTAGTAGGAGTGTTAGGAGTAGTAGTAGTAGTTCGAGTTGTAGTAGTAATTAGAATAGTTGTAATAGCAATAGAAGTAGTAGTAGCAGTTGTAGTAGGAGTGTTAGGCTTAGTAGTAGTCGTAGTATTCTTAGTAGTAGGAGTAGCAATGAAAGTAGGAGGAGGAGGAGTAGTAGTAGTAATAGCAGTAATAGTAGTAGTAGTACTAGTAGCAGAATTAGTAGTAGTTGAGTAGTGGTACTAAAAGTGGTGGTATGAATAGTAGTAGTACTAGTAGTTTTAGTAGTAGTAGTAACTGAGTGGTAGTTGTTGGATTAGGGGTAGTAGTGGTTGTAGAAATTGTAGTTGTAATGGGAGTTGGAGTAGGAGTAGGAGTAAGATGAGAAGTAGTAGCATTAGGATTAGGAGCAGGAATAGTTGTAGTAGTATTAGTAATAATAATAGTAGTTGTAGTAGTAGCAGTAGCAGTTATACTAGAAGTTGAAGTAGTCGTAGTAGCAGCAGTAGTAGTTGTAGTTGTAGTAGTAGTTGCATTAGTAGTGGTAGTAATCGGAGTAGTAGTTATAGTAGTAGTAATAGGAGTAGCAGTAGTTGCAATAGCAGTCGTTGCATTAGTTGGAGTAGTAGTAGTGGTACCAGTAGTAGTTGTGGGGGTAGTTGTCGTTCTAATTGCATTAACAGTAGGAGTAGTAGTAGTTGTAGTAGTAGTAGTGGTGGTGGTGGTGGTAGCAGTAGTAGAAGTAGCAGTTGTAGTAGTAGTAGTAGCAGCTGCAGCAGTAGTAGCCGCAGCTGTTGTAGTGGTAGTAGTAGCAATAGTAATAGTAGTTGTAGTAGGAGTAGTAGTTGTGGTGGTAGTTGTCGTTCTAATTGCATTAACAGTAGGAGTAGTAGTAGTTGTAGTAGTAGTAGTGGTGGTGGTGGTGGTAGCAGTAGTAGAAGTAGCAGTTGTAGTAGTAGTAGTAGCAGCTGCAGCAGTAGTAGCCGCAGCTGTTGTAGTGGTAGTAGTAGCAATAGTAATAGTAGTTGTAGTAGGAGTAGCAAAAGAGAGAGGGGTGAGGGGAACTTATGGTACTTAGCAATACGAGGATGTAGTAGTAGTAGCAGTGTTTTATTGTTGTAGTAGTAGTGGCATTTTGCTGTCATAGTAGTAGTATTTGTAGCAGCAGTAGTAGAAGTAGAAGTAATAGTATGAGTGGTACTAGTAATTGTAGTAGTAGTAGTAGTAGAAGCAACAGTAGTAATAGGAGTAGTAGTTGTAGTTGAATTAGCAATAGTTGTAGTAGTAGTGGTCATAATAACAGGATTAGTAGTAGTAGTAGCAATAGTAGTAGTAGTAATAGGAGGAGTTGTAGTAGTGGTAGTAGCAATCGATGTAGTTGTAGTATTGTTAACAATCGCAGTAGTTGTAGGAGTTGGTGTAGAAGTAGAAGTAGAGGTAGTAGTAGTAGTAGTAGTAGTAGTAGTTGCAATAGGAGTAGGAGTAGTAGTAGGACTAGTAGGAGTAGGATTAGTGATAGTAGTAGGAGTTGTTGTAGTAGTAGTATTAGTAGTAGTAGTAGTAGTAGTAGTGGTAGTAGTAGTAGCAATACTAGTAGTAGTAGTAGTAGTGGTGGTGGTAGTAGGAATTTAGTATTAGCAACAGTAATAGTAGTAGAAGCAGGAATACAAGTAGTAGCAGTTGCACTAGTAGAGTAGTTGTAGTTGTTGTAGTAGTACTAGGAGTAGAAGTAGTAAAAGTTGTAGTAGGAGTCGAAGTGGGAGTGGTAGCAGTAGCAGTAGCACTTATAGTAGTTGTAGTAGTAGTAGTAGTAGTAGTAGTGTTAGTAATAGTAACAGTTGTTGCATTAGTAGTAGTAATGGTAATAGTAATAGTAGTAGTAGTAGTGTTAGTAATAGTAATAGTAGTTGCAGAAGTAGTAGCACCAGCAGAAGTAGTAGTAGTTGTAGCAGCTGCAGTGGTAATAGTAGTAGTTGGTGTAGTAGTGGCCATAATAGTAGTAATAGTAGGAGTCAGAATAAGAGTAGTAGTAGGGGTAGTGGTAGTTTGAGTAGTGGTAGTAGTAGTAGTAGTAGTAGGAATAGAAGTTCTAGTTGCAGTTGGAGTAGGAATAGGAGTAGTAGGTGCAAAAGTAGAAGAAGTAGCACTAGTAGTTGTAGTAGTAGTAGTAGTACTAGTAGTGGTTGTTGTAGTAGTAGAAGTAGCAGCAGTAGCATTTGCAGTTATAGTAGTAGTAGTCGTAGTAGTAGTTGTAGTAGTAGTAGTAGTAGTAGTAGTAGTGGTAGTAGTAGTAGTAGTAGTAGTAGTAGTCGCGGTCGTCAGGCGGTGTCCGTGGTACTCCTCCGTCGTCGTCGTCGGCGGCCGCGTAGTAGCGGTAATAGTAGTAGTAGTAGTAGTAGTAGTAGTAGTAGGCGGAGTAGTGGTAATAATAGTAGTAGTAGTAGTAGTGATAGTTGCAGCATCAATAGTAGTAGCTGAATTAGGGGTAATAATAGTAGTAGTAGTAGTAGTAGTGATCGTTGCAACATCAGTAATAGCAGTAATACTATTGTTAGTTTTAGTAGTAGTAGTAAGAGTTGGAGTAAGAGTAGTCATAGAAGTAGTAGTTGTTGTAGTAGTAGGAGGAGTAGGAGTTGGAGTAAGAGTAGTGTTATAAGTACTAGTAGTTGTAGTAGTAGCAGTAGTAGCAGTAGCAGAAGTAGGAGTAGGAGTAGTAGTAGCAGTAGTAGGAGGAGTACTAGTAGGCGTAGTAGGAGTAGAAGTTGTAGTAGTTGTGGTTGTAGTAATTGTAGTAGTATTAGAAGTAATAATGGAAGTAGTTGTTGTCGTCGTTGTTGTAATAGGCGTAGGAGTAGGAGTAGCAGTAGTAGGAGGAGTAGCAATTGGAGTTGGAGTAGGGGTAGTAGTAGTGGTGGTGGTCATAGTAGTGGTGGTAGCAATAGTAGTCGAAGGAGCAGTTGCAGTAGTAGGTGCAGTAGTAGTGGTAGCAGTAGTCGTCATAGTAGTAGTAGTTGTTGTTGTTGTAGTAGTAGTAGAAGTAGTAGTAGAAATAGTACTACTAGTAGTAGTAGAAGGAGCAGCAGCAGCAGCAGCCGTAGCCATCGTCGTAATACTAGTAGGAGTCAGTGCAGGAATAGTTGTGGTATTAGTAGTAGTACAGTAATAGTAGTTATTGTAGTAATAGTAGCAGTAGTGGTTGTAATAGTAATAGTAGTAGCAGCAGCGGTAGCAGTAGGGGAAGGAGTTGTAGTTGTAGAAGCAGTAGCAGTAGTAGTAGTTAGAGTACTAGTAGTTGTAGTAGTTGTAGTGGTATTCGAAGTTGTAGTAGTAGTAGTAGTAGCAGTGATCATTATAGAGTTCTAGTAGGTGTAGTAGTATTCGAAGTTGTAGTTGTAGTAGTAGCAGCAGTAGTAGTTAGAGTACTAGTAGGTGTAGTAGTTGTAGTAGTATTCGAAGTTGTAGTAGTAGTAGTAGTAGTAGCTGTAGCAGTACGAGGAATATTTGTAGTTGTAGTAGAAGTTTATAGTAGTAGTATTAGTTGCAGGTATAGGAGTAGTAGTTGTAGAATTAGTTAAAACAGTAGTAGTACCTACAGCAACAGGAGGAGTAGTATTAGCAGAAGTTGTTGTAGGAATAGTAGTAGGAATAGGTTTTGGAGTAGGGGTAGCAGTAGCTATAGCAGTTATCCTATTAGTAGTAGTATTCGAAGTTGTAGTTGTAGTAGTAGCAGTAGCAGTAGTAGTAGTTAGAGTACTATTAGGTGTAGTAGTTGTAGTAGTATTCGAAGTTGTAGTAGTAGTAGCAGTAGCAGTACGAGGAATATTTGTAATTGTAGTAGAAGTTGTAGTAGTAGTAGTAGTAGAAGTTGCAGGAATAGGAGTAGTAGTTGTAGAATTAGTTCAAACAGTAGTAGTACCTATAGCAGCAGGGGTAGTAGTAGTATTAGCAGAAGTTGTTGTAGGAATAGTAGTAGGAATAGGAGTTGGAGTAGGGGCAGCAGTAGCTGTAGCAATTATCCTATTAGTAGTAGTATTAGTAGTGGTTGGTATAGTATAGGTTGTAGAGTGCCAGTAGTTGTAGTTGTTGTCGTCGTAGTAGTAGTAGCAATAATAGATGTAGCAGCAGTAGAAGTAGCAATATTAGTAGTTGTGGTAGTAGTCTAGTAGTAGTAGTCATACTATTACTACTACCTCTACTCCAACTCCAAGTACTACTATTCCTACTACAACTTCTACTAATACTACTACTACTACTACTATTACTACTACTACTATTGTTGTTGCTCCTCCTACGACTACTCCTATGAATGCTGCTACTACTGCCCCTGCGACTACTACTACTACTACAGCTACTACTACAACTACTGCTACTACTGCTACTACAACTAGTATTCCAACCACAAATTTTGCTAATTGTACTACTACAATAACAACAACAACAACAACTACTACTACTACTACAACTACTGCTACTATTGCTACTAATAATACAACAACTACTACTGCTACTGTTACTACTACTGCTACTACTTCTCCTACTATTTCGACTATTGTTGATACTACTACTGCATCTATACTACTATTGCTTTTATACCTACCACTATTGCTGCTACTGCTGCTATTACTATTGGTGGTATTGCTATTACTTCCACTACAACTACTATTAGTCCTACTGCTTCTCCTACTACTACCATTGATGCTATAGCTACTAGTACTGTAGATACAATGACTATGACTACTACTATGACTAATACTACCACTTCTGCTACTACTGCTACTACTCCTACTACTACTATTACGACTACTATTACTGCTGCTGCTACTATTATTGTTACTACTTCAACAACAGCAACAACTAGTACTACAACGTTTCCTACAATAACAACCACTGCTCCTTCTTCGACTATTACAACTGCTGCTGCTACTACTACTGCTATAACTACTCTTATTGCTATTACTACTAATACTACGACAACAACCTCTATTATTGCTATTGCCGCTACTACTCTTACAACTACTTCTAATACTACGACTGCTACTACTACTACTACTACTGCTACAACTACAACTATAGCTATCGCTATTACCGCTGCAACTACTGCTACTACCGCTACTACTGCTACTGCTTCTAGTTCTACAGTTACTACTACTAATACTACTTCTACTACTTATGCTAATTCTACTTCTGATAATACTTGTACTATTACTACTATTTTAACTACTATTGCCCCTACTCATACTGATGTTGCTGCTATTACTGCAACTAAATCTACTACCGCTACTACTACAACTACCACAACTACTACTAATCCAACTACTACTACTAATACTATTACTACTACTACTACTGCTACGACTACTACAGCTACTGCTACTGCTACTTTTGCTAATGGTATTGCTACTACTACTACTATTATTATTACTACTACTACTGCTATTGCTACAATGATTACAACTACTGCTACTGCTTATTCTACTACTACTATTACCACTACTATGACTGCTACAACTGCTTCTACTATTACTACAATTATTATTACTACTACTGCTACAAGTACTACTACTTCTGCGACTATTGATTCTGAAGCGACAACTACTACTACTACTAATACTGCGGCAACTACTGCCACTATTACTACTACTGCAGCAACTACTACTACCACAACAACACTACTACTTCTGTTGTTGTTGCTGCTACCACTAGTGCAACTACAACAACAGTTGTTGCAACTGCTGCTACGGATACTTCGGTTGCGGCTACTCTTACAACTATCGCTACCACTGCTGCTACAATTCTTACTAATACTACTGCTAATCCAAGTGCTGCAAATAGCATTGTTACTACTACAACATTAACTACTATTAGTTCTACTCAAACTGCTGTTGCTGCTATAACTGCTATAACTGCTCGTACTACTACTACTGCCACAACTGCTGCTGCTGCTACTACTACTACTATTGCCACTACTTTTGCAAGTACTGCTACTATTACTACTACTACTACTAGTCCAACTAGTACAACTACTATTAATACCACTACTACTAATGTTGCTACTAGTACTTCTACTGCTAGTACCGCTACTTCTACCACTACTATTACTACTATTACTGCTATTACTACAACGACAACAACCACTTCTACTACTATTACTACAACTACTATTATTACACCTGCTACTACTACTATTACTACTATTACTGTTGATTCTGTTACTACAACTACTATTATTATTGTTGTTGTTGCTGCTACTACTACTCCTCCTTTTACTAATACAATAGCACTACTAGTTTGGTTGCTATTGCCGAAACTACAAGTGCTACTCCAACTATAATTGCTGCGATTGCTGCTGCTACTATTGCTACTGCTGCTATTGCGGCTCTTACTACTACTATAGCTACTGCTATGACCACTACTACTATTACTACTATGAGTACAACTACTACAACAACAACTACTACTATGGTTGCTGCTGCAACTACTACTACTAGTACTACTACAACAACAACTACTAGTACTACTACAACAACAACAACAACTACTACTACTATTACAACTACAACTAGAACTACTATTTTTACTAATACTTCTATTATTAATACTAATTCCACTACTACTACAACAACTACTACTACTCCTCCTCCTCCTCCTCCTCCTACTACTACTACTATTACTGCTACTA
>RXID01011114.1:0-20651 GCA_005019695.1 Trichopus zeylanicus subsp. travancoricus
CTACCTATGTTACTACAACGGGCACTACAATTATCACAACTGGAACTAATGCTACTACAGCTTTTGCTACTACAATGGCTACTACAACTACGGCATCAAATACAACTATTACTACTCCTACTATCACTCCCATGGGAACAACTACTACCACCACCACTCCAACTATGAGTACTCCTACAACTGCTCCTACTCCAACTCCTACTACAACTATTACTACTACTGTTGCTGCTACTACTACTACTACTACTACTACTACTACTACTACTACTATTAGTAGTACTTTTGCTACTACTACTATTTGCACTACTTTTACAACTACTACTCCTACTACTACCACTACTACTGCTGCTATTACTACAACTACTACTCCTACTACTACAACAACTACTACTACTACTAGAACTACTACTACTAATTCTACTTCTACTACTTCTACTACTACTACTAGTACTATTACTACTACTACTGCAATGACTACTAATACTACAACTACCACTATTGCTACTACTACTACTACTACTCGTACAAGTAATACTACTACTACTGCAACTCGTACTACCACTCCTACTCCACCTCCTAATCTTATCGCACCTCTGACAAGAACAACTACTGACACTACTGCAGCTACAACTACTCCAGCTACTACTACTAAGGCTACTACTTCTACTAACGCTACCACTACAACTGCTACTACTACTACTATTACTACTCTTACTACAATTATCACAATACTCCAATTATGACTACTACTACTAGTACTACTACTAGTAATACTGCTACTATTGCAGCTCCTACTATTGCTAATACTTTTATAATTGATACAACTTCTACTACTCCTACTCCAACTCCTACTACTTCTACTACTCCTACTCCAACTCCTACTACTACTACCACAACCCATATGTCAATTACTATTACTCCCACTCCTACCCTTACTACTACTACTAATACTACTACGACTAATACTACCACTACCACAACTACTACTACTAATACTACATCTACTTCAACAACAATAGCAACTACTACTACTATTACTCTCCTCCTGCTCCTGCCATCACTACTACTACTGCTACTCCTACTATTGTAACTACTACTCCTAGTCCTACTCCTACTCATACTAATGCTAGTACTACTACTACTGCTACTACTCCTACTCCTGTTCCTGTTCCTTCAACTACTTATACAACTATGGCTACTACAACTTCTACTACAACTGTTGCTGCCACTACTACTACTTCTACTATGGGTACTCCTGTTGCTGCTACTACTGCTACTCTTACAATAACAACAACAACAACTTCTACTACTACCACTTCACTACTATTACAACCGCTGCTACTCCTACTTCTGCTTCTCCTCCTCCTCCTCCTACTACTAATACTACTACTTCTGCTACTACAACTATGACGATTACTACACATCAACCCCCACTACTACTTCTAAAACTACTACTACTACGATGGCTACTACTACTACTACTACTGCTACGACTCCTAACACTCCTACTACTACTACTACTACTACAACTACGTATACTACTACTACTACTACTACTACTACACTACTACTACTTCTACCGCCCCTACTCCTACCACTACTACTATTACTCCTCCGACTACAGGTACTACTACTACTACTACTACTACTACTACTACTACTACTACTACTACTACTACTACTACTACTGTGACTACTACTACAACAACTACTGCTGTTGCTACTCCTACTACTACTACTACAACTATTACACCTGCTACTAATGCTACTACTACTACTGCTACTACAATTACTACAACTGCTGCAACTACTGCTACTACAATAACTAACACACCGACTACTACTCCTACTCCTTCTCCAATTCCTACTAATATTGCTACTCCTACTACTAATACTACTCCTCCTGCTGCTGCTATTACTATTGCTACTACGGCTACTACTACTACTACCACCACCACTACTGCAACTACTACTACTAGTACTACTACAACTAGCGCTGCTAGTGCTGGTTCTATTGCTACTACTACTACTACTACTAACACTACTACAATAACCACTACTACTACGACTATTGCTGCTGTTGCTACTACTACTGCTACTACTACTACCAATGTTACTACAACGGGTACTACAGTTATCACAACTGGAACTACTGCTACTACAGCTGTTGCTACTACAATGGCTACTACAACTACGACATCAAATACAACTATTACTACTCCTACTATGACTCCCATGGGAACAACTACTACCACCACCACTCCAACTATGAGTACTCCTACAACTGCTCCTACTCCAACTCCTACTAGAACTATTACTACTACTGTTGCTACTACTACTACTACTACCTCAACTACAGCTGTTGCCACTACTACTCCTCTACTACTACTAATACTACTATTACTACTACTACTAATACTAGTACTACAAATACTACTATTACTTCAACTGTTGTTACTGCTGCTACTACTACAACTAGGACTACCACTACTACTAATACTACTACCATGACTACTACTCCTACTGCGACTGCTGCTACTACTACAACAACTACTACTATGACTACTACTATTACAACTACTACTTCAACTACTCCTACTCTGACTCCTACAACTACTCCTACGACTACAACTACTACTAATGCTACTAAAAGAAATAGTACTACTATTATTGCTACTACTGTTGTAGCAGTTGCTACTACTACTACAATTGCTACTACTAATACTACTACAACTACAGCTACTATTACTACTACTATTACAACAATTACTATTACAACTACTCCTACTCCGACTCCTAGAACTACTCCTACTACTACTACAAAAAGTAGTACCTCTATTACTGCTACAATTGCTGCTGCAGCTGCGGCTACTACTACAACTGCTGCTGCTGCTGCTGCCCCTACTACTACTACTACTACTACTGCTGCTGCTGCTGCTACTACTACTACTACTACTACTGCTACTATTACTACTACTACTACTACTACTACTAGTACGACTACTACTGCCTGTGCCACTACTACTGCTACTACTGCTATGACTGTTGCTACTACTACCACTACTGCCTACGCTACTACTACTTTTGCTACTACTTCTCCTACTACTATTACTACTAGTGCTACAACAACTACAAGAGCTATTGTTATGACAACTACTTCCACTACTACTATTCTTGCTGCTACTCTGGTACTACTAATACTACTATGATTGGTACTATTACTCCTATGCAACAGCTGCTACTACTACTACTGCTCCTAGCACTTCTGATACTGCTACCACTTCTACGGCTGCTACCGCTACTACTAGTACTACTCCTCCTACTACTACTTCAACCACTACTGCTATCACTGATACACCTACAGCTACTGCTGCTATTGCTACTTCCACTACTACTACTGTAGCTGTTCCTCCTACTACTACTTCCACTGCTCCTACAATTACTTCTACTGCTACTACCATTACTATTGCTCCTACTATTACTTCTACTGCTACTACTGCTACTTCTAGTATTACTACTATAACAACTACTACATCTGCTACTGTTGCTGCAGCTACTTCTGCTACAACAACTACTGCTAGTACAACTACTAATTCTATTGATACTACTACTACTAATACTATCCCGACTACAATTGCTGCTACTATTACTACTTCAACTATTATCGCTACTACTACTGCTGCTACTATTACTATTTCCACTACAACTACTGCTACAACTGCTACTGCTGCTACCCCAACAACTACTGCTATTGCTCATACTTCTACTAATCCAACTACTACTACAACTACTACTACTACTTCTACTACTACTACACTACTATGACAGCTACTTCAACTACTACTACTATTTTTGTTAAAACTACTTCAACTACTTCTACTACTACAACTACTACTACTACTCTTGTTGTTATTGTTATTGTAGCGGCTACTACTACTACTACTACTACTACTACTACTACTACTACTACTACTAATCTTGTTGTTATTGTTATTGTTGTTGCTGCTACTACTACTACTACTTCTCTGAGTACAACGACTACTGCTACTAATACTACTGCTACTACTAATACTATGGCTACTCCTACTACTGCTCCTTCTACTATTGCTACTAGGGTTGCAACATCTACAAATACTACTACTATTGCCCTAACTACTACTACTACTGCTACTGCTATAACTATTATTGCAGCTACGACTATTACATCTGCTACTCCTTTGACTACTTCGACTGCAACTATTACTACTACTGCTATTTCTACTGCTGCCACAACAAATACTACTACTACTACTATTTTTGCTAATGATACTCCAACTACTTCTGCTACTACTACAACTTCTACTACCACTACTACAACTACTACTTCGGCTACTATCGCTACTGCTACTACTACGACTGCTACTACTACTACTACTACTAATGCGGCGGCAACTACTCCTACTGCTGCTCATACTACTCCTATTGCTACTGCTGCTCGAACTACTACTACTACTGATACACTTACTACTACATCTACTACTACTCCTACTGCTGCTACTTCTACTACTACTATAACTACTCCAACTTCTGCTACTATTGCTGCTACTCCTATGACTATTACTACTGTTGCTACTACTACTCCCACTACTGTTGCTACTACTACTTCTCGTACTACTACAGGTACTAGTACTACTACAACAAGCACAAGTGCTACTACTATAACAATTGCTACTACTAGTACAATCACTACTACATGTACTACAACTATGACTACTACTTATGGTCCAATAGCTACTACTACAACTTCCTCGCCAACTATAACAACTACTACTGCTACGCTACTCTACTTCACCAACCACCACTACTACTGCTACTACAACAGCTACTACAAATATTGCTACTGCTACCATTGCTGCTGCTACTATGACTGCTACAGCTACTACTACTGTTGAAACTATTGCTACTACTACAATTACTACTACTGCTAAAACATCTACCGCTACTACTACCACTACTTCTACAACTACTGCTGCTAATGCTGCTACTATGACTACCACTACCGCTACTGCCACTACAACAACAATAACAACTACTACTTCTACTATTACTACTACTACTACTACTATTACTACTATAGCTTCGACTAGTCCTGCTTCTGCTACAACGCTACCATTACTACTACAACTACTGCTGCTGCTACTACTACTACTACTATTGCAGTTATAGCTACTACTGCGGCTACTACAACTACTACTGATGTTGCTGCTACGACTACTACAACAACAACAACTACTACTACTCCAGCTACTGCTACTACTACTACTAATGCTATGGCTTCTACTACTAGTACTACTTCTACTCCTACTGCTACTACTAGTAGTAGTACTTCTGTTGCTGCTATTGCAACTGCTACTAATATCATTACTACTACTACTACTACCACAACTACTACTTTTACTATTATTGTTGCTACTGCTACTACTACAACAACAACTACTACTCCTACTACAGCAACTGCAACTACTATTACATCTCCGACTCCTACTACTACTGTAAGTAGTACTACAGCTAGTACTACGACTACTTTTTCTACTACAATAGCTACTACGTCTACTACTACTACCACTACTACCACTACTACTACTGCTACTACCGCTACTACCATTACATCTTGTAGTGTTAGAACTACAACTACTTCTACTACCACTATTTCTCCTACTACTACTACTTATTGTACCACTACTGCACCTATTGCAACTTGAACTACTTCTACTACTACTACTTCTAGCAATACAACTAGTTGTACTACTACTACTAGTACAACTGCTACTACTACTCCATTACTACTAGTACAACAACTGATACTATGGCTACTACTGGTGCTGGTACCATTTCTGCTCCTGACACAACAATTGCTCCTGCTACTACTTGCACAACTATTACCACTACTACCACTACTACTACTGCAACTGCTGTCATAGCCACGACTGCTACAACAACTACTATACTGCTACTACGGCTACTACTGCTACTAATGCTATGACTGCTACGACTGCTACTATAGGTACTACTACTACTATAGTTACTACTACTACTACCACTATAACAACAACAACTACTACTACTGTTACTGCTGCTGCTACTACAATAAGAACTACTACTATTTCAACTACAACTGCAACTACAACCATAACTGCTACTATTGCTACTTATGCTGCTGCTGCTGCTGCTACTACTACTACTATTGCAACCGTGCTATTACTACTTCTCATAATACTACTGCTACTGTCACTACAACAACTACTACTACTATAGCTTTTGCTACTACCACTACTACTACTATGGCTACTGCTGCTACTACTACTACTACTGCTACAGCTTCTACTACTATGACTACTACTGCTTCAGCTACTACTACTGCTACTACTACTACCTTGGCTGCTACTACAACTACTACTTTTGCTACTACTCCTGCTACAACTGATACTACTACTGCTATAACTGCTACAACAGCTACTGTTATGACCACTACACCCACCATAACTATTCCTGCAACTACTATTTCTACTACTACTGCTGCTATGACTGCTACTTCTTCTCCTATGCTACTGCAACTACTACCACTACTACTACTGCTACCACTACTACTGCTGCTAGTGCTACTACTGCTACTCCTCCTCCTCCTCCTCCTCCTCCTACTACTACTACTACTACTACCACAACTGCTACCACTGATACTCCTACATCTACTGCTACTATTACTACTTCCACTACTACTGCTGCTGCTAATCCAATTACTACTACTGTAGCCACTACTATTACTTCCATAGCTACTAATGCTACTGCTACTACTACTACTACTTCTGCTGCTACTACTGCTGCTGCTGTTACTACTACTACTGCTACTACTATTACTACTACTATTACTACTACTACTACTACTACTACTACTACTACTACTACCACTACTACTACTACAACTATTACAACTATTACTACTTCTCCTACAACTACTACTATTGCTTCTACTTCTGCTACAACTACTTACCGCTACTACAACCATCAGTACATTTGATACTGTAACTACTACTACTACTACCCCAACTACCCCTGCTGCTACTACAACTACTACAACTACTATCGCTACTACTACTGCTGCTACAACTGCTATTCTTGCTCATACTGCTACTACTCCAACGACTACAACTACTGCAACTACTACTACTACTACTACACTATAGGTACTACTACTTTAACCACTTCTACTATTTCTGCTAATACTACTTTAACTACTTCAACTACTACTACTACTACTACTACTACTCCTCCTACTCCTATTACTACAACAATTGCTACTAATGCTACTGCTACTACTTCCTCTATGGCTTCAACTACTACAACTACTACTATAATTGCTACTACTGCTACTATTGCCGCAACTGCTACTACTACTCCTTCGGCTACATTTACTACTACTACTATTATTGCCATTGCTGCTGCTACTGTTGTAGCTACACTCCAACTGTTACTAATACTAATGCTACTACTACTACTACTACACTACTACTGCTACTACTGCACCTTCAACTACTATTATTACTACTGTTGCTACTTCTACAAAAACTACTACTACAGCTCCAACTACTTGTAGTACTACTATAGCTATAACTATTGCTACAGCTGCAACCACTACTTCTGCTACTCCTTCGACCACTTCTACAACAACTATTACTACTGCTGCTACTGCTACTGCTACAACTACTTCTACGACTACTACTACTACTGCTGCTGCTACTGCAACTATTATTTTCACCAATAATGCTCCAACTACTATTGCTATTACTACTACTTCTACTACTTCTATTGTAACTGCTACTCCTGCTACTATTGCTACCGCTCCAACTACTACTACAGCTGCTTCAACTACTACTGATACTTCTGCTACTACCACTACTACTACAAATACTTCAGCTACTACTAATACTTCTACTACTTCTACTACTGCTGCTACTACTACTAGTAATACTTCTCCAACTACAACTACTCCTACTGATGCTGCTACTATCCTACTTCTTCTGTTCCTACTACTGCTACTACTACTCCTATCACTACTATTTAGCTATTGCGATAGCTACTCCTCCTACTTCTGCTACTACTACAACTACTGCTACTTCTGCTGCTACTGCTACTACTACTACTGCAACTACTGCTACTACTCCTACTTCTTCTGTTCCTACTACTACTGCTGCTACTACTACTGCTGCTGCTGCTATTGCTGCTACTGCTGTTACTGTTGTTACTGCAACTACTACTACTACCACTGCTACTTCTGCAACTACCACTAATTCTACAACCACAACTGCTACTACTATTACTGCTATTGCTTCTACTACTACTTCTCCTACAACTACTACTAACGCTACTACTACTACTTCTACGACTACTACTGCTATTGGTACTACTACTACTTCTCCTACAACAACTACAGCTATAACTACTATTGCCACTAATGTGGCAACTACTACTTCTACTACTTTTGCTACTAATAATACTACTACAACCACTATTATAGCTACTACTACTACTGTTACTGCTACTACCACTACTCCTCTAACTACAACTACTTTTACTACTGCTACTACTGCTACTACTACAACTACTACTACGACTACTACTTTAATTATTACTACTGCTATTGCTATAGCTACAACTTTTATGACTACTATTGCAACTACCGCTACTACTACGATTGCTACTACTGCTACTACTGGTGCTACCACTATTACTGCTACTACTGCGACTAATATTATTACTACTTCTACTACAACTACCTCTATGGCTACTACTACTGCTCCTACCGTAACTACTGCTATAGCTACCACAACAACTACTACTTCTACTACTGCCCCTACTGCTACTACTACTACTACGCCATTTACTACTACTACTACTACTACACCTACTACGGCTCTAACTCCTACTACTACTACTAGTACTACTACTGCTACTTCTGCTACTACTCCAACTACTACTAGTAGTACTACTACTGCTACTTCTACTACTACTCCAACTACTACTATTGGTACTACTACTACTATTGCTACAATAATTACTACTACTGTTGTCACTATGACTACTGCTACTACTACTACTACTGAAACTATTGCTATTACTACTATTACTACTACAGCTAATACAGCTACCGCTACTACTACTACTACTTCTACAAGTAATTCCACCACAACAACTACTACTACTACAATAATTGCTACTACTGCTGCTACTAGTACTACTACTACTATTAGTACTACTACTTCAACGACTACTGCACTGCTACTACCACTATTACTACTATCGCTACTCTTACTTCTACTACTACTACTGCAATGACTGCAATAACAACTTTTACTAGTAAAATGACAACAACAACAACAACTACTCCTTCTACTAGTGGTTCCACTTCTACTACTAGTACTACTGCTCCAACTACTCCTCCTCCTCCTCTTGCTACTGTTCCTACTACTACTGCTGCTTCTACTACTACTACTAATACTACTACTACTTTTGCTGATGCTACTACAGCTACTACTAATACTATTACTACTACTACTACCACCACCACAACTACTACTTCTACTATTATTGCTACTACTGCTACTACTATAACTACTACTATTGCTCCTACTACATCTACTACAACTACTACTATTACTTCTCCAACATCTAATACTACTACAACTACTACTACAACTACTACCATCGCTATTGCTACTGCGACTATTACTGCTGCAATGGCTACTACTATTACTACCATAGTTGCTACAACTACTACTACTATGATGTCCACTACAACTACTGCTACAACGGCAATTACTGCTACTACTGCTACCACTACTTTTATTATGACTACTACTACTACTACTACTGCTGCTACTACTTCCACTACTTCTGCTGCTACTATTGCTACTACTGCTACTACTTCTACTACTACTACTATTAGTACTACTAATGCTACTTTGACTACTACTGCTATTGCTGCTGATACCATTACTGCTATAACTGCTACTATTACTACAACTACTATTTCTATCACTATAACTACTGCTACTGCTATTGCTACTTCTACTATTATTACTACTACTGCTATAGCTGCTAGTATTAGTATTAGTAGTAGCAGCAATAATAGTAGTAGTAGCATTAGCAGCTGTAGTAGTAGTAGAAGTACTAGTAGAAGTAGTAGCAGCAGCAGTAGTAGTATTAGTAAAAGCAGCAGCATTAGTGGTGGTAATAGTTATAGTAGTAATAGTAGCAAAAGTAGTAGTCATAGTAGCAATAGTACAGTAATCATTATCGTAGTAGTAGTAACAACTATAGTAGTATTAACAAGAGTTATAGTAGCCATAGTAGTAGAAGTATCAAAAGTAGTAGTAGTAGTAGTAGGAGAAGTAGTAGTAGTAGCTATAGTCTGGTAGTGGTAGTAGTAATATTAGTAGCAGTAGTAGCAGTAATAGTAGTAGTACTAGTAGTGTTAGTAGAAGCTGTAGCATTAGTAGAAGAAGTAGTAGAAGTAGCAGTAATGGTAGTAGTAGCAATAGTAATAGTAGTAGCAGTCAAAATTGTAGTTGTAGTCATAGTAGTATGCCAGTAGCAGCAACAATAGTCATACTACTAGTAGTAGTAGCAGTCGTAGCAGTTGTTGCATCAGTGGTTGTAGTTGTAGTTACAGTTGTAGCAGTATTAGAAGTTGTAGTAGTAGTAGCAATAGATCCAGTAGAAGTAGTAGTAGTAGCAGTAGCAGTTATAGTAGTAGTAGTAGCAATCAAAGCTGCAAGAGCAGTAGCAATAGTAGTAGAAATTTTAATGGTAGTAGGAGTAGCAATAGTAGCAGTAGTGGTAGTAGCAATAGTAGAAGTAGTAGCAGTAGTAGCAGTAGTAGAATTAGTTGCAGTAGTAGTAGTAGTAGCAGTAGTTGAAGCACTCGTAGTAGTAGCACTAGTTGTGGTAGTTGATGTAGTAGTAGTGGTAGAATTAGTAGCAGTAGTAGCAGTAGTAGGAGTAATAGTAGTTTCAGCAATAGTAGTAGTAGTAGTAGAAAGAGTAATTGTAGCAATAGTTGTTTGCCAACTGCTGTAACAACAGTCACAGTAGTAGTAGTAGTAGTAGCAACCGTAGTAGTTGTTGTGTTAGTAGATGTAGTAGTAGTTGCAATTGTAGCAGTATCAAAAGTTATTATTTTAGTAGCAGTAGATGTAGTAGATGTTGTAGTGTAGTAGCAGCAGCTACAGCAGTAGTAGTAGCAATCATAACTACAGTAGCAATAGTAGCAATAGTAGAAAAATTAATGGTAGTAGTAGTAGCAGTAGTCGCGGTATTGGCAGTAGTAGTAATAGCAATAGTAGCAGTAGTAGAATTAATAGTAGTGGTAGTAGTAGTAGCCATAATAGTAGTACTATTAGTAGTAGCACTAGTAGTGGTAGTAGAAGTAGCAGTTTTAGTTCTAGAAGTAGTAGTTGTAGTAATTGTAGTAGTAGTAGTACTAGTTGTAGCAAAAATCATGGTAGTAGTAGTAGTAGAAGTAGCAGTAGTTGCAGAGGTAGTAGTAGAAGTAGTAATAGTAGTGGTGGTAGTAGTAGTAGTAGTATAATTAGTAGTAGTAGTAGTAGCAATACTGGCCGTAGAAGTAGTAGTAGTAGTCGTAGAATTGGTAGTAGCAGAAGTTGTAGTTGTAAATGTAGCAATAATAGCTATTGCAGCAGTAGTAGTACTTGTAGTAATCGTAATAGCAGCAGCCGCAGTAGTAGTAGAAGTAGTTCCAATAGTAATAGTAGTAAAATTAGTAGTAGTAGTAGTAGTTGTTGTTGTTGTTGTAGTAGTAGTAGTAGTTGTAGCAGTATTAGAATAGTAGCAATAGTAGTAGTAGAATTAGCAGTAGTAGTAGTAGAAGTAGTAGTAGTACTAGCTATAGTAGTAGTAATAGTAGTAGTAGAAGTAGTCGTGGTGGCAGTAGTAGAAGTAGTAGTAGTAGTAGAAGTAGAAGTAGTAGTAGTAGTAGTGGTGGTGGTGGTAGTAGTAGTAATTGTAGGAGAAGTAATATTAGTTGTAGTAGCAGTCGTAGCAGTAACAGTAGTAGTAGTAGTAGCAAAAGTAGTGGTGGTAGTAGTCATAGGTGTAGTAGTACAAGAATCATTGTACTTGTAGTGTTAGTATCAATAGTAGTAGGAGTAGCAGCAGTAGAAAGAAAAGTAGTAGTTGTAGCTGTAGCCGTAATAGCTATAGTAGTAGAAGTAGTTGTGGTAGTAGCAGTAGTAGCTGTTGTAGTTGTAGTAGTAGCAATAATAGTATTAGTCATAGCAATGCTTGTGAAAGAAGCAATAGTAGTAGTTGCAGTAGTAGTAATAGCAAAAGTAGTTGTAGCAGGAGTAGCAGTAGTAGAATTAGTATTAGTAGATTTATTAGTTGCAATAGTAACAATACTAGTAGTGGTTGTAATGGTAATGGAAGTAGAAGTAGCAGTAGTAGTTGTAGAAGTAGTAGTATTAGTAGCAATAGTGGTAGCAGTAGTAATAATAGTACTAATTGGAGTGGTAGTAGCAGTCGTAGTAGAAGAAGTAGTAGTAGCAGTAGTCATAGTAGGAGTAGTAACGATAGTAGCAGTAGTAGCAGTAGCAATAATAGTAGTAGTAGAAGAAGAATAAGTAGCAGTAGTCATAGTAGTAGTAGCGGTAGTCATAGTAGTAGTAGTAGAAGTAATAGTTGTACAAGAAGTTGTAGTAGTCGTAGTAGTGGCAATAGCTATAGTAGTAGGAGTAGTAATGGTAGTAGCAGTAGCAATAATCTTAGTTGTAGCAACTGTACTAATAGTAGTAGTTATAGTAGTAGTAATATTAGTAGCTATAATGGCTGTAATAGTAGTTATAGTAGTAGTAGCAGTGGTAGTAGTAGTTGCAATACTAGCAGAAGTAGTTGTAGTAGCAGTTGATTCAGTAATAGTAGTAGTGGTAGTGGCAGCTATTACAATAGCAGCTGTGGCAATAGTAGAAGTGGAAGTAGTAGTGGTTGTAGTTGTGGTAGCAGTAGTAGCAGTAGGTATAGTAGTAGTGGTAGTAGTAGTTGTTGTTGTAGCAGTAGTTGTAATAGTAGAAGAAGTAGCAGCAGTAGTAGTAGAAGTAGTTGTACTAGTGGTAATTATATCCGTAGTAGTATTAGTGGTAGTAGTACTCGAAGTCGCTCTAGTTGTAGGAGTAGCAGTGGTCGTAGCAGTAGTAGTAGTAGTAGTTTTAATATTAGTAGTAGTGGAATTAGTAGTAGTAGTAGTAGCAATAGCAGCAGTAGTATTAGTAGCAGCAGTAGTAGTAGTAGTAGTAATAGTAGTAGGGGCAATAGTGGCAGTAGTAGTTGTAGTAGGAAAAATTGTAGTAGCATAAGTACAGTTGTGGTAGTAGTAGTAAAAGTAGTAGTAGTAGTAGTATTAGTAGTAGCAGTAGCAGTAGTAGTAGAAGTAGCAGTAGTAGCATTAGTGCAACAGTAGTAGTAGTAGCAGCAACAGTAGTAATATGAGTTGTAGTAGTAATAGTAGAAGCAGTAGTAGTCTTAGCGGTCATAGCAGAAGTAGCAACACTAGTAGTAGTAATAGTAGTAGCAGTAGTAGTAGTAGAAGTAGTAGGGGTAGCAGCAGTAGTAGTAGTAGTAGTTGTAATAGCAATAGGAGTAGTAGAATGAGTCATAGCAGCAGCAGCAGTTGTAGTAGTAGTCTCCTCAATAGTTGTAGTAGTAGAGAAGTCTTAGTAGTAATAGAAGTAGCTATAGTAGCTGTAGTAGCAGTAGTAGTTGTAGTAGTAGTAGTTATTGTAGTAGTTGTAGTAATAGTAGTGATAGTAGTAGCAGCAGTAGTAGCAGTAGTAGTTGAAGCAGTAGTAGTAGTAGGAGGAGTAGTATTGATTGTAGGAGTAGTAGTAGCAATAGCAGTTGTAGGAATAGTAGCAGTAGTTCTAGCAACAGCAATAGTAGTAGTTGTATTACTGGGTGCCAGTAGTGCTAGTAATTGTACTAGTAGTTCTAGTCATAGTAGTAGAAGTGTTAGTAGTTGTAGTAGTAGTAGTAGAAGCCTTAGTAGTTGCATAACTAGTAGCAGAATTAGTTATAGTAGCAGTAGTAGTAGTATTAGTAGAAGTGGCAGTAGTAGGAGTAGAAGTAGTAGCAGAAGTAGTTGTAGAAAAATTTGCAATAGTTGTAGTGGCAGTAGTAATAATAGCTATTGTAGTAGTAGAAGTAGTAGTTGTTATTGTTGTACTAGTAATAGTTGCGGTAGTAGTAGTAGTAGTAGCAGTAGCAGTAGTAGCAGTAGTAGCATTAGTAGCATTAGTAGCAGTAGTAATAGCATTTGTGAAAGTAGTAGCAGTTGTAATTGTAGCAGCCGTAGTAGTATTAGCAGTAGTTGTTGTTGTAGCAAAAGCAATAGTTGTAGTAGTTGTAGTAGTAGTTATTGTGGTAGTGTTGTGGAAGTTGTAGCTGTAGCAGTAGTGGTAGTAGCAGCAGTTGTAGAAGAAGAAGTAGTGGTAGCAGTAGTAGTAGTAGAAGCAGTAGCAGTGTAGTAGTAGTAGTGGTAGCTGTAGTAGTAGTAGTAGCAGCAGCAGCAGTAACAATAGTTGTGGTAGTAGTTTTTGTTGTAGTAGTAGTTGTTTTTGTTATTGTTGTCCTAGTAATAGTTGTAATAGTAGTAGCAGTAGTTGTAGCATTTGCCATAGTAGTAGCAGTTATAGTTGCAGCACCCGTAGTAGTATGAGTAGTAGTAATAGAAGCAGGAGTAGTAGCAGTAGTAATAGTAGTAGCTACAGCAATGGTTGTAGTTGCAGTAGTGGTAGCAACAGTAGTTGTTGTTGTTATAGTTGTAGTGGAAGTGGTAGTTGCCGTAGAAGTGGTAGTATCTGTTATAGTAGTAGAAGGAGAAGCAGTGGTAGCAATAGTAGTTATCGTAGAAGCAGTAGCAGTATAGTTGCTGTAGTGGTAGCAGTAGAAGTAGTGGCAATAGCAATAGCAGCAGTTGCAATAGTTGCGGCAGTAGTATTGGTAGTAGTAGCAGTAGCAGTAATAGTAGTAGTAGTCGTAGTTATTTTAGCAGTAGCAGTAATTGTATTACAAGTAGTAACAGGAGTAGTAGTAGCAATAGCAATAATAGTTGTAGTAGGAGTAGTTGGAGTATCAGTTGTAGTTATAGCAGCAGTAGTAGTAGTAGCAATAGGAATAGAAGTAGTAATAGCGGTAGTTATCACAGTAGGAGCTGTAGCAGTAGCAGTACGAGGAGTAGTAGTAGTAGTAGTAGTAGTAGAAGTTGTTGGTGTATCAGTAGTAGTAGTAACAGTACAAGCAGCTGTAGTAGTAGAAGTAGTAGTAGTAGGAGCAGTATAAGCAGCTATAGTAGTAGAAGTAGTAGTTGTAGTAGTATTAGTAGTACTTATAGTACCAGTAGCTGTAGTAGTAGTAGTAGTAGTAGTAGTCGTAGTGGTGGTAGTAGTAGTAGTAGTAGTAGGAGGAGGAGGAGGAGGAGCAGCAGCAACAACAACAGAGTTAGTAGTAGTAGTAGTAGTAGTAGTAGTAGTAGTAGTAGCTATAGTAGCAACAACAGTAGCAGCAAAAAAATAGTAGCAAGAGCAGCAGTAGTTATAGTAGCTGGAGTAGTAGTAGTAGTGGTAGTAGTAGTAGCAGCAGCAGCTACAGCAAAAGCAGTAGCAGCAGCAGCAATAGTATTAGTAGTAGTAGTATTAGTAATGGTAGTACTAGCAGCAGCAGTCGTAGTACCAGGAGTGGGAGTAAGAATAGTTGTTGTAGTAGTAGTGGTAGAAGTAGTCGCAGTAGTAGTAGTAGCAATAGTGGGAGTTGTATAAGAAGTAGTAGTAGAAGTATTCATAGTAGTAGTAGAGTGGAAGTAGTGAAAAAAGTAGCAAATATAGCAATTGTACTAGTAGTAATGTAGTAGTAGTCTTAGTAGAAGTAGTAATTGGTGTAATAGTACTAGTAAAAGCAATAGCAGCAGCACTACTAATAGTAGTATTAGTAGTAGTATTAGTAGTAGTCTTAGTTGTAGTAGTTTTAGTAGTAGTTGTAGTATTACAAATAATAGTAGTAGTAAGAGAAGAACTAGTAGTAGCAGTTGGAATTGGAATACTATTAGTAGTAGTAGTTGTTGTGGCAGTTGTGGTAGTAGTAGTAGTAGCAGCATCTGTAGTTGTAGTCATAGTAGTAGTAGCAGCAGTAGGAGTAGTAGTAGTAGTAGTAGTAGTAGTAGTAGTAGTAGTAGTAGTAGTATTAGTAGTAATAGTAGTAGTAGCAGCAGTAGCAGTAGTAGTAGTAGTAGTAGTAGTAGCTGCATCAGTAGTAGATGGAATAGTAGTGGTAGTAGCTTTAGTAGTCATAGTAGGAGTGCTCGGAGTAGTAGTAGTAGTAGTAGTAGTAGTACTTGTATATTAGTGGTAATAGTAGTAGTAGTAGCAGCAGTAGTAGTAGTATTAATAACAGTAGTAGCAGTAGTAGTAGTAGTAGTAGCTGCATCAGTAGTAGATGGAATAGCAGCAATAGTAGCTTTAGTAGTCGTAGTAGGAGTGCTCAGAGTAGTAGTACAAGTAGTATTACTAGTAGTAAAAGTATGAGTTTTAGGATTAGGAGTACTAGGAGTAGCAGTAGTAGTAATAGTAGTAGTAGTAGTAGTAGTAGTAGAAGTAGTAGTAGTAGTAGTGGTAGTAGTAGTATTAGCGGTAGTAGTAGTAGTAATAGTAGTAGTAGTAGTAGTAGTAGTAGTAGCAGTAGTAGTAGTAGTGTTACTGTTAGTAGTAATAGTACCCATAGTAGAGGTAGTAGTAGCAGCAATTGTACTACTAGTAGAATTAGTAGTAGCAATGTGGTAGTAGTGGTAGGAGCAGGAGCCGCAGCAACAGTAGTAGTAGTTACAATAGTAGTAGAAATACTAGTAGTAGTAGTAGTTGGAGTTGGTGCAATAGTGGTAGGAGTTGGTAGTAGCAATAGGAGTCAGAGTAGGAGTCAAAGTAGCTGTGGTAGTTGTAGCAGGAGGAGTAGTAGTAGTAGCAATAAAAGCAGTAGGAGTAGAAGATGTTGCTATAGCAGTAGCGGCAGCAGCTGCAGTAGAAGTTGTAGTAGTAGTGGTATTAATAGTAGTAGTAGTAGTAGCAATAGTGGAAGGAGTAGTTGCAGTAGAAATTGTACTAGTAGTAATGTAGTATTAGTCTTAGTAGTAGTTGTATTATTATTAGCAGTAGTAGTAGTAGGAGTAAGAGTAGTAGTAGTAGTAGTAGAAGTAGTAGTAGTAATAGTAGATGTAGTACTAGTAGTAGTAGTAGTAGTAATAGTAGTTTTAGTAGTAGTGGTGGTATTAGTAGTCGTAGTGGAAGTAGCAGCAATAGCAGCAGCAATACTAAAAGTAGTGTTAGTTGTAGTTGCAGTAGTAGTCTTAGTAGTAGTAGTTGGAATAGTAGTATCAGAGTAGTAGTAGTACTACTACTAAAAATAGCAATAGTAGTAGTAGTAGTAGTAGCAGCAGCAGCAACAACAGTAGTAGTAATACTAGTGGAAGTGGTAGGAGTACTAGTAGAAATTGGAATTGTATTAGGAGTAGTAGTAGTTGCAGTGGTAGTGGTAGTAGTAGTAGGAGCAGTAGTCATAGTGTGAGTTGGAATAGGAGCAGTAGTAGCATTAGAAGTCATAGTACTATACTAGTCATAGTAAGAGTTGGAGTAGTACCGATAGTGGTAGCCGTAGTAGTAAAATCAGTAGCTGGAGTAGTAGTAGTAGTAGTAGTAGTAGTAGTAGTAGTAGTAGTAGTAGTAGTAGTAGTAGTAAAAGTAGTACTAGTAGTGGTAGTAGTAGTAGTAGTAATAGTAGCAGTCAGAGTGGTGTTAATTGCAGTAGTAGTAGTAGTAGTACTAGTAGTCACAGTAGTTGTAGTTGTACTCATAGCAGTGGCAGTAGTAGCTATTGCAGGAGGAGTGTAAGTTCTAGTAGTAGTAGTTGTTGTTGTAGCAGTAGTAGGAGTAGTAGTAGTAGTAAGAGTAGTACTAGTAGCAATAGTAGTTGGAGTATTAGGATTAGTAGTAGTATTAGTATTAGTAGCAGTAATAATAGTAGTAGGAGTAGTAGTGGCAGTCGAGTTGTGAGTAGGAGTAGTAGTAGGAGCAGTAGTAGTAGTAGTAGTAGTAGTTGTTATAGTAATAGTAGTAGTAGTTGTATTAGTAGCTATAGTAGTAGCAATAATAGGAGCAATAACAGCTGTAATAGTAGTAGTAGTAGTAATTGTAGTAATAATAGTAGTAGTGGTAATAGTAGTAGTAGTACTAGTTGTTGAAGTAGTCGTAGTAGTTATTGTTGTAGTAATATTAGTAATATTCGAAGTCATAGTTGTAGTTGTAGTAATAGCAGCAGCTGTAGTTGTAGCAGTAGCAGGAAGAGTGTGAGGAGCGGTAGCAGTAATAGGAGTAGTAGTAGTAGGAATAGTAGCGGTAATAATAGTAGTTGTATTAGTAGGAATAGCAGTTATAATAGTACTAGTAGTAGTAGTTAGAGTAGTAGTAGCAGAAGTAGTTGTACTAGTTGTACTAGTAGTAGTAGTTGTTGTTGTTATTGTTGTTGTACTACTAGTAGTAGTAGGAGTAGCAACAGCAGCAGTAGTAATAATAGTAGTAGTAGTAGTTGGAATAGTAGTAGTAGTAGTAGTATTTGTAGTGGTAATAGTAGTAGTTGTTGGAGTACTTGTAGTACCAGCAGTAGTTATTGTAGTAGCAGTAGCAGGAGCAGTAGTAGTAGCAGTTGTTATAGTAGTAATAGTAGTGGTAGCAGTAGAAATAGTAGTAGTAGGAGTAGTTCTGATAGTAGTAGTTATAGTGGTGATAGTAGTAGCAAGAGCAAGCGTAGTAGTAGTAGTAGTAGTAGTAGTAGTAGCAGTAGCAGTAGAAATAATAGTAGTATTAGGAGTGGTTGTCGTAGTAGCTACAATAGCAGTAGTAGTAGTAGTCATCATCGTAGTAGTAGTAGTAGTAGTGGGAGTATTCGTAGTAGCAATAGTAGTAGTAGTCATCATCGTAGCAGTAGCCGTAGTAGTAGTCATCATCGTAGTAGTAGTAGTAGTAGTAGTAGTCATCATCATTGTAGTAGTACTAGTAGTAGTAGTAGCAGTAGTAGGAGTAATAGTAGGAGAAGTAGTAGTTGTAATAGTAGTAGTAGTCGTAGTGGTAGTATTTCTAGTAGTAATAGTAGTAGTTGTTGGAGTAGCAGTAGTACTAGCAGTAGTCATAGTAGTAATAGAAGCAGTAGCAGTAGTAGTTGTTGTTGTAATAGTATTAGTAGTAGTAGTTGGTGTTGTTGTTATTGTAATAGAAATAGCGGTTATAGTAGTAGTTGTGGTAGTTGTAGTAGTAGTAGTAGTTGTTGTTGTTGTTGCTGTAGTTGTTGTTGTTGTCATAGCAATAGTAATAGCTTGAGTGGTAAGAGTATTAGTAGTACTAGTAGTAGTAATAGTATTAGTAGTAGTAATAGTAGTTGTTGTTGTTGTTGTTGTTGTTGTTGTAGTAGTAGTAGTAGTAGTCATAGTAGCTGTAGTAGAAGTAGTAGTATTTGGAATAGTAGTGGGAGTAGGACTTGGAGTTGGAGCTGTGGTAGCAGAAGTAGTAGTAGTACTATTAGTATTTGTCGCAACAGAAATAGTAGTAGTAGCAGCAGTAGTAGTAGTTGTTGGAGTAGTACTAGTAGTAGTAGCTATAGTCATTGTAGTCTTAGTAGTTGTAGTCGTAGTTGTTGTAGTAGTAGTAGTAATAGTAGCAATAATAGTCGTATTAGTAGTCATCGTAGTAGTAGTACGAGTTGCTGGAGTAGCAGTTGCATTAGAGGTAGTAGTGGTAGTAGTAGTAGTAGCAATAGTAGTAGTAGTAGCTATAGTAGTTGTAGTCAATGTAATGGTAGCAGTCGTAGTAGTAGTAGTAGTAGTAGTAATAGTTGCGGTAATGGTAGTAGTAGTATGAGTAGTAGGAGTAGAAGTAGTATTAGAGGTAGTAGCGATAGCAGTAGTAGCAGTAGTAGTATTAGTTGGTGTAGTAGTAGTAGTAGTGGATGTAATAGTTGTAGTACTTGCAGGAGTAGTAGTAGCACCAGAAGTAGTAGTTGTAATAGAAGTAGTAGTAGTAGTAGTAGTAGTAGTGGATGTAATAGTTGTAGTACTTGCAGGAGTAGTAGTAGCACCAGAAGTAGTAGTTGTAATAGACGTAGTAGTAGTAGTAGTAGTAGTAGTAATAGTAATAGTAGTAGTGATAGTAGTAGTAATAGGAGTAGTAGTAATTCTAGTAGCAAAGTAATAGTAGGTGTACTTTTAGGATTAGGAGTTGGTGTATGAGTAGTAGTAGTAGCAGTATTAGTACCACTAGTAGCAGTAGTTGTAGTAGTAGTAGTTGCTGTAGAAGTTGTTCTAATAGTAGTTGTATAATAGTAATACAAATAGTAGCACTTGTAGTAGTAATAGTAGTAGTTGTATTACTAATGGGAATAGGTGTAGTAGGGGTTGTAGTAGAAGCAATAGCAGTAGTAATAGCAGTAGTAGGAGAAGTTGTTATAGTAGTAGTAGTAGTAATAGCAGTAGAAGTAGTAGCAGTAATTGCAATTGCAATAGTGGTTGTAGCTGT
>RXID01011115.1:0-25558 GCA_005019695.1 Trichopus zeylanicus subsp. travancoricus
TCTGTTACAATTTTTTTATCTATTTTTTTTATCTAATTTTTGATATTGTGTATTTACAGATGGCTGATTCAGAGAATCTGGTACGATTAGTGCTCCATTATGGAGGATATTGGAAGGAAGTTGAACATACTCAAAAGAAGGAAATATGTATTTGGTAGACAGAAATCTTTACTAGTTGATACATGAAAATACACATTTGCAGAATTATGGATCGAAGCTTGTAAATTGGTCAAAGCAAGGACAAATGAGTTACTTGTGATTAAGTATTTGTATCCAAACAGCAGTCCTCCAATTTATATGTCAATTAGCAGTGAAATTCAGCTGGAAGCAATGTGGACAATAACTCAAGACTTGAAATATAGCAATATCTATATATCAGTGGAGGACATAGGTGATCCTTTATCAGTGGTGTCTGCACAAAGGCTGGCTCCTTTGACAGGAGAATCTTCTGTGTATCACAGTGTGCAAAGAGATGAATATATTGATTCAGATTTAGATGATTGTCCTTCTGATTCTAGTTTTCATAGTTTGATGTATTCTTCTGATGATGATGAAAATGAGGAGGAGGATGATGATGATAATGATGAGTTAGTTGCTGAGCAGGATCAAGAAAATATAAGACAAGGCGAAGAAGAAGGAGTAGAAGACAGAACGGAAGATGATTTATTGCCTTTACTTGAAGATAATTTGAATGCCAATGTTTTGAACATAGGAGATATATTTGAAGATGTACATGCATTCAGATTGACTCTTAGACAGTACTGTATTGTACACAGATTTCAGCCTTTGTTTGTGAAGAATGAGCGTAACAGAGTAACAGTCAGATGTGCTGCTGCGAATTGCCGATGGAGGCTTTATGCTTCAGAGAGATCTGATGGTTCAGGTTTTGAAATAAGAAAAATGGAATCAGCTCATACTTGTATTGCTATCAATACTTCTGGAAACAAAATGGCAAATGCTGAATGGGTAGGCAATCAAGTTTTGCATTGGATGTGTATTGACAAGCAAATCACAGTCAAGCAAATACAAAATATGATGAGTGAGAAATACAGTCTCAGACTGACTTATATGCAAGCATGGAGGGGAAAAGATTATGCTTACAGGATTATTCATGGTAATGAAGAAGAATCTTTTAATTTATTTCATTCGCTGAAGGTAGAGTTGGAGATGAGGCATCCTGATAATATTGTGCACATTGCTCAGTGTCCAGATATGTCTTTTCAGAGATGTTTTATGTCATTACATGCTTGTAGGAGAGCATTACATGCTTGTAGGAGAGCTTTTCTTACTGGATGCAGCTCTATACTGGGAGTTGATGGATGCTTCTTGAAAGGGAAATATAAAGGCACATTGCTTTCAGCTTGTGGAATTGATGGGGAGAATAACATAATTCCAGTTGCATGGGCAGTTGCAGAAGCAGAAACATACCAATCTTGGTTATGGTTTCTACATAACTTGCAATGGGTTATTGGAAATTTGAATAGCTTGGCTATTATTTCAGATAGGCAGAAGGGTCTTTCTGATGCTGTGAAAAATATTTTTCCATATGCTGAGCATAGAGCTTGTATCAGACATGTGATTGCAAACTTGAAAAGATCGTACCCTGGGAAAAGGTTAGAAAATTTGGTTTTTAATGCTTCAAATACATTTTTGCCTACTGAATTCGTGAAATACATGGAAAGGATTAAACAGCTATCCATACCAGCTTGGCAGTACATGAAAGAAATAAATGATTTTGCATGGAGGAGAAGTCACTTTAATCATTTAGTGAAATGTCATTATGTGACTAACAATATTTCTGAGTCATTTAACAGTTTTATTCAAGATGGCAGGGAGCTTCCCTTTCTTGAATTACTTGATTTCATCAGGCAGAAGATAATGGTGAAATTTGCCACAAGAAAAAATGAAGGATCCCACTGGTATGGAAAGCTAGTACCAAGAATAGAAGCTTTTATTAGGAAAGTTTCACAGGCACAGGGCGGATACCGTATTTGGAGGTCTTCTGATGATATTTCAGAGGTTAGTGATCCTGCCGGCCGATGGATTGTGGATATAAGGCAGAGGATTTGTGATTGTAGGCAATGGCAGCTGACAGGAGTGCCTTGCGTTCACGGTATTGTTGCTCTCCTTGATATTCGGCTTGATCCTATTGATTTTGTTAATGACTACTATACTCTGGAGACATACAAAAGAGTATATGATGTTCCTGTCACTCCATTGCCAAGTAAGCAACTTTGGGTGTCTGTGCCAAATGCTTTGCAAGTACTTCCTCCCCGTTCAAGAAGACAACCTGGTAGGCCTAAGAAGAAAAGGATTAAAGATCCAATGGAAACATCAAGTAGAGCAATATATGCTTGCAGTAGATGTGGTCAGCTAAGATACAACAAGAGAGCGTGTAAAGAGCCTCTTGGACTGCAACAACAAATTGATGTTCCTGGATCTAGCAGTACTCAACAATCAGTGAGAAACCAATATGTTGGAGAACGTGGCAGGGGAAGAGGAAGAGGAAGGTCTACCGTAATGACTTCAAATTTTAGTATGCATTTACCATGTGAGTTTTTTTTTAAAAACTTGACAATTGTTTTTCTTATTTTATGTGATTTTGAAACAATACAATAATAAATGTGACTGTATTTTTTTGCAGGAAGTTCGTCAAATCTCTAGGATCAATTTTCATTTGGTAAACAGTCTTCTCGAAAATGATGATGATGTCATGTTGTTTGGTTATCATAACTATTGGTGCATTTTGTTTGCAGGTACATATTTCTGCTAAATAGACTGGGGAGAGTTAGATGGCAAGGTTTTGGATTAGCGATTCAGGAGGAAATGTCATATCTTTTATTATCCACCTCTCTTTTGTTGAATGAGAAATGAGGAGTGTTATTTATGACACTTGTTTCATTAATGTATTTAAAAATTTTGATTTATAAGGAATAATCGAATGTTTCCTTTTTTTTGTTGAATATTAAAGGTTTGCTTTTGTTGGACAACAGCAGAACTTGTTATATTGTTTTGTGTCTTGAACTTTCTAGCTGCTATTACTATCTGATTACTGATTAGGCTATATTGTTCTAGCAAACTGCAAGTTTCTATTATTGTTCAGACAGGCTATATGTTATAAAATCTCATGAATGATTGTCATTAATTAGGAAGTGGTTTTATTTATAAATAACTTCAAATTTTATTTATTTTATAAGTAAATTTTATAAATAAATCATTGAAGGTTATAAAACTTAAAATTTAAAAATACAAATTTCATATTGTACATTTACAAATAGATTCCTTGATTTTTTTTAAAATAAATCAATATTTTAATCATTTTTTATATTAAATTTCACGCAAAAAAGGGAAAGGGGAAAGGGGGTTGTCAAATTGCAAAGGACGGGGACGATGGTTAAAGGGAAAAAGAGACGACCAACGGGAAGAGGGTGCGTAGAAGACGGCCAAAGTGAGGGGGGTAGAAATAAAGGGAGCAAATAGTCATCGAAGGTTGCCCAAAAGTGGAAAAGGTAAAAGTACAAGGTGAATATGGGACATTTACAAATAGACCCCCATTCAATATTATGGGATTTATAATAAGTCTATATTTTTCATCATATTTTAAATAAAGTTTTACAAAAAAGACATTAGTGTTTTGTTCTATTTATAATTACAAATTTAATATTTATAAATTAAAAAATAGACCTTTAAATTTTTTTTTAAATTACTCTAAATTTTTTTAAAACTAATTTTTACATCTTTACATTTAAAAATAGACCACCTTTAATATTTTTCTTTATAAATACGTCCAAAATTATTTATTTTATAAATAAATTTTACAAATAAGTCATCGCTTAAAATTAAAATTACAAGTTTCATGTTGTACATTTACAAATAGACCCCTTCAATATTTTTATTTATAAATAAGTCTATATTTTTAATCATATTTTAAATAAAATTTTACAAAAAAGACATTAGTGTTTTTTATATTTATAATTACAAATTTAATATTTATAAATTAAAAAATAGACCCTTAAATTTTTTTTAAAAAAATAACTCTAATTTTTTTAAAAAAAACTAATTTTTACAAATACACCCCTCGCCGGAGGCCCGACGGCGCGCCGGACGGCCAGCCGGCACGCGGCCGCGAACGGCCTCCGCACGCGGCCGCGAACGGCCTCCGCACGCGGGACGGAGGCCGAGGCCGGCGCGCCGGCACGCGGGCGCGGACGGCCAAGGCCGAGGCCGTTCCGCCCCCGCGTGCCGGGGACGGAGGCCGAGGCCGGCGCGCCGGCGTGCCGGGGACGGACGGCCTAGGCCTTGGCCGTCCGCGCCCGCGTGCCGGCGCGACGGCCTCGGCCTCGGCCTCCGCGTGCGGGCGCGCCGGCCTCGGCCTCCGTCCCCGGCACGCGGGGGCGGAACGGCCTCGGCCGTCGCCGTCCGCGCCCGCGTTTCGGCGCGCCGGCGCCCCGGCCTCCGGCTCCGCTCCAGCCACCGGCCTCCGGCTCCGCTCCCGCCGCCGGCCGCCGCCTCCGCTCCCGCCGCCTGCCGGCCTCCCCCCGTCCCCGCCCGCGCGACGGGGTGTTATTTGCAAAAATCCGAATTTCGGGGACTTTTCTGTAAATCAGAATAATTTCAGGGGTTTATTTGCAAAAATTCTAATTTCGAGGACTTGTTTGTAAATCTGATTTCTTTCGGGGTGTTATTTGCAAAAATCCGAATTTTCGGGGACTTCTCTGTAAATCGGAATAATTTCCGGGGGTTTATTTGCAAAAATCTGAATTTTCAGGACTTTTTTGTAAATCTGATTTCTTTCGGGGTGTTATTTGTAAAAACGCAAAATCCGGGGGGTTAAATATAAAAAAGTAAGTTTTTAGGGGGGTATATGTAAAATAACCGGGGGTAAAATCGGAATTTTTTGGTAAAAATTTGATTAAATAACAATCAGGGGGCTGTGGGTAAATATGGGCGAATTTGAGGGGGGTGGGGGTAATTACGGAAATTACGGGGGGTTTACCGTAATTAAGGCTAATTACGGGGGGTCACCCGTAATTATCCCTATTAATAACAATAGTAGCTGCAGCAGCAGTAGTAGCAGTTGTAGTAGTAGTAGTGGTAGTAATAGTTGTAGTAGTAATAAGACAAGTAGTACTAAGACTGCTAGTAGTAGTAATATTAGTCATTGTACTAGGAGTAGCAGTAGATGTAGTAGCAAAAATAGTAACAGCTGTAGTAGTAGAAGTTGTAGAAGTAGCAACAGCAATAACAGGATTAGGAGTATCTGTAGTCGGAGCAAGAGTCGTAGTAGTAGTAGCAAGAGCAAAATAGTTGTAGAAATAGTAATAATAGTAGCAATAGTGGAAGTGGTTGTAGTAGTAGTAGGAGTAAGAGAATTGGCAGTAGTAGCAGAAGGAACAGGAGTAATAGTAGCAACAACACAAGTAAGTGGATTAGTAGTCGTAATTCTGCGGCCGCAGCTAGTACTACTACTACTACCACTACTACTACTACTACAATAAGAACTACTACTATTGCTACTACTATGACTATTACTACTACTACTGCATCAATTGCTCCTGCTACTGCTACTACTACTACTACTTGTACTACTACAACTATTGCAACTACTACAAGTATTACTACTACTAGTGCTACCGCTACTACTCTTGCTACTACTACTGTGACTACTACTGTTTGTACTACTATTGCTACTACAACCACCACCACCACCACCACCACGACTACTGCTGCTGCTACATTACTACTACTACTACTATTGTTGTTGTTGCTGCTACTACTACTACTGCTACTACTTCTACAACTCTTACCACTGCTACTACTACTACTACTTGTGTCACTACAGCTACTGCTACTCCAACTAATACTACTACTGCAATTAATACTGCTGCTACTACTAATATTACTACAAATACTATTACAATAACAACAACTACTTCTACAACTATTACCGCTACTACTACTACTTCTAGTTCAACAACTATATCTACGACAACTACTACTACTGCTTCTTCTATTACTACTACTACTATAATTACTATTGCTACTACTGCTATTACTAGTACTCCTCCTCCTCCTCCTCCTACTACTACTAATACAACAACTACTACTAGTACTCTAGTGGTGGTAGTAGTAGTAGTCATAATAGTCTAGTAGCACTAGTAGCTGTAGTAGAAGTAGTAGTAGTAGTAGTAATTGCAGTACCTATAGTAGTAGCAGAAGAAATTATCACTATGGCTGTAGTAGTAGTTGTAGTAGTAATAGCGATTGTGGTAATAGTAGTACTCGACCAAGTAGTAGTTTTAGTGGTAATAGTAATAGTATTAGTAGTAGTAGTAGTAGTAATAGTAGAAGTAGTAGTAGTAGTGGTAGTAGTAGGACTAGTTGCAGCAATAGTAGTAGTAGTAGTAGTAGGAGAAGCAGCTAAAGAAGTAGAAGCAACAGTAGTAGTAGTTGTCACAGTGGTAGTATTATCAGAATTAGTAGTAGTAGTTGCTGTTGTTGTTGTCAATTTGGTAGAGTAGCAAAAGTAGCAGTAGTCGAAGTAGTAACAGTAGTAGTAATAGCAATAGTAATAACTTAAGTAGTAGTAGTAGTGGTGGCAGCAGTAGTAGTTGTACTAGTATGAGCAGTGGTGGTAGTAGTAGTAGTAGTAGTGGGAGGAGTTGTAGTAGTAGTAGTAGTAGTAGCAGTAGCAACATTGGTAGCAATACTAGTAGCAATCATAATAGTACTAGTAGCGGCATTAGTTGCATTAGTAGTAGTAATAGCAGTAGTAATTATTGTAGTACTAGTTGTGGTAGTAGTAGTAGTTTTAGTAGTAGTACTAGTAAAAGCTACAGTACTAGTTGGGGTAGTAGTAGTAGTAGTAGGTGTCATAGTAGTAATAGTAGTAGTAGTAGTAGGTGTCATACTAGCTCTAGTAGTAGTAGTGGTAATCGTAGTAGTAGTTGTAATAGTAGCAGTAGCTGCAGTAGTTGTAGTAGTCATAGTAGTAGTAGTATTTGTAGTAGTAATAGTAGTAGTAGTAGTAGTAGTAGTAGTTGCAGTAGTAGGTGTCGTACTAGCTCTAGTAGTAGTAGCAATAGTAGTACTAGTTGTAGTAGTAGTAAAAGTAGCAGTTATTGTATCAGAAGTGGTAGTAGTAGTAGTAGCAGTAGTCTTGGTAGTAGTAGTAGTAATAGTTGTGGTAAGAATAGCAGCAGTGGTCGTGGTAGTAGTAGTATTAGTGGTAGTAACAGTTCTTGTAGTAGTTATAGCAGTAGTAGCTATAGTTCTAGCTCTAGTAGTAGTAGTAATAGTAGTAGTATTAGTAGTAGTAAGTTGTAGTGGTAGTAACAGTAGTAGAAATTAGATTAGGAAAAATAGCACAGTTGTTGTAGTAGTTGTTTTAGTTGTAACAGTAGTGGTAGTAGCCGTAGCAGAAGTAGTAGTAGCCATAGCAGAAGTAGTAGTGGTCGCAGTGGCAGTAGTTGTATTAGTAGTCATACTAGCAGCCATAGCCACAGTAGTAGCAGTAGTAGTAGCTGCAGTTGTAGTAGTAATAATATTAGTAGTAGTAGTTGCTGTAGTAGCAGAAGTAGTAATAGTAGTAGTAGTAGTAGTAGCAGCAGTAGACATAGCAGTAGTACTAGTTGCAGAAGATCTAGTAATAGCAATAGTAGCAGCAGCAGTAGTAGTAGCAGCGATAGCAGCAGTAGTAGTTGCAGCAGCAACGGTAGTGGTCGTAGTAGTATTAGTAATAGTAGTAATAGTAGTAGTAGTAGTAGGCACAGTAGTTGTGGTAGCAGTAGTAATAGTAGTAGTAGTAGTAGTCGTAAGAGAAGAAGCAGTTTTTGTAGTAGTGGTGGCAGTAGTAGTAGTCATAGTAGTTGTAGTAGTAGTAGGAGGAGGAGGAGAAGAAGCAAAAGTAGCAGTGGCAACAATAGTGGTGGTACTAGTTATAGTAGTAGTAATTATAGTGGTAGTAGTGGCAGTAGTATCAATAATGGCAATTGTAGCAGTTGTAGTAATAGCAGTAGCAATAGTAGTAGCATTCGTAGTAGCAGTATTAGTAGTAGCAGTTAGAGAAATTGTTGCAATTGTAGTAGTAGTAATTGGAGCAATAGTAGTAGTAGCAGAACGAGCAGTACAAGTAGTAGTAGTAGTCATTGTATTAAAAGTAGTAGTGATAGTTGTTGTAGCAGTGACAGTAGTTGCAGGAGTACTAATAGGAGCCATTGTAGAAGTCCTCGTAGTAGCAGTAGTAGCAGTAACAGTAGTTGTAGGTGTAGTACTAGTAGCAGCAGCAGTAGTAGTAGTAGCTGCAGTTATAACAGTTGTAGTAGTAGTAAATAGTAGCAACAGCTGTTGTAACAGCAATAATTGTAGCAGTAGTAGTAGCAGTAGCAATAGTCATAGTTGAAGTAGTAGAAGTACTAGGAGTAGTACTAGCAGTTACAGCAGTAGTAGCAATAATAGTAGTTGCAGTAGTAGTTGTAGTAGCAGTGGTAGCAGTAGTGCTAGTAGATATGGTAGTAGTGGTAGTCATAGTAGCCGTACTAGTAGTTGTTGATATAGAAGCAGAAGTAGTAGGAGAAGTAGCAATAGTAGTAGTAGTAGTAGTGATAATAGTAGCAGTGGTGGTAGTAGTAGTAGTAGCAGTAATTGTAGTTGAAGTAGGTGCAGTAGTAACAGTGGAAGCAGTAGGAGCAGTAGCAGTAGTAGTAGCAGTAAAAGCAGTAGTGGTAGTGGCAGTTGCAGTGGGAGCAGTTGTAGTAGAAGTTGTGATAGTTATAGTTGCAGTGGTAGCGGTAGTAGTAGCAGCAGGTGATGTAATAGTAGCAATAGTAGTAGAAGTAGTAGGATTAGTAGTAGTAGTTGTTGTTGTAGTAGTTGTCGTACTAGTCGTAGTAGTAGTAGTTGTAGTAGCAGTACTCGTTGCAGTATTTGTAGTGGTAGTACTGGTAGTAGTAGTAGTACTAGTTGTAGTAGTTGTAGTAGTAGTACAAGTACTAGTAGTAGAAGTTGTAGTTAAAGTACTTATTGTAGCAGAAATAGTAGAAGTGGCAGTACTCGTAGTAGCAGTAGCAGCGGTACTGGCAATCATTATGGTAGCCATTATAGTAGTAGTAGTCAGAGATGTGGTCGTAGTAGTTATTGTAGCAGTAATCATAGTGGCAGTAGTAGAGGGAGTAGCACTTCTAGCAGTAGCAATTATAGTAGTAGTAGTTATTGAAGTAGTAGTAGTAGTGATGTTTCAGAAGTGGTAGCTGTAGTAGTAGTAGCAGGAGTAGTAGTGTTGGGCGAAGTAATAGTAGTAGTAGAAGTAGTAGGAGTCGTAGTTGTTGTTGTGGTAGTTGTAGTAGTAGAAGTAGTTGTAGTAGTTGTAGTAGTAGGAGAAGTAGTTGTAGGAGTAATAGTAGCAGTAGTAGTATTAATAGCTGTAATACCAGTAGTAGTAGTCGTAGTAGTAGAAAAACTAGCAGTACTAGAAGGAGTAGCAATAGTATTAATCATAGTAGTAGTAGTAGCAGCCGTAGTACTAGTTGTACTAATAGTACCAGTAGTAGTAGCAGCAGCAGTAGTGGTGGTAGTAGTAGTAGCAATTGTCGTAGTAGTACTTGTAGTAGTAGTAGTAGCAGTAGCAACAGCAACAGCAGCAGCAGCAGAAGTAGCAGTAGTAGTAGTAGTTTTTGTAGTAGTAGTAGCAGCTGTAGTAGCCATAGCTGTAGTAGCAGCAGCAGCAGTAGTAGTTGTTGTAGTAGTTATTGTTATTGTTGTTGTTGTCATAGTAGTAGTAGTTGTTGTTGTAGTAGTAGTAGTAGTCATAGCAACCGTAGCTGTAGCGGTAGTAGTAGTTGTAGGAGTAGTTGTGGTAGTAGTAATAGTAGTAGTAGTAGCAGTAGTAGCAGTAGTAGCAGAAGTAGTTGTTGTTGTTCTTGTTGCGGTAGTGCTAGTTGTTGCGGTAGATGCAGTAGAAGTTGTAGTGGCAGTAGTAGCAGTACTAGCAGCTGTAGCCGCAAAAGCAGAAGTAGCAGGAGTAGCAGCAACAATAGTGGCTATAGTAGCAGTAGTGGTCATAGTTGTATTAGTAATTGTAGTAGTAGTAGTAGTAGTAGTAGTAGTAGCTACAACCAAAGTACTTATAGTAGCAGTAGTGGTAGTAGTAGTAGTAGTTGTACTATAAGTATTAGTGGTAGTAGTAGTTGTAGTAGTAGTAGTAGTAGGAGAAGTAGCAGCAGTAGCAGTACCAGCAATAGTAGTGGGAAGAGTTGTAGTTGTAGCAGTAGTATCAATAATAGGAGAAGTATTAGTTGTCGTAGTAGCTGTAGCAGTAGGAGTAGCATTAGTAGCAATAGTAGTATTGGTAGTAGTAGTACTACTAGTAGTAGGAGAACTTGTTGTAGTTGTAGTAGTCCTTATTGGAGTAGTAGTAGTAGTAGCAGATGAGCAGCAGAAGTAGTAGTAGCATTCATGGCAGTAATTGTAGTAGTAGTAGCAACAGTAGCAACAGCATAGTAGCATTAGTGCTAGTAGGAGTAGCAATAGACGTAGCAGTAGTTGTAGTAGTAGCAAAAGCAGTGATAGTAATAGTGGCGGTAGTAACAATAATAGCAGTAGTAGTAGAGGCAGCAGTACTAGTAGTTGCAGTAGTAGTAGCAGTAGTAGTGGTAGTAGTTGTAGTGGTAGCGATAAAAGTAGTAGTAGTGTTAGTAGTAGTAATAGTAGTAGTAGTAAAGTAGTAGTATCAGAAGTAGTAGTAGTGGTCGTAGTAGTAGTAGTAGTAGTAGTAGTAGCGATAGTAGTAGAAGAAGTAGTAGTATCGATATAAATAATAGTAGTAGTAGCAAAGTAGCAGAAGCAGTAGTAGCAGCAATTGTAGAAGTAGTTGTAGTTGTTGTTGTAGTAGTAGTAGTAGTAGAAGCAACAGTAGTTGGTGTAGTAGCAGTAGCAATAGTAGTAGTAGAAGGTTTAATAGTAGTAGTATTAGTATTAGGAGTAGTAGGAGTAGTATTACAAGTAGTAGCTGATGTACTAGCTGTCGTAGTAGTAGTAGTTGTCATTTTAGTTATAGTAGTGGTAGAAGTTGTAGTAGTGGGAGGGGTAGTTGTAGCTATAGCAACAGAAGTATTAGTTGTAGTTGCAGCAGTAGTAGTACTAGTAGCAGTAGCAGTAGTAGTAGTATTAGTAATAGTAGTAGCTGTAGCAGTAGTATCAGATGTAGTATAAGTAGTAGTATAAGTTGTAGCAACAGGAGTAGTACTAGTGCTAATAGTAGTAGTAGTACTAGTAGTAGCTACAACAAGGGTAGCAGCAGTAGCAGTAATAGTAGTAGTTATTGTAGTAGTAGTCATCGTTGTCGTAGCAGTAGCAGTAGTAGGAGTAGTAGCAGCAGCAGTAGTAGTAGTAGTAGCAACATCATTAGTAAAGAAAGTAGTAGTAGTAGTATTAGAAGTAGCAGTAGTAGTAGCAGGAGTAGTACTTCGAGTAGAAGTATTTGTAGTACTGATAGCCGCTGCAATAGTAGTGCGGGCGGTAATAGTAGCAGTGGTAGCAGTAGTAGTAGTGGTATTAGTAGAAGTTATTATTTTATTAGTAGTAGTAGGAGTAGTAGTAATAGTAGTAGTAGTCATAGTACTAGCAGCAATGGTAGTAGTTATAGTGGTAGCAATAGTAGTTGTAGCTTTAGTAGTAGGAGTAGCAATAGTAGTAGTAGTAGGAGAAGTAGTGGTTAGTAGCAGCAACAATAGTAGTAATAATAGTAGTTGTAATAATAGCAGTAATAGTTGTAGCAATAGCAGTAGTTGTTGCTGTAGAAGTAGTAGCAGCAGTAGAAGTAGTAGGAGAAGTTGTAGTAGTAGTACAAGGGGTAGTGGTGGTGGGAGTCATAGTAGTGGTAGTAAGATTAGCAGTATAAGTAGCGATAGCAATAGTAGTCAGAATACTGGCAGTAGTAGTAGTGGTGGTGGTGGTAGTTTTAGTAGTACTAGAAGTAATAGTGGTAGTTGTAGCACTTGTAGTAATTATAGTGGTAGTTGTAGTTGTCGTAGTAGTAGTGGTAGTAGAAGTAGAACTACTAGTAGTACTAGTAGTAGCAGTAGCAACAGTAGTGGTAGTAGTAGTAGAAGTGGAAGGAGCAGTAGCAATAGCAGTGTAGTCGTGGTGGTAATACTCGTAGCAGAAGTAGTAGCAGTACTAGAAGTAGTAGTCGTAGGAGTAATAGTAGTAGCAGTGAGCAGTTGTAGAGGTGGCAATAGTAGAAATAATAGCAATAGTAGTACTAACAGTAGTAGATGTAGCAGTAGTTGTAGTAACAGAAGCAATAATAGTAGTGGCAGTGGCAGTAGTGGATGAATAAGTTGTAGTCGAGGTAGAAGTAGTGGCAATAGTAGTTGTGCTATAAGTAGTACTAGCAACTATAGTTATTGCTGTAGTAGCAGTCATATGATTAGTAGTAGTAGTAGTAGTAGTAATAGTAGGAGTAGTAGTAGAAGTAGCAGTGGCAGCTGCAGTAGCAGTAGCCGTAGTAATAGTTGTAGTGGTATTAGCATAATTATTAGCAATAGTTGTAATAGTAGTGTTGGTAGTAGTAGTAGTTGAAGTAGTAGGTAGTAGGAGTAGTAGTACTAGTAGTAGTACTAGTAGTAGTAGTAGTAGCCGCAAAAGCAGCAGCAATAGTAGTAGTAGTAGGAGGAGGAGGAGTAGTAGTAGTAGTAGCAGGAGTAGTAGTTGAAGTAGCCGTAGTAGTAGCCGTAGTGGCAATAGTATTCGTAGTAGTAGTTCTTGTAGTAGTAGGATTTGTAGTAGTAGTAGCAGCAGCAGTGGTAGTCACAGTTGAAGTAGCAGTAGTAGCAGTAGGGCTAATAGTAGTAGTAGTAGTAGTAGTAATAGCAGTAGTATTAATAGTAGTATTAGTAGTAATAGTAGTAGCAGTAGTAGCAATAGTACTAGTAGCAGTAGCAGTAGTTGTGATGATAGTAGGAGTAGCAGGAGTAGCAGCAGTAGCAGTAGTGGTAGTTGTAGGAGTAGCAGCAGTAGCAATAGCAGTAGTAGCTTTAGTAATAGCAGCAGCAGCAGCAGTAGTAGTAGTAGTAGTGGTGGTAGTGACAGAAGTAACAACAGTAGTAGAGAAAGTAGTGGTTATAGTAAAAGTAGTTGCAGTAGCAGTAAGCGTAGTAGCAATAGTAGTCGTTATAGTAGTAGTAGTTGCAGTAGTAGTAGTTGTAGTAGGAATAGTAGGAGTAGTAGTTATAGTAGTAGCAGAAGTAGTAGCACTAGTAGTAGTTGTAGAAGTAGTAGCAGTCGTTGTAGGAATAGTAATAGTAATCATCGTAGTAGCAGCAACAACAATTGTGGTAGTTGTAGTAGAAGTAGTAGTTATTGTCGTAGTAGTAGAAGTAGTATTAGTTGTTGTTGTTGTAGTAGTAGTAATTGTCATAGTAGTGGTAGTAGCAGTAGTAGCAGTAGTATGTTTGAAAGTAGTGGATGTCGTAGTATAAGTAGTAGCAGCAGCAGCAGTAGTAGGAGTATCAGTGATAGCAGTATTCCTTATAGTAGTAGTAGTTGTAGGAGTAGTAGTAGTAGTAGTAGCAGCAGCGGTAGTAGTTGTAGCAGTAGTAGTAGGAGAAGTAGTTGTAGCAGTAGTAGTAGCAGCGGTCGTAGTGGTAGCAGTAGTAGTAGGAGAAGTAGTTGTAGCAGTAGTAGTAGCAGCGGTAGTAGTGGTAGCAGTAGTAGTAGGAGAAGTCTTTGTAGTAGTAGTAGTAGATGTAGTTGTAATGGTATTTGTAGTAGTAGTAGTAGTAGTGACAGAAGCATTAGTAGTAATAGTAGTAGTCGTAGTTGTAGTATCTGCTGTAGAAATAGTAGTAGTAATAGTAGTAATAGTAGGTGCAGTAGTCATACTAGTAGTTAGAGTAGCATTAGTAGTAGTTGTTGTAGTAGGAGCAGTAGTAGTACTAGTAGTTGGAGTAGCAGCAGCAGCAGTAGTTGTGGAAGTAGTAGTAGCAGCAGTATAATAATGAGTATCAATAGTAGCATTAGTGGTTGTAGTAGTAGTAGTAGTAGTAGTAGTAGTCGTAGTAGTAGTAGTAGTAGTAGTAGGAGTAGCAATTATTGTAGGAGTACTAGTAGTAGTATGAGCAGTAACAGTAGGTGTGGTAGTAGCAATAATGGTAGTAGTTGGAGCAATATTAGTACTAGTTGTGGCAACAAAAGTCATAGTCATAGCAGCTAGAGTACTTGTACGTGTTGCAGTAGTCAAACTAGTAGGAGGAGTTGTAGTAGTATTAGTAGTAGTAGTAGTAGTAGTTACCGTAGCAGTAACAACAGTAGCAGTAGGAGCAATAGTAGTAGGAGTAGTCGAAGAAGGACGACAAGCTGAAGTAGTAGTATTAGTAGTAGAAGAAGTAGCAATAGTAGTAGTAGTACTAGCAGTTGTTGTTGTTGTAGTAGCAGTAGTAGTAATAATAGTTGTAGAAGCAGTAGTTGTTGTTGTAGTAGTAGTAGTGAAGTGGTAGTTGAAGCAGCACAAGTAGTAGTAGTATAAGTGGTAGCAGTAGTAGTTGTAGTAGACGTAGTAGTAGGAGGAGAAGTAGTAGTAATAGTAAAACTAGTGGTAGGAGTAGCAGTAGCAATCGTAAAAGTAGTAGTAGTATTAGTAGTAGTCGCAGTAGAAGAGGTAGGAGTACTAGTAGCTGTAGCGAAAGTGCTAGCAGTAGTAGCAGTAGTAGTGGTAGTAGTAGAAATAGTAGTAGTAGTAGTAGCGGTATCAGTAGTTGCAGTAGTTGCAATAGTAGTAGTAGTATTGGTAGTTGTAGTTGTAGCATTAGTAGTAGTAATATTAGTAGTTTTCGTAGTAGGGGTAGTAGTAGTAGCACTAGAGTAGCAACCATAGTAGTAGTAGTAGTAGTAGTAGTAGTAGTAGTGGCAGGAGTAGGAGTTGGAGTAGTTGTTCAAGTAGTATTAGTTGGATTAGTGCTAGAAGAGATAGTAGTAGTAGTAGTAGTGGTAGTAGTGGTAGTGATTGTAGTAATTGTAGCAGAGATAGTAGTAGTACTAGTAGTGGTAGTGTTAGTTGAAGTAGAAGTAGTAGTTGTAGTAGTAGTGGTAGTAGCAATAGTAGAAGTAGCAATAGTACTATTAGTAATTTTAGTAGTTGGGGTAGTAGCAGGAGAACTTGTAGTAGTAATCGTAGCAATAATAATAGTAGCAGTAGTTGTTGTAGTTGTAATAGTAGCAGTAGCAGTAGCCATTGTAGTAGCTGCAGTACTTGTAGAAGTAGCCGTTGCTAAAGTAGGAGTAGCAATAGTGGTATCAGTAGTAGTAGTAGTTGGAAAAGTAGTAGTAGTAGCAGTAGTAGCAGCAGTAGTAGTAGTCATAGCAATGGTAGTTATAGGAGAAGTAGTACCAGTAGTAGGAATAGCAGGTGCAGTGGCAGTGGTAGTAATAGCAGTAGCAGTAGTAGCACGAGAAGTAGTAGTAGTAGTAGTCGTAATAGCATAAGAAGGTGTAGTAGTAGCAGTAGCAGTAATAGTATTAGTATTAGTAGCAGTAACAGTAGTAGTTGTTGTTGTTGTTGTAGTAGTAGTTATAGAAGTGGGAGTTGTAATAGTTGTTGCAGTAGTAGCAGTAGCTATTGTTGTAGTAGCAGTACACCTAGTAGTAGTAGTAGCAGTAGTAGTGGTACTAGTAGTAGCAGATGTAGTCATAGTAGTCGGAGATGTAGTTGTATAGTAGTAATTGCAGTAGCAGTAGCAGTTGTTGTAGTACCTGTAGTTGTAGTAGTAGCACTAGGAGCAGTAGCAGCAGTAGTAGTTGTGATAGTAGTTGTAGCAGTTGGAGCCATGGTGATTGTTGTAGTAGTAGTTGTAGTAGTAATAGTAGTAGAAGTCATATCACTAATGGTAGTCGAAGTAGTAGTGATAGTAGCTCGTAGTGGCAAATGTAGTTGTAGTAGTAGTCGTAGTATTAGTAGCAGCAGTAGTAGTAGCAGTTGTAGTAATACTAGTAGTAGCAGTTGTACTACTAGCAAAAGTAGTATTAGTCAGAGTAGCAGTAACTTTAGTAGATGTAGTACTAGCAATAGCGAAATTAGTTGGAGTAGTAGCAGTAGCAGCAGTAGTAATAGTATAAGTAGTAGTTGTAGCAATTGTAATTGTAGTAGCATTAGTAGAAGTAGTAGAAGTAGTAGCAGTAGTAGTAGCCGCTATTATTGTAGTAGCAGTAGAGGTAGCAGCAACAACAATAGTGGTAGTAGTTGTTGTAGTAGTAACAGTAGTGTCAGTAGTAGTAGCGGCAACAACGATAGTAGTAGTAGTTATAGTAGTAGCAATTGTAGCAGTAGTGGTTTAGTAGCAGCAGTAGCAGTAGTAATAGCAGCAATAGTAGTAGCACTAGTAGTAGCAGTAGGAGTAGAAGTAGGAAAACTAGTAGTAGTAGTTGAAGTAAGAGTAGTATTAGTAGTAGTCGTAGCAATTGCAGTAGAAGTAATAGCAGTAGTAGTAGTAGTGGTAGTAGTGGCAATAGTAGCTGTAGGAGTGGTAGTAGTAGTCTAAGTAGTAGTAGCAGTAGTAGAAGAAGTAGTTGTAATACTAGTAGTTTTAGTAGTTGGGATAGTAGTAGTAGTACTAATAATAGCAGTAATAGTTGAAATAGTAGTAGTAGGAGGAGAACTAGTTGTAGTAGTGGTAACAGTAGTAGTGGTAGCAGAAGTTGTTGTAGTTATTGTAATAGCAGTAGTAGTAGTCATTGTAGTTGTAGCGACAGAATTAGTAGCAATAATAGTTGTAGTTGTATCAGTTGTAGTGGTACTAGTTATAGCTACTGTAGTAGTAGCACTAGTAGCAGTACTAGCAGAAGTAGTAAAAGCAATAATAGCAGTAGCATTAGAATTAGTAGCATTAGTAGTTGCAGTTGTAGTAGAAATAGTAGTAGCTGCTACAGCAGCAGTAGTGGTGATAGTAGTTGTAGTTGTTGTAGCAATAATCGTAGTTGTAGCAGTAGTGGTAGTAGTAGTAGTTGTTACAGTAGTAATAGTAGTAGAAGTCATAGCAGTTGTGGTACTGGCAGTAGCAGTAGTAGTAGTGGTAGTAGAAGGAATAGTAATAGTAGTAGCAGCAGCAGTAGTAGTAGTAGCATTAGTAGCAATAGTACAATCAGTCGGAGTAGTAGTAGCAGAAGCATTAGTAGCAACAATACCATAAGTCAGAGTAGCAGTTGGACTAGTATCAACAGTATTACTAGCAGGAGTAGTAGTTGTCATAGCGGTAGTAGTAGCAATAGTAGTAGTGGTTTTAGTAGTATCTATAGTAGTTTTAGTGGTCATAGTAGTAGTAGAAGTAGTAGCAGTAGTTATAGCAGTAGTAGTGGTAATTATTGTAGTAGTAGCAGTTGTAGAGGCAATTACAACCGTAGTAGTTGTGTAGTTGTAGGAGTAGTTGTAGTAGTAGCTGTAGTAATAATGGCAACAACAATAGTAGCAATCGTGTAGTAGTAGTAGTTGTTGTAGTAGTAGCAGGAGCAATGGTAGTGGTAGTAGTAACTTTGGCAGTAGTAGTAGAAGCAGCAGCAATAGTAGTAGTAGTAGTAGCAAAAGTCGTAAAAGTAGAAGTGGTAGTAGCAATAGCAATAGTTGTAGTAGTGGTAGTAGTTGTATTAGTAACAGCTGTAATGGTAGTAGTAGTTCTAGTAGCAGTAGGAGTAGTAACAGTAGCAACAATAGTAGCAGTAGTACCAATTATAGTAGCGACAACTATAGTAGCTATAGTTTGTAGTAATTGTAGTAGTTGTAGCAGTTTTAGAAGCAGTAGAAATAGTTGTAGTAGTGGTAGTTGTTGGTGTTGGTGTCATTGTTGTTGTAGTATTAGTACTAGTGACGATAGTAGTTATTGAAGCTGTAGTAGCTGTAGTAACAGTAGTAGCTATAGGAGTAGTAGTTGTTGTAGAAGTAGGAGTAGCAGTAGTAGTAGTTGTAGCAGAAGTAATAGAAGTAGTAGTAGCAGTAGAAGTTGTAGAATGAGAAGCAGTAGCAGGAGCAGTAACCGAAATAGAAGTAGCAATAATAGTAGTAGTGATAGTAGTAGTAGTGGTTGTAGTAGCACCAACAAAAGTAGCAGTAATCTTAGTTGTGGTAGTAGTGGTAGTAGTAGTAGTAGTACTAGCAATATTTATAGCAGTAGTAGCAGCAATTATTGCAGTAATAGCAGCAATGATAGTAGTAGTAGCATAAGCAGTAGCAATCGGAAAAGTAGTAGTAGTAGCAGTAGGAGTAGTAGTACAGTAGTAGTAGTATTAGTATTAGTTGTAGCAGTCGTAGTTGCAGCTGTAGTAAGATTAGTAGACGTTATAGTAACAGTACTAGCAGTAGTAGTCGTTAAAGCAGTGGTAGCAATATTAGTAGTAGTAGCCAAAATCACAGCAGCAGTAGCAGTTGTAGCCTTAATCGCAGTAGTAGTAGTAGTAATAGCAGTAGAAGTAGTTGCAGTAGTAGTAGCCGTATTAATAGTAGTAGTTGAATACTAGTAGTAGAAGTAGTAGTAATAGTAGCGGTAGTATTAGCAGGTGTTGCAGTAGCTGTAGTAGCAGAAGCTTTAGCAGTAATCATAGAAGTAGCCGAAGTAGTAGTAGTAGCAGTAGTATTAGTACTATTAGTAGCCGTAGTCATAGTAGTAATAGTTGTAGCAGTAGCAGCAAAAGTAGTAGTAATACTAGTACTAGTACTAGTACTAGTACTAGTAATTATTGTAGTAGTCATAGGAGTAATAGTAATAGGAGCAGCAGTAGTAATAGAAGTAGCAGTAGTGGTAGTGGTAATAGTAGTAGTAGGGGGAGTAGAAGTAGCAGTAATTGTAGTAGTAGAAGGGGTAGTAGTGGAAGTAGCAATAGTGATAAAAGTAGTATTAGTAGTATCAGTAGTATTAGGAGAAGTAGCAGTGGTACCAGTAGCCGTAATAGTCTTAGCAGTTGTAGTAGTAGAAGTAGCAGCAGTTGTAGTAGGAGTAGTAGTAGAAGAAGTTGTAGTAAAATGATAAGTAGTAGTAGTAGTAGTAGTAGCAGCAGTAGTCGTAGAAGCAATAGTAGCAGTACCAGTTGCAGCAGTAGTAGCAGTATTAGTAGCGGTAGATGTAATAGTAGTAGTAGTTGTAGAGTAAGTAGTATTAGTATCCGCAGTAGTAGTAGTAGTAGTAGTAGCGGTAGTAGTAGAAGTGGTAGTAGTAGTAGCAGTTGTTGTAATAGCAGCAGCAGCAGCAAAAGTAGTAGCATTAGTGCAAGTAGTAGTAGTAATAGTAGTGCATGCAGTAGTAGTAGTGGCTGTACTAGTAGCAGCAGCAGAAATATTTGTAGTAGTAGTAGTCACTATCGTAGTAGCAGTAAATGTTGTAGTAGTATTATCAGTAGTAGTAGCAGAAGTTCTAGCAGTAGTAGTAGCCCTAGTAGTAGTAGTAGTAGTAGTAGTAGTAGTACTGGTAGTAGTAGTAGAAGTAGCAGTAGTAGCAGCAGTAGTTGTTGTTGTATATTAGTAGTAGTAGTCGTAGTAGTAGCAGTAGTAGCAGTTGCAGTAGTATTAGTGGTAGTTGCGGTAGTAGCAGTAGTAGTGGTAGTAATAGTAGTTGTTGTACTACTGGTAGTAGCAGTTGTAGTAGCAATAGTAGTAGCAGTAGTAGTAGTACGAGAGCTAGTAGCAGTAGTAGTCGCAGTTGTAGTAGTAGTTGCTGTTGTAGTTGTACTAGTAACAAAAGTAGTAGTCGTTGTGGTAACCGCAGTACTTGTAGATGTAGTGGCTGGTGTAGTAGCAGTAGCAATAGTGGTATCTGTAGTAGTAGTAGTAGGGAAAGGTGTAGTAGTAGCATGGGCAGTAGCAGCAGTAGCAGGACTAGTAGTAATTGTAGTTGTAGTACCAGTGGTAGTAGCATAAGTAGTAGTACTAGTAGTAGCTGTAGTAGTTGAGGCAGTAGTGGTAGTTGTAGTAGTAGTAGTAGTATAAGTAGTAGCATTAGTAGCAGCAGCAGCAATAGTTGTAGTGGTAGGTCTAGTAGTAGTAGTAGTAGTAGTAGTAGTAGTAGTAGTAGTAGTAGTAGTAGTAGTAGAAGTAGAAGAAGTATTAGCAGTAGTAGTCATAGTAGTAGAAGTTATTCTTGTTGTTGTTATTGTTACGAGTTGGTAGTACGAGTAGTAGCAGCAGTAGCAGTAGTTGTTGCGTTAGTTGAAGCAGTTGTAGGGGTAATAGTAGAAGTTGTAGTTGTAGTAGTTGTAGTAGCTGAAGTAGTAGTGGTAGTAGTAGTAATAGTAGGAGAAGTAATTGTAGTAGTAGTCATAGTAGTAGTAATTTTAGTAGTAGTAGTAGCAATAGTAATAGTAGTAGTAGTAGTAGTAGTAGTAGTAGTAGTAGTAGTAGTAGTAGTAGTAGTAGTAGTAGTAATAGTAGTAGTTGTTGTAGTAATAGTAGTAGGAGAAGTAGCTGAAGTAGTAGCAGTAGTTGTAATAGTAAGAGAAGTAATAGTAGTAGTAGTACTTGTAATAGTAGTGGTGGTAGTAGTAGTAATAATAGTAGCTGTAGTATTACTAGTAGGAGTAGTAGTAGCGATAGTAGTCATAGCAACAGTAGTAGTAGTATTATTAGTAGTAATAGCAGTAAGGGTAGTAGTAATAGTAGTAGCAGTGGTAGTAGTAATAGTAGTAGTAGTAATAGCAGCAGTAGTTGTAATATTAGTAGTAGTAGTAATTGTTGCGTTAATTGTATCAGTTATATTAGTAGTAGTAGAAGCAGTAGTAGTATCAGTAGTAGTAGCTGAACTCGTAGTAGTAGTAGTAGTTGGAGTAGTACTAGTAGTAGTGTCAAGAGTAGTTGTAGTAGGAGGTATAGGAGTAGAAGTAGCAGCAACAGCAGCTGTAGTAGCAGTACTAGAAGTTGTCATAGCAGCTACAACAACAATTGTATTAGGAGTAGTAGTAGTAGGAGTAGGAGTACTAGGAGTCGGAGCAAGAGTTGGAATAGCTGTAGAAGTAGTAGAAATAGTAGCAATAGTGGTAAAGGTGGTAGTAGTAGTAGTAGGAGTAGGAGAAGTGGTAGTAGAAGTAGTAGTAGTAATAGTAGTAGTAGTAAAAGTTGCACTACTAATGGAAAAGTAATAATAGTGGTAGTAATAGTAGTAATAGTAGAAACAATAATAGTAGCAATAGCGACAATAGTAGAAGTAGTAGTAGCAGCAGCAGTAGTAGTAGTACTGTTACTGCTATTGCTACTACTACTATTGCTACTACTATTACTACTACTACTACTATGACTACTACTGCTATTACTGCTACTACTACTACTACAACTATTACTGCTGCTACTTCTGCTACTGTACCTATTGCAGCTACTACTACTACAACCACTGCTATTGCTATTGTTACTACTACAACTACTTTTCCTACTACGTCTGCTCTTGCTACTGCCACTTCTGCTACTCCTAATTCTACTACTACAATGACTAGTTCTGTTGCTACTTCTGCTAGCACTAATGCAACAACAACTACTACTGCAATTACTAATTCTACTAGTACTACAACTCCAACTACTACTTCTGTTACTGCTGTTGTTGCTACTACTAATACTGCTTCTGGTACTAGCAGTAGTATTAGTTGTTGTAGTAGTAGCAGAAATAGTAGTAGAAGTAGTGGTAGTCATAGTAATAGTAGCAATTGTAGTTGTAGCAATAGGAGTAATAGAAGTAGTGGTAGTAGCGATAGTAGCAGTAGTAGCAGCAGCAGTAGTTATAGTAGTAATTGTTAGAGTAGCAGTAGTACTAGTAGTAATAGTTGTTGTAGTAGCAATAGAAATAGTAGTAGTTGTATTAGTATTAGTAGTTGAAGTAGTAGAAGTTGTAGTAGAAGTTGTAATAGTAGTAGGGGAAGCAGTAGCGGTTGGAGTTGCAACACTAGTAGTAGTAGTAGTAATAGTAGTAGTTGTTGTTGTAGTAGTAGGAGTAGTAGTAGTTGTAGTAGAAGTAGTTGTAGCATTAGTACTAGTGGTAGTAGAAGTAGAAGAAACAGCAGTAGTAGTAGTAGTAGCAATAGTAGTAGGAGTAGTAATAGTAGTAGTAGTATTCATAATAGAAGTAGTTTAATTTGTACTGGTAGCAGTAGTAGTAGTCGTGGGAGTAATCATAGTAGAAGTTGTAATACTAGGAGTTGGAGTTGTAGTAGTACTAGTAGTAGTACTATTAGTAGTTGAATTTGAAGAAGTTGTAGTAGTTGTAATCGTAGTAGCATAAGTAGTAGCAGTAGGAGTAACAACATAAGTAGTAGTAGTAGTACTAGTACTAGTAGTTGTAATAAAAGTTGTTGTAGGTGCAGTAGTTTTAGTAGGAGTAGTAGTAGTTGTAGTAGTTGTTGTTGTTGCATTAGCATTAGTATTAGTAGTAGTGCAAGAAGTAGCAACAGTAGTTGTAGTAGTGTAGTAGTAGTTTGCAGTAACCGTAGTAGTAATAGTAGTAGTAGAAGAAGTAATAGAAGCAGTAGTAGAAGTCGTACTAGTAGTAGTTAGGGGTGAGCAAAAAAAATGAAAAATCGGTATACTGAACCGTACCGATTGAGAACTGTATCGGAAAATAGGTTCTAAAAGCAAACCGGTACGATTTCGGTTCATAAATTTAACAGAACCAGAAAATCATTTCTGGTTCCGGTTATAGATTATGTGAAAAACCAGTAAACCGGAACCATACCGATTATACCCCTATATATATATATATCTTCAACTGAACCCTAACCCTAATTCTTGCACTCGTAGTGACGCCGTCTCGCCCTCGCGCTCACCCCCGTGCTCACAATGGCACTTCCTTGCCCTTGCGCTTGCCTTTGCTCTCGCAGTGATACCGCCTCATCCCCGCACTTACAATGATGCCGCCTCGCCCCCGCACTTACAATGATGCCGCCTCGCCCCCGCACTCACAGCGATGCTGCCTCGCCCTCGCCTTCGCCGGTCGTCGGCAGGCCCATCACTTGCTTCGATCTCATCGCCACTTGCTCGGAATTCTCCTTCGTCCATCGCCAGGGCAGTGACATTGCCAGAGCAATGATCTACTCCAGTATGCCGATTTTAGAACTGGTTTAGAACTGGAACTGAAAAAATCGGTTCTTTATCTAAACCGGTATGGTTCCAAATCTCAATTTCTTAAGAACCGAAATTCGATTCCCTTTATAAAATGTCTATAACCGGTACGGTAAACCAGTTTTGCTCACCCCTAGTAGTAGAAGTAGTAGTAGTAGTAGTAGTCGTAGTAGTAGTAGTAGTAGTCGTAGTAGTGGTAGTAGTAGTAGTAGTCATAGTAGTAGTTGTAGAATTAATAGTAATAGTAGTAGCAGCAGTAGTAGTAGTAATTGTAGTTGTGGTAGCACAACCAGCAGCAACAATAATTGTAGTAGTTACAGTAGTAGTAGTAGTAATAACAGTAGTCATAGTGGTAGTAGTTGAAGAAGCAGCAATTGTAGTAGTTGTAGTAACAGCAGTAGGAGTAGTAACATTAGTAATAGTTTTTGCTGTAGTAATAGTAGTTATTATAATTGTACTTGTAGTTGTAGGAGTAGCAGTAGTAGTATTGGTAGTACTAGTAGTTGTAATTGTACTAGTAGGAGTTGGAGTAGTAGTTTGCTATAGATGTAGTAGTAGTAGTAGAAGAAGAAGAAGTAGTAGTAGTAGTACTAGTAGTAAAAATAGTTGAAGTATTGGTTGTAGTAGTAATAGCTACAAGAGTTGAAGTTGTAGTCGTAGTAGTAGAAGCAGTAGTACTACTTGTGGTAGTAGTAGTAGTAGTGGTAGTAGTACTTGTAGTAATAGTAGCGGAAGTAGTAGCAGAAGTAGTGGTAGTAGTAGTAATAGCAGCAATTGTAGTTGTAGTTGTAGTAGTAGTCGAAGAAGAAGTAGTAGCAGTAGTGGTAGTAGTAATAGTAGCAGCAGTGGTAATAGTAGTAGTTGTAGTACTAGTAGTTGGTGTAGTGGTAATACTAGTAATAGGAGTGAGTGTAGTTGGAATAGAAGTAGTAGTATTAGAAGTAGTTGAAGTAGTAGAAGTTATAGTAGTAGTTGCACTAGTAGTAGGAGTAGTAGTAGCAATAGGAGTAGAAGCACTAGTAATATTTGTAGTAGTAGTAATAGTAGCAGTAGTAGCAGTAGTAGCAGTAATAATAATAGTAGTAGTATAATTAGCAGCAGGAGTAGTAATAGTAGTAGTAGTATTTGTAGTAGTAGTAGTAGTAGTAAAAGTTGTAGTTGTAATTGTAGTGGTAGCAGTAGCAGAAGTCGTAGGACTTGGAGAAGTAGTTGTTGTAGAGGTAGTAGTAGTAATAGTTGTAGTATTAGCAACAGTAATAGTAGTAGTAGTTGTTGTAATAGTAATTGTAGTAGGAGCAGTATTAGTAGTAGGAGTCCTAATAGTAGTAGTAGTAGTATTTGTAGTACTAGTAGTAAAGTTTGTAGTTGTAATTATCATGGTAGCAGAAGAAGAATTCGTGGGAGTGGGAGTTGTAGTAGGAGTAGTTGTAGATGTAGTAGTAGTAGTAGTATTTGTTGTTGTAGTAGTAGTTGTAGTAATAGTAGGAGTAGCAATAGCAATAGTTCTTGTTGTTGTAGAAGTACTGGTAGTGTTTGTACTAGTACTAGTAGCGATAGTAGATATAGTAGCCGAAGTAGTAGCGGTAGTAGTAGTAGTAGTAGAAGTAGTAGCAGTAGTAGCAGTAGTAGTAGTAGTGGTGGTGGTGGTGGTGGTGGTGTAGTAGCTATAGTGATAGTAGCAGTAGCAGTAGTAGTGTGGTAGTAGTAGTAGTAGTAGTAGTAGTAGTAGTAGTAGTAGTAGTAGTAGTAGTAGTAGTTGTAGTAGTAGTAGAAGTAGTAGAAGAAGTTGTACACATAATAGTATAGTAGTAGTAGTTGTAGTAGTAGTAGTAGTAATAGTAGTAGTAGTAGTAGAAGTAGTAGTAGTAGTAGTAATGGTAGTAGTAGCAATTTTAGTAGTAGTAGTTGTAGTAATAGAAGTGATAGTAGTAGCAGTAGCAATAATTGTAGTAGCAGCAATTATAGCAGTAGTAGTTGTTGTTATAGTACTAGAAGTATTTGATATTTAATAGTAGTAGTAGAAGTTGTAGGAGTAGTAGGAGTAGTAGGAGTTCTTATAGCAGTAATAGTAGTAGTAGTAGTAGTAGTAATAATAATAGTAATAGTTGTAGTTGTTGTTGTAGTATTCATAGAACTAAGAGTAGAAGTAGGAGTAGTAGTAGTAGTAATAGTGTAGGTTGTAGTAGTAGTACGAGTAGGAGTAGGAGTAGTAGTAGGAGTAGGAGTAGCAGTAGGAGTAGCAGTAGTAGTAATAGTAGTAGTAGGAATAGTAGTAGTCATAGTAGGAGTAGGAGTAGTAGTAGGAGTAGTAGGAGTACTAGGAGTAGTAGTAGCAGTAGAAGGAGTCAGAGTAGTAGTAGTAGTGGTGGTGGTAGGTGTAGGAGTAGTAGTAATAGTGGTAGGAGTCGGTGTAGTAGTAGTAATAATAGGAGTAGGACGAGGTGTAGTTGTTGTAGCAGCAGTTGCAACAGTAGTACAAGTAGTAGGAGG